>CM063593.1:1506971-1836897 GCA_032356905.1 Salix exigua | reverse complement strand
CTCCCAGCTTCATGAGCAACTGAATGTGGCACATGGCTTTGTCCTGTTCCCACCTTTTTCGCTCGAGGGGCCCTTGATTTCTTCTTTTTCATACCATGTAACCCCGGAACCAGTTCATGGTTATGCTCAAGAATAACACGACAAACATACACTCGTCCATCAGGACCTATGGTTACATTCAACTTGGCTTTACAATTCGTTCTAGGTGGCAACCTCTTCCGAAAATTAAACTTGTTAGTCTGACTAGCAGAGGGTAACTCCTTACCAGACCGCGAACATGCAAGCGTAAAATACTTCACATTCCCATCATCTCCAGACTTTGTGCTTTTCTTAATCGAATTAAACCCTAAATGACAAGCATACTTGTCGTAATAGGATCGAACTTCATCTGGGGTGTTGAACACCATTCCAATGCTAGGGGGTTTTATTTCATCATCATTCCCTACTCCTTCACTCTCATTCTCGTCAATATTAATAACTATCACTTCATTCACTTCATCACTATCAACTACCATTTTATCATTCCTCCCTTCCATATCTTTCTCCACTGTCACATTCATTTCAGTATCTATAATCACATTCATTTTGCTATCATCTTCCATTTACCTATCATACAGCAAAAACTAACGTTAAATTCACATCTTCACTCGATCATGTCACATAAAATTCATCAACTTTTGAATGCATTTAATCAAGTGGGCCAGTCTCAAAATTTATTTACTCCACTAATGATCACTTTAAAAGAAATATCATTAGAAATACAAACTGAATAATAACACCAAAATTTGGAGATTAACACCAAATTTGGAGATTTTTTACGCTTTTAAGCCAGGCCAGTAAAATGAAACCCAGATAAAAAATAAAAATAAAAAACGAAACTTTTAATTGCTAATGGATTAAAGACTGAATCTTTCCATTGAATTAGAATCTAATTTAGTTCATTTGAGAAAGTTTTTTACCATGCATTCAAAAGGGCATCAGTTAGTGCGAGAGAGAGGGAAAGAGAAGAACCTTTGAGCTTTGAAGTGTGGCCGTCGGCAGAGAAATGATTCTTCACGAAAACAGAGGTAGACAATGAATGTAGACTTCTTATGCCGACTTCTGTCTAAGAGCTGATCTTATGAATTGTGAACTTTTGTTCTGTGTTTTTTTTTTTGTGTGTGTGTGCAACAGCCAAGTCTATATAGATTATGCACACCAAAATCAATTTCACATTTCCATTTTTTCAAGAAGAAATAATAAAAAGGAAATAGATTTCATAATCTGTGTTTTCCTTTTAAAATATATGCCACCTCTAAAAAAAACAATTCTCGCTGGATCATACCTTTGATATAGAGGAATATATTTGACTAAATTGTGGCAGCCATATAATGTATCTGTTGGAATCAATTGACAAATTGTAAATTGTAGAGATAATATCTATTTTCGTGTGTGGAATTTTATTCCATTTCCAAAATTGCACTCTAAAATAGTGAGACTTCTAAATCACAGCAAAAAGAATATTTATTAAATTTCCAATAATACACAGAAAAGGTTCTGATAAATTTCCAAAAAAGCACAAACAAAATCTTGACAAGTTTCCAAATAAGCACACAAAACTTAAAAATAAAATTTTGAAAATTTTCCATATATGCACAAAAATAGGTAAAGATAAGAGAACCTTCCTATTTACCATCAACAATGCTCTCATATAAATTTCCAAAAAAACAAAATCCACACAGAAATTGATAAGTTTCCGAATATGCACAGAAATAGAAAAATAAAATCTTGATAAATATTTCCTAAACATTAAAAAATAACAAGAATACGCATGAACCATTGGATAATGGTTTCAAATGGGACCCACATTCCTGTTGTTTTTTTCTTAACATTTAGCGTTACTCATTAAGTCATATATATATATATATATATATATATATATATATGTGTGTGTGTGTGTGTGTGTGTGTGTGTGTGTGTGTGTGTGTGTGTAAGCAACCAAAACGATAAGTTTAAGCATCGATAATTTGAAGTTAAAACCTATAAAAACATTTTTTTTTCATCCCTGCCTCTTCCATTTAAGCATTTGCAGGTAATATCGAGCCCATTTGTTCCAATCAATCCATTTAAACGACTTCCCTGAAACCCAAATGCCCTATTTATTTTTATTACAGGTAATGAGTTTACCTGAGTTTTTCCATCCCTCCTCTTCCATTTATGCATACCTCTTCCATTTTTTCCATCCCTCCCTCTTCCCTGAGTTTTAAAAATATTTTTTATTTTTTTAAAATTATTTATTTTTGATAATTTTATACCATTTTTATGCTTATATTAAAAATAATTTATTTTTTTTTAAAAATACCATTTTGATATATTTTTCAACTAAAAACACTTTCAAAAATAATAAAACCACACTCCCAAACATACAATTTAAAGTTTTAAATTCATATCTTCTCAACATTTCAGTTTTTTCAGTTTAAAAAACGTTGTATTTTATATTGAAGGATGTTATGAGAAAGATATAGAAAAAAGGTTATGGTTGGCCAGTTAACCTAACATTACTCATACGAGAACATTGAAGAGAAAGAAATAGGGTATAGAAAAAAAAGATGTGGAGATTGAGTGCCAGGGATGGCTGCCATCACTTTCAAATTTGTTCATGCAACTCTCAGGTTTTTGGATCAATGTATCCTCGAACCAATTTTATACATTTTACAAATCCAATCCTGAAAGATAACGTGAAGAGAGCAGAGCACACACTACCTAAGCCAACTTTCTGATTTCTGCTTTCCTCAAAATTCAGATTCAGACCATTTGCCATGGCTCATTGGCCTGACATGTGTTGCCTCTAATTTTTCTCATTGATTTCATGTAATTTGCCTGTTGCGGACATGTGATTAACCCAGCCATAAGGATATTGAACCGAAGTAGCTTTACAGCTTTCGGAGCTAACTGGTTGGAAAAAAAAACATGACAGAGTGTCATAGCCACTGGTTTTTAGCACAGGGACCACCCTCTCTATCTGTGATTTATCCTGCGATTATGTACCCAGATGGGAATGCTTGCAAACCCATCCGGGTACCTATACCTTGGTCCTAGCCAGATTAGCTACACCCATAAAACAAGAAACAGAAACCAAGAAAAAGAAAAGAAATTGTTAAAAGGAGGAGCTTGCGTCTCTGTGACCGATTACACCTTCCAGGAATTCTTCTAAATTCATTACTTTGATATTACCTCCGTCTCTGACAGCAACTAGCACTAACGTCACAACCGCAGAAAAAATGCCTGTAGGAAAACACAATACACAACAAGTTTAAGAATCCTGAGAAAGTTGTAGAGGTGCATTGAGTTTTAGGGTGAAGAACTTTTCCTTTATCTTTTCTTTCTTTCTTTCTTTCTTTTAAGAATTTTTTCTGGCTTTGGAGTCGGAAACCTGCATAATGTATAAGATATATGTTTATTTTTAACAAATGTACCAACATTCTTTCTTACCATTATCAACTACACCAGGTATCATGTTAATGTTCTTCTCAAGGTCAGCAGGATTCTGAATTCCACTTGGGAAGCTGAAAAAGATTAGGGAAACTAGAGTCAAACCACTAGAAGAGATTTTACCGTTTGCATTTTGGAACCACTCTGGCGCCAAGACAGCAAGACCATTAGATGCCCAATAAGTACTAGCTTTGGAATGGATTTGCAGGATTAAATAAAAATGCTGCTGAGACTGTTAGCAAAAGAGAGTAGTATATCCATTGCCCCTTGGAGGCTACTTGAAAGGCAAAGTGTAGGTTGGATTGGGTCTTAAGCACAAAACAAAACAGAGGGGAACCCTGCATATCAACATACCTAACATCTACAATCATGTTCCCAAGATCTGTGATTACTGAGCCATCCTTTCTTGAAGCAGAACGAATTTCAGGAACTGGAGATTTACAGCAAATGCAGTTATTAGCATAGAGCACAACTTACCATGGAACTTATAAAAAAAGCACTGCCAAGGGATAATTTATATGGTTAACAAGCTACTCTTATAAGGGGCCATTTCCTCTTATATGAAGGCAATGAAATGGCTCTGTACCATAAACCATTGATATTATAATGGAAAATTACATTGTTAAAAGTTTGCAGTTCTCCTTACTGTATTAGAACCAAGTGACTTGCCCAAGATGTATTATAAAAATAAACACTTCAAAGATGGATCAATTGAGAAAATTGGAACAATTTTGTCAAAACTAACCTCCTCCAAGAGCAATGAGGCGCCTTAAAACAGGTGACACGGCAATAGGGAGAACTTCCACCTAAAGTGCATCTTATCAGTATTCTATACATGATAACGCGATAATTTTCCTTGATCAATCTTTTTATAATATTCACACCTCAACAATATGAAATAGGTAAAGCATGACCATCAGCCATGAAGAAATCACATAAACATTGCAAACAGGAAAAAAAGGAACAAAGAACTGATTAACCATGAAGGAAGCATAAACTAACCGCTACTGGAATATTGCTACCAAGCCGGTGAACAACCTTTGTATGCTCAACCAATAGAATACACACCTTTGCCATTGAATCAACCACCTGATTTCAGGAAGAAAAAGAAAACAAATCACAATGGTATTTTGTAGAACATTTTTTTGTGTGTCAGAAGGCTGGATTACAAAATGGGAAGCAGCCCTTCCTTCCCCCACGCAATATTCCTCTTCAGTTTGAAGATAGACTAGATTCTAGAATCCTCATCAACTTGGACGTTGAGATTTTGAGTACTATTTCTAGAGCATGTTAAGTAGAACTATTCGGCACAAAACACAATATCTTGAAACTATAAAATCTGTTTAAATCCATAAAGATCATTCCTTGAAGTTGTATATGCTGACTTGATACAGGCATACAGAAAAGACCAAGTTAGGGATTGGGATAAGCACATGAGATGACACATTTGATATTGACTGAGAAGATAAGATAAACCTTTTAACTTTTTATAAAATCAAACTCTCATAGTTTTATTTAAAACTAAAAATTTGATTTTCGAATAAATTAGTATGCACAGGAGGTGATAGTAATAATCTGCTACTGACCAAACAGTTGCCTTATCAATACCTCACCTTCTGCACCGTATGATTAGCTCCCCTGCACTGGCAATAGAAGACAATGGTAAATACTGGTCATAGAATCAAAACACACAAAAGAGGCATCATGAGTTCAAACATCAACCTTCAATAGGTTTTTGTTGATATCAACTTCATCCACCACATCAAATGCAATGTCAACGTCATTCACATCATTCAGATCAGCCTGAAATTGTGCATGATATATGAAACATAGCAAAACAAATCATTTGGATGTCTGCTTTAGAAGAAGCACGCTATTAAAAAGAATCTGGGCCTTACAGTTGTCATGCCATATTGTCGAGCTATAATGCGTGACTGGTAGTTTGTACCCACTGCAACAATATCTTTCAGCTGGAAGATAATCAGAGAAGGCAAAGTTATACTCATGCATCAGAATCAATAATTTGAAACCAACACAATATGAATGAGCTACTAATAATTAAAGGTATATTCAATAATTGGTGCCATCCCTATAAGATCATAATCAGACTACTGAGATGCAAGAAAGATTGTCCAGGAGTAACTATATCCACTAGCATGCAGGTCTTGCAAAGTCAACAACTAAAATGGGCTGACAGGGTCTCTAGTAACATAAATTTAGGCATACAAGGTGTATATGTTGGCACCGGTATTACTTCAAATGGCAATTCAATCACTTTCTTCTCCAGATAACAGGTTTCAGATGTGCACCTTTCCTTCTTGGATTAGTTTTCCAATCTCCTCGATGACAAGAGTTAAGGTTCTTCCTGTGCCTACCCCAATCACCATTCCAGATTTAACAAGTGCGACAGCCCTTTTGGCAAGGGCTTGCCTTAAGGAGTCTTGGGCTGCAGAATTTTAACATGTAGATTATATAAATGAGGATTCAAAATTTCTACAGCAAGTACACACTGAAGGCAAAGGAAAAACCTTACAAGACAAACTTGATATTCCGTGTATGAAAGAATCAGTCCAATAAAAAAATAAGATTATATCAAGAATAGTTGCAGAGTATGTTCACAACAAGCAAACAAAAACCCTTCTATCAATATAGCAAAACAATTTCAGTTGAGGCACTTGAGAGCATCTGGGAAGCAAATTTCAGTTTTGAAACTTATGAATTATAGCCACAACAGTTCTCATATAAATCAAGTTCCAAACCATCTCCATAAAATTTTACAAGGAACCAAGACTTGAGAAACAAAAGTATGGAAAGTGGGTCTTCAAAAATACAGTTTTGGGAACCTTCAAGGGCTGGGCTTCTCCTCTTGAGACGATTGGATATCATTTCCCCTGTGGGGAGGCCAGTGTAAGAGCAAAGAAGATGCCTGTCATCATTCAGTAAATGATTTGAAAAGCTGGTTTGTTGCTTTACAGAATCTATAAGAAGAAAAGTTAGTCTGTCATCAGATTGCTATATAAATGCATAAAAGAAAAACAGATACTTCTGTAGAAGTTTTCTACAAAAAATCTAAGTTTCAAAGAACCAATTACTTTGACAGTTAGACAGCTATATCATACATTGAGACACGAGTGCTTGCAATGCAACAAACTTCACCTGGTGATGCAGCCTCACTGCCCAGAGGTTCACCAAAAATTGACTTAAAATCTGGGTGCAACATCATTCCAGCCTGTTCTTTTCCCTCACGTCCCTTTCTTGTTCGAAAGCTTTTACTCTTCTTACAGATGTTTGGGTGTAACTTTCCTGGAGTTAGTTCATGATTATGATCAAGGACGACATTACATATATGAAACTGTCCTTGAGGATTCAGTACAAGATTAATCTTCGCTTTGCAATTCGTTTTAGAAGTCTGCTTCCACTCGAACCTACTCTTTGGAATTCCACGGTCCTTGCCACATTGTGAGCATGAAAGTACAATATACGTCAATCGCCCATCATCATCACACCTTGAACTTCTTCGCATTATTCCAAAGCCTACACGCTGAGCATACCTATGATAATAATCACGAACTTCTTCTTGAGAGGCAAAAACCATCCCAATCTTTGGTGTTTCTACTTCCCCGTCCCCATTTAACAGAACTCCACTGACACCATGTTCATCTACTTTCTCATTATCATCACCAGAGGGCGCTTTAATGTCTTTCTTTAATGGTACATCTACCAAAGAATTACTTTCCATCTCCTGATCAAATAAAGGAAAGGAAAACTAAAATTAGCATGAAATGCAAAGCCAACTGAACTTGGCAAAACAAAATTTTACAAAGAATGAAGTAAACACATCAAGAATGTTAAAACTGGCACTCTAAATATTGAATTTTTGCTAGCTTAATGTCATCCAAATGCATGTGAAAAATCTAAAAGAGATTCCAAATCCAGCCCAGAACACAATTCATTCCAGATGATCAGATACTGGGCTGCATTTTTAAAATCGACGGTCCAAATTCTTCGAAATCATTCCTTGAAATATCAACAAACTCTCAACTAGCTACATGTTAATTCAATTTAACTCTATAGTAACATTACAGCAACAATCTTTAGTCGAGCACAATCTGCAATAACGAGCGTTTCTGCTTAATCCCTACTCCAATTGCTCAAAACCGTGATTGAGCACAGTCACATCAAGAGAAATAGCTACAATAAACTCGAAGCTTAACATTTGATTTGATGCCCATTTCTTGTCAATTCCATACAAATCTAACAAAAAATCTTACTTTTTGGAAAAAAGAAAGAAAACGAAAACGAAAAACCCACCATAAGTTTGAGCTCTAATCAAGTTTATCCAAAGAAATGCATCCAATTCAATCGGCTGAATCCTGAAATGGGGATTTTGAATTACTCTCTGACCACAAAGTTGGTGTGATTGCCACGCTCTCTTGTCATTACATGTATACAGTAGCAGAAAACTAGCATAGAAGAAGATAAAAGTCAGAGAAAAAACAAACATGCAAGAGAAGGAGGGGGCGGACAGACACCCATGGTTATAAGAGACCGTTTGGGACCAAGTGGCTTCTGCTTAATTGTTTGTTACTGTCTAGCTTTTGCTTTTTTACTATAATAGTATTTTTTAAGAAATAATAATTTAATATCAATATATTAGAATTATTTATGAATAAAATGTTAAAATATTTTTTTTAAAAAAAAGACAGCCATGGCGCATTAATAAACTAAAATAAGCTGGTTTTTATTTATGAATACATATTTTTTATTTATTATTTTATAATCTAACATAATTTTAACTTTTTTAACACTTAATAGCAATTCACAATAGACTTGCTTAACATTTGGATTATGAAGTAAATGGATATTTTTATATAAATTAATGGGTTAACTAAAGTTATAATTTTTTATCTTAAAATATAGAGCACAATATCATTTTATAATATTTCAAAATAAAATTGAGCTCAAACTAAATTTTAAATTAGCAAGCAGATACAAGATCTATGCAGTTTTTTGAATCGCGATAATCAACACATACATGTCCTGGCTAATATATACCATTTTGTTGCCTTGTAACTTTTAACTTTTATAGATTTATTCACAATAAAATGAGTTTAAAGACATGTTTAGAAATGTGTTTTAAAATTTTACATTATTATTTGCTTAAAATTATTATTATTTTTAATTATTTTAAATATTTTTTAAAATAAAAAAATAATATTCTCTGAATAAAACATACTTTAAAAAAACACCTTAAATATCATTTATTAAAAAAAACAAAATATAGATTCATGGGATAGTGCGTTAGCATACCTCGTCGCTTAACTAATTTTTTATACCAATTGTATCTTTAAATGATTTATTATATCAATATTATTCACTAAACTCTTGAAGAATTTCAATCAAGGACTTTCATCTAATTTGAAGTCTTTTCACCTATATTTCCATCTGAATTTATTATTTTTTATATTAAAAACCGTTTTTATTTTATAAGAAATTTAATATTTCTACTAAGCATTCTAATAGAAGTCTTTAGTTGAAATTGATATAAAAAAATTAATTTTAATGTAAAATTATAATAGCCCAATATTTCGTGGTATATAATAATAAATCGTTAAGAGCACGTATAGGGGTAGCAGAAACAATAAAGAAGTCTTTAAGGGCGATCCTGTCAAGAAAATAAACTTTTGGTTGGCCGTAGCTGAACCATATGTTTGTCCATAAACCCTAAAGAAACCCAAAAACCCTTCGATAAAGGTTTCTCCCGGTTTCAGAAGGAGGCTGTCACCTTAACTCTCACATTCCTTTCCACTATTTGATTTCCAATTTCTTCACTAGAAGCCTTAAGATCCATCCCCATCAGCCGAAGCCATGTGGGCTCTTCGTCGAGCTTCTAATCCTCTCAAGTAACTCTCTCTTTCTGTAGCTTTGTTACTCTCTTTTTTCCTGGAGAATTATGTATAATATTGGAGTATGAATTACAAATGGGTTTGATTTCCTTTTCGTTTTGGTTACTAAAGACTTGATTTTTTTTTATCACCATAGAAACAAAAGGGAAAGTTCATTTCTTTGCCTCTTTTTAGTAGTGAGAAGGGAAAAAAAAGGATTGAAATTTTTAGTTTTTAATGGCCTTGTTGCTATCGGGATTCTTAGAAGGAAGAGAAATGGAACCCCTTAGAATTAATCTAGCTAGTTATTAGAGCAGTGCTAGTTAAATATTTTTGTTTTATGAGTGGTTCTGGAATTCTGTAATTTCATGAGTTTGTTTGATTACAATGAGTTAAAGCTGTGAGTAGAGTTATTCTGTATGGTTAGTTTCATAAACTAACCTCATTTGTGTATGATTTCCGGAATGGGAAAAGAGAATGGGTGCTGATCATGTGAAGAATGAATCTGTATCTGTTGCATCAGGTCCTTAATGTTCTCAAGATATAAGGAAATGTAGGGTGTGATTGGGGGTTCATTGGAAACCATCACTCCCACAGTCAGAAAACAAGTATCTCCATAACCATCCCATTCTCTATGCTTGTTCTGTTTCCGTGAGAGGCTTAAAAAACATTTTTTTTGTACTAGATTTTTTGTCTAGTCTGTTGGCTTTCCACTGATTTTATGCCAAGGAAAATTTTTATTTTTCCTATACTTTTGGGTTTTTTAAGTGATATTTGTTTGTTCTGTTTCCAGGTTCCGTGGATTGAGTGTTGGAACTTCTCGTGTCTGTTGTGCTAAAATAGTATCTAGTAATGTAGAAGGCAACGCTGCCCTTGACAAGTCTCCTCAGCCTGTATCTCAGAGTCCTCGATTTTACCACAGCACAAATGTTGGTTCAAAGTTCTATTTGGAAAAGCGTGGTTTTGCTTCACAAGCTGGTGCTGAAAACAGTGGACCAGATGATGACCTGGAAGATGGGTTTTCTGAACTTGAAACACCAGCTAATGCCAATGAAAGCATGGTCAATGTATTGGCTGGAAATGAAGATCAGCTAATTTCTGAACCTGAGTTGTCCGATGATGATATTGGAGAACCTTCTCAAAATGCACTAGAACTATCAGATAATGAAACAGACTCAGTGGAGAAAAGCTTACCTAGGAAAAGGGCTACCACAGAACTATTCAATGCCATTGTCTCTGCTCCAGATGTTTCTGTTCAAAGTGTTCTTGATAAGTGGGTGGCAGAAGGCAAGGATTTGGACAGGTTAGAGATCTCCAATGCCATGATCAATCTTCGCAAGCGTCGAATGTTTGGGAAGGCCCTACAGGTGATTTGACTTGATGCTATCCTTTATTATAGCCGTCGTAAGTGTATTTAACTGTTAGTTGTTTGAGGCTGTTAACCTTGTATACAATTTGACTTGGGGCCTATTATTCATATGTGAGGTGGTGTGTGTGAGCTTTTGTACTGGTATGCTGTGAGGAATGAAAATGCAAATTAAATTAGAATATGCTCTAGTCAATGCCTGCTGCACATGTTGGACGAGGAAGTGCATGAAATAAAATAGAGATGTTTGCTAAGTGAAATGGAATTAATAATTGATGTTGTGTCCAAGAGTTGGCAGCAGCCATATGCAATTAGCTTTACAAATTAAACTGCAATGAGGCCATACATTGTTTTCGAAGGACATGGACCCCTTCATCTCCTCATAATACTAAATTGAATACCTTAGAACAGTTGGCCTCGGGTAGGAGAATTTTGAGCCATCTTATACTCAAGTACTTTTGCATGAATTAGTTCCGGTAGACTTGAACTTTCACCAGGTAGTTACAAATCCAAGGCAAACCATCATAATAAATAACACTTCCTTTTTACTACATGCACTTACAAATGGATAGGATTTTTCATTACAACTTTTTTTTCTCAAAACACCAGTTTAAATGGTGATTGTTTGGGTTCTATTTGAAAGATTTATGAGTTTCTTCTTGATTGTGAAGTTGTGAGAATTACTTGTCTGCCCTTTAGTTTTTCAGAGTTTTATGAAGGCTTTTGCCCTTTTGAGCATTTTTATGGTCGCTTTTGCAGCTCTCAGAGTGGTTTGAGGCAAATAAGCCACAGGAATTTGTTGAAAGAGATTATGCTTCACGTCTTGATTTAATTGCAAAGGTGCGTGGTCTCCATAAAGCAGAGGTCTATATTGATAAAATCCCAAAATCCTTCAAAGGGGAGGTGATCTACCGAACCTTGCTGGCTAACTGTGTTGTAGACCATAATGTGAAGAAAGCAGAAGAAGTATTCAATAAAATGAGGGACCTGGAATTCCCAATCACCCCATTTGCTTGCAACCAACTGCTGCTCCTATACAAGAGACTTGACAAAAAGAAAATTGCTGATGTGCTGTTATTAATGGAGAAAGAAAATGTCAAGCCTTCTCTTTTTACTTACAAAATATTAATAGACACCAAAGGTCAATCCAATGACATGACAGGGATGGATCAAATTGTAGAGACAATGAAGGCTGAAGGCGTTGAACCTGATATCAGAACCCAAGCTATCATGGCCAGACACTATGTATCTGGTGGCCTCAAAGAAAAAGCTGAGGCTATTTTGAAAGAGATGGAAGGTGGCAACTTAGAAGAGCATCGATGGGCTTGCCGGTTTATGCTTCCTCTTTATGGTGCACTTGGGAAGGTTGATGAAGTGAGTAGGGTATGGAAGTTCTGTGAGAAAAGTCCCCGACTTGATGAATGCTTGGCTGCCATTGAAGCCTGGGGACAGCTGAAGAAAATTGATGAAGCTGAGGCAGTTTTTGAGTTGATGTCAAAAACATGGAAGAAGCTTTCTTCAAGACATTATTCAGCACTTTTGAAGGTTTATGCAAACCATAAGATGCTATCCAAGGGTAAAGATTTGATCAGGCGAATGGGTGATAGTGGGTGTCGCATCGGCCCTTTGACATGGGATGCACTTGTAAAGCTGTATGTGGAAGCGGGGGAGGTGGAAAAGGCTGACTCTATACTGAATAAGGCTGTCAAACAGAATCAGACAAAACCAATGTATAGTTCTTTCTTAATTATCTTGGAGCGATATGCAAGGAAGGGTGACGTACATAATGCAGAGAAAATGTTTCACCGGATGAGACAAGCTGGTTATCAGGCTCGAATTAGGCAGTTCCAGGCTCTAATTCAGGCATACATAGTTGCCATGGCTCCATGTTATGGCATGAGAGAGAGGCTGAAGGCAGATGGTATATTTCCCAACAAGAGTTTGGCTGCCCAACTTGCTCAGGTTGATGCGTTTAGGAGGACATCCGTTTCGGATTTGCTTGACTGAATTATCTGATGGTGCCTCTGCATGGAATGCTTTCATGTCAACTCCTTTGTCTTCTGCTCATAATTGTCAGTTATTAGCAGGTGGAACATTTTTGATTGTTCATGCAGGCCTTTCTACTGCCAGTCCTGTCCTCACAACATTTGTTACCCATGGGAATGTTCAATCTGATGCCTGTCTTTATGTTTCTTATGCGCCTTCTCGATTTTTCTACCCTTCTATTTCTAGCAAATCAACTGTGGTTGAGATTGCATTACGGTTTGACCTTGATGCCTTGGTTATTGGCATCGTATACATGCATCTCTAGCACTGGAACAAGTCTAAGCCATTAATGTCTTGTTGCTTTAATTCACTTTGTATATCAGCGTATCAGCAACTGCTTTGTTAAGAAAATAAATAACAAAAGTGGATCTAAGAGGTTCTGGATATGAAAAGAACAATAGTAGGATGAACAAAGAGGGTTATTCACATGCAGGTGAGTTGGAGGTAAGGATTTTCAAATCTCCATTGAATGTTTTTTAACAAAGAAGATAAGCTTGCAGGCTGCAAAATGCTGGCAAGAGCACTCTCGTCGTTCAAGTTTCCATAACTCTTGTGAGAAGCTTCGAGTCATGCACCGATTGAAGTGTTGCAAACCACAACACAGGCACCCTTTTAGCGTATCTTTTATGGCATTACATGTTCCCTTCTCCAAAATCTCAAGCTTGAATTTTTCTGGTGGGGGCATGTTTGACGATCGCCTAAAAAATCATAAGCAACCAGTTTACTGAAATCAATTACTTGTAAACATGATTAATGAAACAAAATTATAATCTATAATTTAGAACTTCATGGTTTTTATATTTAAATAAACATTTAAAGAAAGTTGTAAAAGAAAGCGTACCTAGATTATAATAAACACTTTTAAATTGAAATCTTAGATTATAATAAACACTTTGAATTGATAAAGAGAGTTATGTTTTTTCTAACACTTTAAAATACTTTTATGCAAGTTTTGATAGAAATAAAATGTATTGTTATATGTAGATAAATGACTAATTATCTCAAAGATTTTATTTGATAAATGACTAATAACAATAAAATGTATTGTTATATGCAATCATAAAATAAAATAAAAAATTCAGAGCTAACCAATTGGGTTCCAGCATTATTATTCTATTAAATTATTTTTCAACATTAAATTCCCATTTAAAAAAACTATTATTTTATCCATTTGATGCAACTATAAGTCATAATGAGGTACTAAAACCATGCTATTTTTAAGTGATTTTTTTAGAGATTGATGAAGAACTCTATTTGCAATCAACATGATCTTTCCAAGTAAAATCTTTAGCAACAAGTCTGGTTTTATATCTTTCAACATTATTATTGGAGTCTCCTATAGTTTTGAGGACCTGACTATATCCAGTTATTTTGCAACCTTTAGGTATCTTAACAAGGTTCCAAACTTTATTTTGTTGTGTAGATTTCAGTTCATCTTTCATGGCATCGATCTATCTTTTTCAATATTCACTATACACTATCAATAGTATATGAAAATGAAATTGGATCATCATTAATTGACTCGCGTAGATATATCACATGATTATTTGAAATAACATACCATAATACTAGATCTTCATAATTTTCATATTTAAATAAATATCTAAAGAAAACTGTAAAATATATACCAAACACCTCAATTTTTTTTGGTATAAACCACGCGGTGTCCTAGACGCTGATCAAGACTAATCCACGTTCGCACCGGGTGGACTCCAAGGGAGTGAAAGTGCTCCCCAAATAGCCGACTCTATACAAGAGGAGGGATTGAACCTCTGATCTCTCTTAAGAGACGAGAGTGTCTTCACCATTCACGTCAGGATCCCTTGGTCCACACACCTCGATTATACAACTAGAATACTTTGAGAGTTCAAACTTGGCATTTACGAGATCAGATGAATTTGTTGACTTTAAGAAATAATAAGATTTGAGCCAAAAACTATAAATGATGTAAGGAACGAAATTGAACTGCTTTTTCTAAGTGACTGCCGGGGTGTTTGTGAGTATAATAACATTTGTTTTTTAAAATATTTTTTTATTAAAAAAAAATCAAATAAGCTCACCAGATGGGGTTTATGGGGATGAAGATGAATGTAGCCATGCATCAGGTCTATGTGTATTCCACCCATGAAACCACATGCTTAACACATCGATCCCCTCTTCATGGTAAGGTTCCATTCCCATTTATTCTCACGTGACTTACAACACGAAGACTGCCGAAGATCATGCCTGGATTCATGGTTTCACATGTACAAGCAACCCAGAGAGAACAATAAAACAGGACAGAAAAGCAGCCTTCATTTTTGTTGGAATTCCAATGCTAAAATATTTGCTGCAATTCCCATGTTTCTTACATTAATATTTATATGATATTGTGTTTTAAAAATATTTTTAAAAAAAAATAAAAAAAAAATAATTCATTTTAAATTTATTTTTTTAATATTTTAGATTATTTTCATGTTTTATTATTAAAAATAATTTTTTAAAATAAAATAAAATTATTTTGATATATTTCTGACCGAAAAACATTTTAAAAATAACCACAACCACATTATTAAACAGTTTCTTGCACTTGAACGGTTGAATTTAAATAGTTTACCAATATCTATAAAGAATAGTTATCATATCCTATTTAACATGGAGATAGATGAAGATAAGAGTTTGAATTATTGGATTATCGAGTTAATTTTTGAGTTATTGAATTAATATTATTTTATTTTATTTTTATTTTGATGCTGACTTGATGATTTTTTTTAATTTAATTTGATATTATTATTAATCAAATAACTAAAAGATAATATCACGTCTTTTTCTACTTAAAGTGTGCAAGCTAGGTCTAAAATGATGTTCCATTTAAGGCATAATCGATATTCTCGAAACTTTAAAGAAAAAAACAAAATCTTTCAACTTTCTATCATCTAGTTGTTGTTGTTGTTTTTCTGTGTAATAGAAATAAAAATAGAATTTACCCGGGAAAATGAATTTTAGATCAACAAAAATAAGTTATTTTAATTGAAACATGTTGTTTTGCTCTTTTTTTTATAATTAAAACAATCAAATTTAAAGTCATTAAAAACTCAATTGGATTAATTAGGTTTTATCAAATAACTATTTTTATATTTAACTTATTATTTAATCCAAGTTAAATTTTAAATCACGTGTTTTTCAAGTTAATTTAGCTGGACAAGTATAGAAGAAATAAAGGCTAGTACTTGGTATATCTATGATGATTTCTTATTCGGTATTTTCTTTTTTGGTGTTGAGAAAAAATAATAATAATATATAAATAAATCTCAATTTCAGTTCATGAGAATTGAGTTGACAGGAATGTAAAGGGAAGAAGTCGATAGAATTAATAATTTATGGAGTTCAAAGTCTCATGAATCAATTTCAAAGATGCCGGCCACCATTTCAAAGTCAACCATTGAAAACCATTTCCATTTCTAAGAAAAAAACAAAAAGAAAAAAAAAGCTAAAGGTATTACAATTCGAGGGGCCAAATTCGAATTCTGCCTTTATAACTGCTTTAAAATATAAATATAAAAATAAAAATAAAAATAGATGGAATTTCGTTATCCATTGGGAGAGAACTTTATACCCAATGAAAGATTGCATGATTACTTATTCCGAAAAATGTTTTTTATTTTTGTTTTTAATTTTTAATTTTTTTGATGATTTTAGATCATTTGAATATGCTAATGTAAAGAATAATTTAAAAAATATATTATTTAATATATTTCTAAAAAATAAACTTTAAAAAACAACTTAAACCATACCTTCAAATATAGACTTAGTGAAAAGTTGGGATTATAAATTGAACAAGTTGATTTATATTGGCTTAAATTAATATAAATATATATTTTTTTAATATATATATATATTATTTAAAAAAAATATAAAGTTATTAAGTTTTAATCAGGCTAACCTAATTATTTTATTGGGTTGATGGGTTTAATATCAATGCTCTATACTGTATTTATTTTGTCAAATTGAAATAAAAATAAGAACAAATACGCCAAGAATTGGGGCAGAAGTGCAATTAACCACAACAGCCAGATTTAATACGTTAATAAATAGCTAAAAAAAAAGGACTTTTCTTCTTCCTTCTAAGCTACTTGGACAAAGAGACTGAAAAATTCTAGCAAGAAGAACCTTCACAAAACTGAATTTACGAGGGCCTTCATCTCTGAGTCTATAAATACGGCAAAGCACTTTATTCTCTTAACAACAACAGCATGGGAACCCTGAAAATCACCAAAAAGCATCATAAACACCTAAACAACCCCTTCCCTTCAACTCCAAAATCACTTCCTTTCATTCAAGGACGTCTTCTTTTTAATTCTCAAAATGTCCCATCAAACAAAATCTTCTCAGTTGGAAAGGATTTCCAGCTTCTTTGGGGCATAAAAAATGGAGGGTCTCTCTCAATTTATCATCAGTCTCAACCTACAAAAACCCTGTGGTCTACCATCCCAGGACAAGCTTTTGTTACTGCAGCATTGTGTGAAACAGAGGTGAAAGAGAGCAGAGGATCTTTTGCTGTAAAAGATAGGAATGTTTATTTGCTTTGTGATCATCAAACAATTGAAGATATAAGAGTGATCAGTGAGCCTGATCACCATTTTGATCAGTTTAAGGATCTTTCATCTGGGAATACGAGTTTTGCTCAGAAAAATGATTTGAAGGACACCCAGTTTCCTGCTTTGATGATAACAGGCTGGTTGTTCAGTAACAGGAGGAAGAAGAGGCATCAAGAATCTGGCATTTACAAAGACACACAGTTTGCGACGAGGGGACCACCAACTTGTGCAAGGTATTGGGTTCTATTTGATCAAAAGAATAATAACCAAATTGGTTTTCAAGTGAGAGTTGGGCCACCAAATTTTGAATTCCAACAAAGAATTTCTCCAACTCCTTTAGGAAGACACCGGCGATTAAGGTGGAAGCTAGGAAAGATTCGAAGACGAAAGCTTGGATGGTTTCGGTTCGTTACAAGGTCTAGAGGGTTTGTCGCAGTTTCTTCCTCATCGGAGGAGGAAATGGAAATGAAGGCTGCGGAGTTGACAAAATTCAATAGAATCTGTATTACCTATTCCAGTGAAGGAAATGAAAGGTTTTACGGTTTTGGGGAGCAGTTCTCTCATATGGACTTCAAAGGCAAAAGGGTGCCCATTTTTGTTCAAGAGCAGGGAATTGGAAGAGGAGATCAACCAATTACTTTTGCTGCTAACTTGGTTAGCTACAGGTAGATTAGCTATTAGCTTTCAAACCACTAAATTCCAGTTGAACACAAAAATGAAAAACATAGGCTAAAAAATCCTTACCTTTGTTTCTTTCGATTGCAGGGCTGGGGGCGATTGGAGTACAACTTATGCTCCTTCACCATTCTACATGACATCTATGATGAGGTCTCTTTACCTTGAAGGATACGATTATTCAGTATTCGACATGACAAGAGATGACAAAGTTCAAATACAGGTAATTCTTGATAATTGTAGCATATTAATTATTATTGACCATAGTTAGTGGTGAGAACATTATATTGTAAGTACTTTGGAGTGGATAACATTCAGGAACTTAGAATAAAATTATTCGTGAGGGTGCTACAAATGCATCGTAATGACCAGGGTGAAGGTCGAAGCAAGAAAGCCAATGACATGGAGAAGTCATTCTTTAAGCCAATAAACAGTGTGATTGCCATGTGAGAAATATGCTTTCTGCGTAGAATGTTTAGATTTAATGTAATGAATTATTGGCAAACTTCAGAATACAGTGTCAACAGAAATTTTCATTGAATAAAAAGGTTTCCTTTTCAAACTTAAGTTACACTTGAATAAAACACTCAAAATTTAAATGGAGAGGAGAATATTTCAAGTACTGAACATACTCATTCAGAGTTTAAACTTGCAGTTTCGTATTTTCTGTATATTGGAGCTTGCAGGTTCAGAGCAATTCGGTTCAAGGAAGAATATTGAATGGTAACTCACCTTCTGAGATTATTGAAAACTTCACAGAAAATATCGGGAGACCTCCTGAGCTTCCAAAGTGGATTATATCCGGGGCTGTTGTTGGAATGCAAGGTGGCACAGAAGCTGTACGCCGTGTTTGGGATGAATTGAAGGATCATTCAGTTCCCATTTCAGCCTTTTGGTTGCAGGTATTCCCTGTACCTATACAGAAGCTTATGTCATTACTTAGATGGCATGTATGAATACCCTCGTGTAGAAGTTCTCACCCAGAAGCACTTCATTTGCAGGATTGGGTAGGGCAGAGGGAAACGATGATTGGATCGCAACTTTGGTGGAATTGGGAGGTAGATACAACGAGGTATCATGGGTGGCAGCAGCTAATTAAGGATCTCGGTGCAAAGAATATTAAAGTGATGACATACTGCAATCCCTGTCTAGCTCCGGTATTTTTCTTTTTCTAAGAACTTATGGTACTACCATTGTAATTTGTAGAAACATCAATACATGATCATCTGGTGAGTGACATACAGCCATATCAATGTATAGAGCATGCTGTCATTTCTTAAAGCAGGGTTGTCTCTGCAAACTATACATCTCTTTTTAACAGCAAATGATTCTCCGCCCCTAAAACATATTTTGCTATCATTATCAATACCTGAGCTTGAGACTTGGTTGCTTTGCTTTAAACAGACTGACAAAAAACCAAACCGAAGGAGAAACCTTTTTGAGGAGGCAAAAAAGCTGGATATCCTGGTGAAAGACAAGTGTGGAGAACCATATATGGTTCCAAACACAGCATTTGATGTGGGCATGTTGGACCTGACACACCCGGATACTGCTGCTTGGTTCAAGCAGGTTTTGCAGGAAATGGTTGATGATGGTGTGAAAGGGTGGATGGCTGATTTTGGTGAAGGCCTGCCTTTAGATGTAACTTTGTATTCAGGTAACAGAAGAAAATTTCCAACATATTTCTTCCAGAAGCTAGGATCCATATTCAGTAGAGATTTTCTTATCACTCTGGATTATTTATTTCAGGTGAAGATCCTATATCAGCTCATAATAGATACCCAGAGCTATGGGCCCAAATAAACCGAGAGTTCATGGAAGAATGGAAGTCAGCTCGTGCAGGTAAAGAGAGAGAAGACCCAGAAGAGGCTCTGGTCTTCTTCATGAGGGCTGGTTTCAGGGATAGCCCCAAATGGGGGATGCTATTTTGGGAGGGGGATCAAATGGTAAGTTGGCAGGCTAATGATGGAATAAAAAGTTCAGTTGTTGGCCTACTGAGCAGTGGAATTTCTGGATATGCTTTCAACCATAGCGATATTGGAGGTTATTGTGCAGTAAACTTACCTTTCATCAAGTACCACCGAAGTGAAGAGTTGCTCATGCGATGGATGGAGCTAAATGCTTTCACTCCTGTTTTTCGGACTCATGAAGTAAGTTTTGATACCTGAAATCCATAAACACCCAATATCATGAAACCAAGTTGATGCAATATTACTTGTTTATTTCCCTCCAATTAGATTTTTTAATAAACATTTGACAACACATGCTGTGTTAACTAACTTGATGGTAAATTGCTCACCTAGAGAAGCCATATATGGTAAATTGCTTACCTAGAGGAGCCGTATTCATAATAAATATCTGACTTGCCTAATGTTTCCAAAGCATACATAGCACCGTCTCCAGAGAATTGAGATAAATTTCACGTTACTCACTAGACAAAGGAAGTTACTAATTTGTTCAACTAAGCAGCATGACTAATATGATCCCATCAGTTACTAATTTGAGAAATCTTTTGCATGCAGGGAAACAAGCCATCCTGCAACAGCCAATTCTACTCTAACCACAAGACTCTATCGCATTTTGCACGCTGTGCTAAGTTGTACAAAGCTTGGTACTTCTACAGAACCCAACTAGTAAAGGTGATGCATGAATCATGTAAATAACTGGGAAGTCAAATAACTTTGGAAGAGCATCTAATAAATCTCTCTCTCTCTCTCTCTCTCTCTCTGTTTTTATAAAACAGGAAGCTGCTCAAAAAGGCCTACCAGTTTGCCGCCACCTATTTATTCACTACCCAAATGATAGGAATGTGCATAGCTTGAGTTACCATCAGTTCTTAATTGGTACTGAGATCCTGGTGGTGCCTGTACTTGACAAGGGCAAGAAGAATGTCAAGGCTTATTTTCCAGAGGGTGAAACTTGTTCCTGGCAGCATATCTGGTCAGGAAAACTATTTAAAGAACATGGTTCAGAAGCCTGGGTAGAAGCTCCAATTGGCTATCCTCCTGTATTTATTAAGGCTGGCTCCACTGTAGGAGAAACATTTGTTGACAATCTGAGAAATTTTGACATTCTTTGAGCGCAAAGTCCTCCAAGAGAGCCATGATCAATATAAGTAGCATTGGATTTTTTACTAACAAATGACCACAAATTCCTCTAAACTTTACTTCTGCATTTAGCAGCTGTATTTGGTGAACCTTTAATAAACGTCTGCTCATTTTTCCCTGCACGCATCATGCTTGAAAACTCCTAGACTCCTGACTTTAAACTTGAGCAATTTGTCATGTGCCTTCTTTCATGGTCACCTGTTCAACTTATTTCCCTGACCTCATCTTATCCAACACCTCCATTTTCGTGGTCCAAGGTTCTAATTTATAGACTAGTGAAAAAACTAAAGAAACAAGCTCACATAACGTCCAGAAGCAATTCGACCGAGGTGTCATATGGGAAACATCTCCAGTTTCTCAAATCTATTTGTCCTAAAACTTTTAGGATCATAAAAAACACGCATCATCTTGACTAACAATCAAGGAAGCAATCAACCAAAATTACACAAAATCAAATTCTAATGATACAACCCACCATCCTATCAAGCCCAGAACACTAAGGCAATGAATACAGAACAAGTTTTAAGAGCTTTTAATGGTTCTAAGTCAAAAAAATGCTACCCCCTTCCACAAAAAAGCCTTACTGGATTGATAGTTTATAAAACCCCTGACATGCTTCAAAGAAATAAAAGACACAATTTTCAATAGAACTAAACAATATAAACCCCAAAAATGCCAACTTTCTTCAAAACGGGTTGTCTCAAAACCAGGATTCCAACTGAAAAAATCCTTTTTCAGACATTCAATCAAACAGCTGCTTGTAATTCATAAGTCAACCTTTTTTTAAAGCAACCAGAACATAGGTTTTCGCCAACTTAACAGAATCACACAGTTTTTAACTACTTATCATAAAAAAGATTAACATTAAGATGTTTCTCATAAGAACAGCATCCCCTTGATGAGCATTGAGCTCTCCTTGTTCTTTGTATTAAAAAGACTTGAGATCAAGACTCTAGCACATGCACTGGGAGGATAAAAATGAAAGGAGAGAGATATATACTAACAAACCTTGAAATGCGAGGTTTTAGAGACTGACGTTAAGGATCCACTCTAAGCAAACAAAGGCAGATGAACTTTGTCAGCTTGGAAGCTGTGGAGAGAGCCTCAAAGAAAATGGTGATCATCATGAGGTTTTTTGTCCTGTTTTTTGGTTGCTTGAGTTCTTCAGCTTGTTATGTTCTTTTTTCTTTTATGGATTCGGATACTTCAATTGGATATTCCGTATTTCCCTCTCTCTGAGTATCATTTAAGCACGTGGTGTTAATACACACGCGCGCTCTATTTTTGTACCTAAGAATTCATCGATGTTTATTTATATTTTTATTATTATTATTATTAAAATTGTCTAGCTTCGTAGTCAACTCGAAACATGATCAATTAGCTTTTAATTCGACTTAGATATAAAAAAAATCAAATTAAAAATGATACCGGTGATCCAATAAATTAACTTAATATCATATTGACCCAACAAGTCAATTTATAACCATATTGATCTGGTCAAAATATAAACTGATTTTTTTCATTTAAAATAAAAACTAAATTGTTTTTTTATTTTAAAAAGCATTTTTTATATAATATTTATTTATTTATCCATCCAACCCATAATGTTGGGTTGATCCTAGTACAATTTAATAATTATGGTTTCAAGTGTTTTTGCGATAGTATAACATATAACAAGGATGATGAGATTTGAATGGAAAAGAAAATAGAAAAGTAAGAAATTAGTTATTTAGTAGTGAAGAGAAGATTTGAAATTCTTTTTAAAAAATAGGGTAAAAATGAGAAATTTTAACCTACAGGGATGAAAGTTGAGCATCAATGAATCCTTAAGAACAAAAATGAAGTTTAGCCTAGAAAAACACTACGCAGCCCAATGAGTTGCAAGTATGGACCAGAACAGTTACACCTTTTATGGGCTTTTGGAGTTCAATGAGACCAAATAATGGAAAACAAGTCCATAAGACTGGTCCAGTAGCCCAGGAAGATGGAACCTTCGCTTAGATTTTACTTACAATCCAGTCCCTGCCAAGCCTGAACTTCACTGCTAAGCTTGGTCACAAATTAATTAAAACAAAATGTTATTGCCAAGAGCACAACCACCAAATAGCATGGCTGTTGAAAGTACAGTTATTTTGAAAAATATTTTTTATTTAGAAATATATTAAAATGATTTTTTTTATTTTTTTAAAATTATTTTTGACATTAATACATCAAAATAATCTAAAAATACCAAAAATATTTTATTTAAAATATAAAATAAAATAAAATTAAATGATGGCCAAACCGGTTTGACCGCAGTGACAAACATCTTCTAAATGGGTTAATCGTTGACAGATCCAAGCCTAGTGTGGTTGATATAATAAACATTTTTATTCTTACGTGTCATGAAACCATAAGTTTAGAAGTATAAGTTCTTACAAAAGTACTCCAGAGATAAAAATAAAATAATAAATATTATCTTGGAAGATAATTTATAAAAATTAACTGCAAAAACATCACTGATTTTTATGTGTATATCTCTCTTTAACAGGACAATTTTATCTCCACTCTCTCTAGATTCTGTCAGTGAAACAATAACCAAACGTTGTATCATGAAGCCTGAGAAACTGATCAACAAAAAAAATTGATGATATAATACATTCCAGATTAATAGAGTTCAACGTTCGCACATCTTAACTGCAATGGCCGGACCACCTGCTGAACTCTTCCACCTTTTTTTACACCCAAAAGCAACCCATTGAATAACATGGAGATCAGGAAAATGGGGCGCCGAGGTCAATCATGTAGCCGCACGAACTCTGATTTATCCGTGTTGCTGTATACAGCATAAAAACTTTGGTGTTGTCAGATGTCCAAATGATCAACGTTAATCATTCTTGCCGCTTTCTGGATAAGTTCCTTACGGGCATCCACCTAAAAAGAAAACCAAAAATAAAAATAAAATGTTACATTGGAACATTATCACCATGGACCAGTAATTCCGGCGATTACATGATCTAATTTATGTGTTGATTGACACCTAAAAGGAAAGGTTTATCAAGCATTTCTTGGTGCAAATTTTCCCAAACAAGCAAAAGCAAGCACACATGCTTTGGTGTTTTATTACCAAGTTGTCTCCTTATCAATCTATTTTCCTATGTTCATTTGTATCCTCACGAAGTTCCCTGGAAAATTTACATGATTCCTTTTATCACTGTTTAGATATGTTATTGGTTATTTTAATCCCTTCTGCATTTAAAGATATGTTATTGGTTTTTTTAATCTCTTCTGCATTAAAAACGCTGCCCTTTACTGTTTCTAAGACTGAAAGGTCCCAGGTTCAATTTTGATAAAAGAAAAGGCAATAATCGTAGTTCATTAGTAGCTCCTTCCAGGAAGTTCAAAAGGAGCTAGCTGGCTCAAGTTTATTGTAATTTGTAACCCGAACATACATGTGCATCATATAACTTACCCGGGCACCCATAAGGGATGAAAAGACAACGTTGGCCTGTGCTGCATCTTCCACCACTAATTGTTTCAGCAGCCTTTGCTCTGGATCCATAGTTGTTTCCCACAGTTGTAGAGGCATCATTTCTCCCAAACCTGTATTTTACAAACACATGTTAGAATATCCAAATCTCAACTGTTAATTTAAGATTTATGCATATATTTTCTTTGAAGTTTTGAAGATTTTAGGAGGGTGAAAAGTATATAATCATCTGCATGCACGTGTATGTCATACTGCATCATCATATCACACCAAATAGATTCAGCAGCAGAATTTTTCATTACACTATTGATTATATAGAACATAGATGGCTGAGTTCCATCTAAGAAGTAAGAAAAGAATGTTCATGATCATTCAATGACCTACAACAGCCTGTTATTCCCATTAAGAAATGAAAAACATTAATGCATCGTTAGTTGACAGAATGAATGGAGTGCGGTGGAAAGTCTTGTAAATAGACAATACATTCGTGGTACAGTTAATAGATCTTACCTTTGAACCTTTGCATATTGTATGATGCATTTTGAGGGAATGAACTTCGAATCTTTCTGAGTTCTGCATCATTAAAACAATAGTAAACCTGTTTTCCCCTCTCAACCTATTCATGTCAGTTGGAAAATGAAAGAAACAAATTAGCCGATGGATAATAATTTAGATATCAACTCTCACAGGGATCCATCATATAAACAAACCAACCTTGTATAGGGGTGGCACGCCAACATAAATGCAGCCTTCATCAAATAAAGCTCTCTGCACAATAATTGTATAGGGTTACCATAATTGTACATCTCTTTCAATTTTTTAAGGCATTTAAAAGCTGTGTATTTCTCTCATTTATTGATTTTAAGAGGAAATGTTTGTTGAGACAAATTTCTCCATTATCTACCTGATATCTAAAGAAGAAAGTAAGCAGAAGAGTTCGGATGTGAGCACCATCCACATCAGCATCTGTTAAGATTATGATCTTATGATAACGAAGAGCATCCTTTTTAAAATCCTCTCCCTGTAACCAAAAAGTTTTACATGTGAAATAAGAAAAGCTGTTCAGATGATAAAACCAAAAAGTGACAAGTAAAAGAGGAAGACAACGAAACAATGAGAAAAGGACTTTACCTTCACTCCAAGTCCAAGAGCAAGTATAAGATTTTGGATCTCTTCATTTTTGTACATTGCCTCCTCATCTCTTCTTTCTATATTCAAAATTTTACCCCTCAAAGGGAGAATAGCCTGCAATAACAAGTTTCAGTGATCAATATCCTACAGTCATCCCAAGTTATTATAGAGTGCAGGTAAGACATAGTACAACCAGAAACAGCAGCACCATTATCCCAAATGAGTTCTAACTTACTTAGGATAATAAAACTGTTTGAGAACATTGAGACATTGTAATTGATACAAGCTCATTCCATGAAAACAGAATGAACCGTCCCAATCATTTACTGTTCATAAAACATGTTTCAGCAAATGCCTGCAGATTAAATGCCACCACACATTCAGTGTAATTACCTGAAACCGTCGATCACGGCCTTGTTTGGCACTCCCTCCAGCTGAATCTCCTTCAACTATAAAAATTTCTGCAAGCATCAAAAGGACAATTAATAACATGCCCGAAAGACAAATGAGACCGACACACTTTAATTCTTATTTTCTGAAAGTCTATCTAAACTGATCACATACATAGCAAATTATTCATGCTAAGCATATAAACCAACAAAAATGTCTACAGCTTGTTGAAGTGGGTGATAAAGGATCATTTCAAAGCTGATAATGGCTCCAGTTGAATTTTAGCATTGTTGGAGCCATACAACTTGTTCATGAACAGAAAAGATGTAATTGTAGTATCTTGCTCCACAACAAGCAACCAAAGACATTTGCAATAATGAACAAACTGTAGGGGTCAGAAGTGATTATCAGATCAATGAATATATAACTCATTATGCCGCATGTGTAAATTCTCAAGGATCTTGCTAAAACTCACATGTCAGGCAATTGATCAGTAATCCAACCATGTTGGTAACTGATTAATGATATCCACATGATTGAACAAAGGCCAGACCACTCAAATGGCATGAATAACATAAGATGAATGATCATTATTATAGAATTTCTAAAATCCCATTAAGGTCAAACGAGTTTCATATTAAGAGCACAAAAGAAAAGGAAAAAAAAATAGAACAGCTACCAGATTCTTCAGGATTTGTACATGAGCAATCAGCCAGTTTTCCTGGAAGAGATGATGATTTCAAAACACTTTTTTGTCTCACCAATTCTCTTGCCCTCTTTGCTGCCAAAGCTGCCTGTAACAAAAAAAGACAGAAAATTTCAAGGTTTAAGACCAGCAGAAACACAATATTTGAGAATTCTTAGAAAAAGACTTTTTTACAGAATGATGATTGAATCTCAAACGATAATGAAGAAAAAAGGGTGCTAACAACAAAGATACCTTGAGAGCATTTAGAGACTTGGATAAGATTGAATCAAGAACATCAGGATGCAACTCCAAATATTCAGTAAGATACTCCAGAACAGATTTCTCTACCACTTTCCGCACCTCCGGATTTCCCAACCTTGTCTTTCAGACATGTAGAAAAGCCAGTAATGAATGGTATGAAAAACTTGAGAATGGCAACACCAACAATAAGCAGGAGAAATCATCAGTAACTCATGATAACTATGATTGATGGACATACCTTTGTCTGACCTTCAAATTCTGGGCTTGGAATTTTGACTGAGATAATGCATGTCAATCCCTCCCTTACATGTTCACCACTTAGACTAATATCTTTATCCTGCAAGCAAACAGAAAAAAAATGCTTTATCATAGTGAATACAACTACTTTAAGCAGCAGTTCACCCAATCAATAATGAAATAAGTTTCCATCTTCAATCAATTTAACTACATCAGATCATTTCATTCAAATATGTACTGCTCTCCATGACCCAATACCATATTTTGAAAGCATCTCAGGCCAAAGAAACTAGGTTTGTGTTCTATCTTCCAATTGTAATACTTTTTTTTGGATGCGAGGAAACCCCATTCCCCAAAAAGCACATTTTGTGGGCCTAAGTGAGTGGGTAAAACCCCGTCTGTCCTAGACTCTTACAAGGGGTGGACGTCCTGACTCGAGCTCGAGACCTACTGTGCAGATTGCAAACCTTTGTCATCACGTCACACCCCTTGGGGAATTCCAATTGTAATACGTTTACTTGTTTGGAATTTTCTGATATAAACGAAGGGCAGGGAAAACCTCAAAGGGTAAGGCAGAGCATAAAATTCTTAGGAGGGGTGGGAGGGAAAACCTCAAAGATAGTGAGTGAAGGTAGCCAAACAACCAAGGGAATGGGTGCTGAAATTCAAGAGTGCTCAACAACATGCAATAAGGGATGTACCTTAATGACCTTTGACTTTTTCCCAAAGTTATTGAGAGTTCTTGTTAATGAAGCCTTCACCCCATCTATATGGGTTCCACCATCAACAGTACGTATGCTATTTGCATATCCCAGGATTGTATCTGAGTAAGAATCAGAACACCTAGTAAAGAAAGGATAAAAGTTAAAGCACACAGGTTGTTGAAGGAATGGCTGTCAATAATATGTAGAAATAAAATTCAATGCAGCAATTTTGAGACAAAAGACATAACATTCTTGATGCATGCAGAAAGGAAAACAATATTGATAGGAAGCATATGCACTGGTAGGTAGTAGTTTACCATTGGAGAGCCATATCAATTGCAATTCCATCTACTTCTTTGCTGAAACTCACAACATCATGAAGCGATTTCTGGATCAAATAACCATCGGTCAACATTCAATCCAACAAATAGACATATCCAAAAGACATAGCCCTATCCATGTCCGAGTTTTTTTTTAAGTGTCAAAAACCTGGTACTATTAGGATCCCTAATCCCCCAAGGAGTTGCAAGGTAAAAGACCAATCTCCAATTAAGGAGTTGCAAGGTAGAAGATTACTGTCACTTGCAAATGGGTCATACCAACCAATCATCTTGGACTCCACACCACATGATTTATCAAAAAGCCCGCATCACATGTCTCAATCTACCAGGACGTATGTATATGTATCAAGAATTGCAAGGATAGATGTGGTTTCTCAACCATTGACTGGGGCATAGATGTCACCGGTCATAAATCCACTAGTTATGAGCAATTCACCAACCATAAACTTCCACTCACAATGGATATGACAGACGGAACGTGTCTCTTGAGGGGCCAAAAGGAAGTCACAGAGTCTGCTTTTTTGTTTTTCTTTCCCCTTGTTAATTTTCTTTAGTCCTCAATTATCTTATTTCATCAGCAAAGACAAACCCAACCGTAAGAACCTCAGTATCATCTTTATCCCATCATGATTTATGGAAGAATGAGAGTTTGCTAACTTACAAAACAAGATAATATAACAAAACACAAAGGTTGTAGGCATAAGAGTAACAGCAAAGAGAGTTTCTCAAAAAAATAAAATAATACCTTATCAGTATTTAGCCAATCTACATATTCAACCAATCCCCCTGCATAGAAATGTTCATCATACTGATTTTTCTCCGGATCATTGTCCTCTTTTTTCAAAGAAATAGTAAGCTGCAAAGGCAAACAGGAAGAGACAGCATACCAATTAATGAAAAAGCAAGCATTGCATCAAATTTCAAAGGTATCCAGCCACATGAAGAAAATAGATAGCCAAGGTTAATTATTCCCAGGTAGAAAACCCATTTGTGATGAAAAGTAAAAAGGATCAGAATAATCATTCGATTATTCCTCAAGTAGAAAATCAGTTTATGATGAAAAAGTAGGGATAAATAGGATTGGGGATGACATAAAAACTAACAGCTCTACCTTTGGGTTCAAAAATGCAAGCTCCCTAACCCGTCCACCTATTGTATTGTAGTCAAGCTGAATCTCAGTGGTGAATACTGCAAAAGAATTTAGAGGTCAACCAAAAAATAAAGAGATTCTCAGGGGGGGAAATCAATAAAAGAAGAATGGTACATTAAGAGAAATACATAAATGAGTCTATGGATACAACATTCACCACCAAAAATAGAAAAAGAGAAAATAAGCAATGAAAACTGAAGGGAGAAGTGCAGCCAATACTGTTGAACATCAGAAACTCCTCTAAAGGCCCATGAAGCATTACATCGTGAAGAGGCAAATACTATTCTATCCCATATTGAAAACAAACATTGAGAACTAGGTAATGAAGCATAAAATAGCAACCATCAAAATTATATGGATTTTCAAAAGTCGATGAAAACCTTCTTTGTCAGGCCAGAATCTGATGCGAGTTCCTTTATGGTCTTTTGATTCTGCTGAAAGTTCATAACACATTAGAGTTGTCACAGGGTTTCCACGAGAATATTTCTGTTGGTATTCCTTTCCATCACGCCAAACTGTAACTTCAAGTTCCTATGATTTAAGATATGACAAATTTTACAAAAGTGTACTTGGTAGCCGAGAAGTAACCTTAAAAGAAAGGCAAAGCAACACACAGCCAGTGAAGAAGCTCATAAATTCCACAATTCTCCATTGTCATAAATAAGGAAATTTCAATTCCCTACAAAGGGATTGCCCTTGGACATTGCCTCTTTTAAAATATTCTGGATACAGAATATTTATGTCACATTAATTGAAAATCATAATAGTACTAGTAAGATTCATCGAATTCTGTTCATTCTTAAATTAATCCACCTCCAGGGGCTGTAGGTTAACATGTGCTTCTAGAAATGAAAAAAAAAAATCGAAAACATAACAGGGTACATACCTCAGACAAAGCATTGACAACAGATAAACCCACACCATGTAGCCCACCAGAGACACTATATCCACTGTTAGAACCACCAAATTTGCCACCAGCATGTAAGACCTGCAAATGTAAGAAGAAAAAAATCAATCAAAACACAATCTAATACATGACAACAAGAGGAACAAAAAAGAAAGAAAAATGCAATAACAGTGTGCATAAACTACAGGTATTACTTGAATGTTTAAACCAAGATTTTAAAATACAGGTTTCGTAAGAATAAAAAATTTCATCACACTTCAAATATCATGCTTCTATCAAGCAAAAAATGCATTCAACACCCTAAAATCCTTAAATATGATGAATAGAATAATCATGTTTTAAGATGGCCAGTTGACCATGCATTTTACCGTTAACACAGTCTCCAAGGAAGATTTCTTTGTCACTGGATGCAAGTCAGTGGGAATCTGCGAACAAGTAAAACAGAGAAGGGCGTTAGTGTTGTAAGTAAAATACATGATGAAAGTTGGCATAAATGACCAAAGCCTAGGGCAAACACCAAAGCAAAATTCTTGTTATTGTCAAATAAGAAATCTTCAAGGCAAAATGGTAGCAGTGGAGCTCAATTTAAAAAAATGAAAAAGAAAATAACTTGGAATAATTTCTTGTCTTGTGATTATATGGCATTTAGGTCTATTAAAAAAGAAAAAGAAAAGTAACATCATGATTATTACACTTCAAAAGGCACACTCTAAATTATATTCTAAAAAGAGCATCAAATTGTTTACAGTAACATGTAAGAGCATAAACTAACAATATTCTCCAAACTAGCATACTCTCCAACACAAACAAGCCCTGGAAAAAATTGAATATCACAGCATGAATAACAATGGTAAAGTAAGATGCATAAACTGACAAGGTCAATCATATTAGAATTAGAAAATAAAATCTATAAACAAAAAAATCTCATACCCCACGCCCATTGTCCGTAATGCTAACGGAATTATCTGAATGCAGAACAACAGTTATTTTTGAAGCATATCCTGCTTGGGCCTCGTCAACAGCATTATCTAATATCTCATAAACCTATTAAAAAGAACCACAGCCAATAAAAAAAATGTTTACAATTTACCTAAGATAAACTGCTCAAAATAGAACCTAGAATCTGCAATGACAAAAGAAAGTTAACAATATAAGTTACCAAATGGTGCAAACCACGCGGTCCTGTACTTCCAATGTACATCCCCGGCCTTTTCCTCACAGGCTCTAATCCTTTCAGCACCTACACATGTCAAGACAAAACTTATCAAACCCCTCATTATTTACAAAGCATCCATTACTTACAAATTACAAAAAAAAAAAAAAAAGGTCTTTCGTTTATATAAATTTTCACCTGAATTTGATCAGACCCGTAACCTTTTGAGCTGGAGCTTTCTTTATGTGATTCAGTTTCTGTACTAGTAGACATGAAAGCTCTTGGTGCAACCCCATTTTGTACTGAAAATCTACTTGGAACCGTCCTCAAAGGAAAACTCACCCTGCAATTACACAAAAACAAACAAACAAATAATTTAAAACTTAAATTTTTTATTTTTAAGACCGTAGAAAAATCAAAACCCCTTCTTTCACCATAGAAAATATAAAACTCTTAACCTACATTAATTTTTAACAAAAACCCATAACTTTTTCTCCTCTACTTTCCCATTTCTTACCAATAAAAGAACTCAAAAGCACCAAAAATGCAACTTTCCCTTGATTTATCTCTCGCGATTTTAACGAACAGAAACTAACCAAGGTAAAAGAGAGTGATAAAGCAAAGAACATACCTTGTCTTGAGGAAGACTGAGGGGCAGGAGAGAGACGAGAATGAGTGAGACCAGGTAACTGGAGAGGAGGAGGAGGACATGGTAATTCTAAGTAAAGATATGTAGTGTCTACTGCTATTGTGAGGTTTTAGAAGAAGACGCGCCATTGTTTTTTTGCTCGTTTTCTCTCCCGAAGCAGTTGGTCTTTGTTGGAGAGGAAAAAAAAAAAAGCACCCCCCCTCCCCTCTTCCTTGTGGATCAAATATTCAGGGCTTCAATTTCTAGCGACCCATGAAGAGACTCTATATTTATGGCCCATTGGTAACGTGTCCATGAAATCAATGTCATGTCCTTGACTCTTAAAAAGGGAATTTCATCAGGTGGCTCCTCCGATTGTTGTTCTTCTAGGAACAAAATGAAAAACAAGTGTGAATTGTTGAAGTTCTTAGGGTTCATGTTTCCTTGTTTTTTCTTAGGATTGTAGTGGTTTGAAGTCACGAATAATCCCTACCACCCTTAAGGTTTACTTAGTTCTTGTTTGATTTTGTGTTTTAAAAGTGATTTTTTAAAATTAATTTTTATTTTATTTTTAAAAAATTATTTTTTTTAATGTTTTTAAATCATTTTGACATGTTGATATTAAAAATATTTTTAAAAAATTAAAAAATCATTATTCTAATTAATCCTCCTGTGATCACACACACTTTTATATCTATTCTTTAAAAAATTACATTTTTATCCTTCTAAAATAATATTTTAAATATTGAATCATACACTTGCAAACTAGATCGATAAAGAATTCTAAGATCTTACAGATTTAATAGTTGATTTCATATAAAAAAATATTATTAATAAAAAAAACTAAAAGACATTGTTCTTTCACCTTTCATCCAGACACAATTAACTGTGCATTGAAATTGTAAAATTGTCATTTTTATCTTCTCAATCAAAATCATTTAACGTGCCATTAAGGGAGTAAAACAAAAAAATTCACAGTTTCTATTTATCATTATTATATTGATATCTAGGGATTTTTTCGGTTTTGCATTTGGAATTTTAATGTTTTAATTGTATAGAGTCCATTTATCATTATCGTATTGACGTGTAGGTCTACTTCACTTGTAAATGCATCAAAATATTTTATTTATTTATTAAAAAATCATTTTAAATATAACATATCAAAAGAATTTAAAACACCACAAAAATATCAATTCTTTAAAAAACAAAAAACCTTAAAATTTAATAAAAATCGTCGTGGATTTAGAAGTATTAAACACCAAGACTGTGAAACATGCAAGATAAACTGTAAGCAAACACTGTGAACACCAAGTGGCTTCAAATAAGAAATGGTGATTCGAGGTTTTAGAATATTGAGCTGCTACTCATGAGAATTTAATTATATCGTGAAAAACTTTGAGAAAATGATTAATGTCAGAGCATGTACGAGGTGACAAATAGATTTTTATACTTGGTAGATAAACAATTAAATTATCAGAATTTGCTTTATGCTCAACCTTTTGAAATAACAAAGAGGAAAGCATCGAGGATGTGGTCTTTTTAAAATAATATTTTTATTATTATTTTTAATGTTTGAACACTACGTGTCAATGTTTACAAATGTATACAAGATCTGAAGCACTGAAGATCAGAAGGTTGAGCATAAGCAAATTCAATAATTTAATCAAAAAAGTTCTTCAATTAATAGCTTGCACTCATTCTCAAGATCTTGAAGCACTAAGAGATCAAAAAAGGTTTCCATTCTCGACCCACGCACATATACAAGTCAGTTCTTTACAAATGTAGACAGAAAAGAGAGCGAAAATAAAATAAAATAAAATACAAACCTATTTTGACTACAAGGTCGAATAACCAAACAGGCCCTTGTCTGGTTATTGTCTCACGGTGGCATCAGGGGCGTAAGAATTTCTTGTGCTCCTGGAATAATCCAAGTATCAAGTTCATGAAATAAATAATTTCAAAATAGTGCCAGGAAAGTTCTTTACTGGAAAATGCTTTGCTTTCGTGCTACTTGTGAATTCTCCATGTATCAAGCATAGAACTTGAAGCAGAAGATTTGTAAGATGAAACGATTTCTTTAAATTAATTTTTCACTTAAATGGGTAATGAAGAAAAGGAAGCAGTAATCATGTGGATGCAACTCTTATGTATTTTGGTTGAGATTGTTTTTTAAAGTGTTTTTTTTCTTCAAAAATATATAAAAAAAGATATTTTTATTTTTTTTAAATCATTTTTAACATCAATATAGTATAGTAAAATAATCTAAAAACACTATTTTTTTAATTTAAAATAAAAAATAAAAAATTCATTAAAAAAAAAAAAACATTTTCCTCCCAAACAACCTATAATGTGTAAAGTAGACTGGCGAAATGCAATCCAGATCAAAATTCCATGCAAGAAAGAACATTACCTAGAGGTGAGTAACTGAGAAGCCCTGGGAGCAATGCTGCGTCGTGTCCTATGATCATGCTCCTTGTTAACTCTCACAGCAGCGACTTCCTTTACCCTTGCAGCGACTTCCCTCCGCATCTTTTTCGCCTCAGCTTCCATGGCTTTGTTTAATGTATCGACTTTCTTTGCCAACATCTAATTTATCCACAGTCAAAACAGCAAAACAAATTACCAGCAGAAGACAGAGGGGATGGCCTTACGAGTTAGGAGATGTGAGAAGTTGGTCGTAATTTATATCTCCTTACCTCGATTGCATCATCCTTGTCCTTAAGGTTTTGATCTTTTTCATGGCAGGCTTTCCTCAGAGTAATAACGTCTTTCTGTAACATATCATACAAAACTCCTGAAACTTGATCTTCATGCTCTGATTTCGAGTTTTCAGTTGATGCCCCATTCTCAATCTCTTCAGTCTCGATTCTCTCAGTACTTTGGGTCTGATCAGAGGCAACAGCAGTTGCATTATCTTTACCAGTTCCACCTACAAGCAACTTATAATCTAGTGATCTACTACCTCCATCAAACGATCTTGCTGACATCTTAGCATGTCTCAATAAGGTGGCAGCACTGCTGGATCGGAGAGAACCAGCTTGTGAATTTGAGGCTTTCCTAGATAAATAACCATTGAAGGAAGATCTGGGAAAATTCTCCACTCCACCAAGAGACAGACGTCTTGAAGGCCCGTTGCTTGTGTTCCTTTTTCCAGGTGTGGCACGGGAATTACCATTTGATGCTTTAAGCCTTTCCTCCAAAACCTTGAACCTTAATTGATATTTATCCTAGGCAAGCCATCAATTATCAATAAGTTAGTAGTAATTGATGGAGCACAAAAGTAGTTAGTTTAATATAATGGGTTGACGTACTTTTAACTGTGCTTCTGCCTTGGCAGCGCGCTCTGCAACTGCCAATTTATCTCGAAGCTGTTGCATTTCCCCCTGGACGAATACAGATGATTGTGTGAACAAATAGAATCCAGTCTTGCATTATCTCCCAAGACCCCATGCCTTTTTTATTTTTCTTGGAACAGTAAATATGATGTACTAAGAATAATACTTCCTCGAGCAGATATTAAACTTGCAAGAAAAGATGCTCAAATATATTTGGCAAATTTGAGAAATAGAAAACTAGAAAGAGAAACTCTACCTAAATGAACTGTTTTCAGGGTTCTGGTTTCACTTTATCCCTATAAATTGCAAATTGTGAAAAAAAAATTATATTAGGAACAGACTTTGCTTGTCTAACCAAAGAGGGGCAAGGATACAAAGGGGTCAGTCTTAATTCTGCCATGTGCCATGAAAGATATTTGGCAAACTTTATTGGAAGCAAACCCTCTCATTAGTTTATAATTCTATGAAAATAAAACAGATTTATTTATCAATACAAATTCATGTAATCATAGTAATGATATCGAATTAGCACACAAATCCATAACTAAGATAAAAAAAAAAGAAGATTAAAATAGTGAGCAACCTGAAAAAATCTTCTTTCCTCAAGCCATTGCTTCACAGGCATAACCTTGTCATTGCCGTCTTTCCACTCATTTGCAACTACAGTAGCTACCCTGTTTGCTGAGACCTTTGCACGAGCTACTTCCCGTTCCAGTGTTTTTTTCTCCTCCTGTGCCAGCTTAAAAGTCAGAAGCGCTTCAGAGAATTTGTGATAAACTCAGAGTAACCATGGAAAATATGGAAGAAATGAAGTTCAAAACTATAAGGTAGCAGCTATTACATTCATCTCTTGTACTTTTCGCTGGTATTCACGCACGGCATTAGCTGCAGCACCTCCAGCTAAGACAGCCTCCTCAAGCTCATGGACAGTTTGCATCAGCTTTTCAACTTCTGCAACCTTTTGCCTTTGCATTTTGTCAAGGATTTTGTTTTCCTCCTGTGAAGTGTGCAATATATGTTAAACTGAACGCCTATCCCACCCTCAGCAGTTCATGGCAACTATCCTCGTTTTCATGAACAGCTTGCAAGGGAAAAACTTACAAAGACAAACCTGGCATATTTCAATCTGCTTCATGAGCTCTTGATTTTTGTTTTGCAGATCATCAACCAGGGATGCTTTCGCCAGAGCAATCTGAACATTTCTCTCAGCCTCAAGGAGAGCAACCTCCTTAGATTTTGTGAGCCGATCAAGTGCTCTATTGTCATCTTGCAACTTTGCTACCTAATATTTCAAACATATGCATAAACAGGTACCCGCATTGGTTCATCTTGAACACAGGAAAAGGAATTAATTACAACATTCAATGATACAACACCCGCATTCATATCTAATATTTTAAAAAAAATCTCATATACCTCCAGCCTGGCAAGCTTAAGCTCTGCCTCCAGTGGAGCGATGATGGCCTCAATAGGAGGCATTTCATCGTCCTTTTGAGCAGCATGGACTCTTCGAAGCGTAGCTTCTGCAGCAAACTGTGCAGCCAAAGCAGCTTTTTTCTCACCATTTATTTTCTTAATCTCAAGGTTCTGCAGATGATAATGCACTTGTTATTTTAAGATGAAAATGACTTCATAAGCTTTTCATCACACAAAACCAACTTCAGAATACCTTGCTTTCCAAAAGAGCTTCAGTAGCTTTAAGCTTTTCCTCCACTTTGTCTAGCTCATCGGTAAGCTGACATCACAAAACCAAAGAAAGGAATAAGCATCTTCTTTCCTCACAATGCTAATGCAACTAATATCTTTTTGACACAACAAACTTCAACCAGTTGGCATTTCCATCATCTGCGATCATAAAACTCCAATTTCCAATAGCATGTGTATCATATATAAGCATTAAAGGAAATGAGAAGGAGAACATTGACATGTCAATATACTAATTGATGAAACAATAACATTTTCAATGTTTTCAAAACATAAGATTTTAGATAATTTGACAGTGAAGGAGCCCAAAATGACTGTGATCACCAAAATCAAAGCAGTTGGCAATACAATGAGCAATATAAAACTTCAATGCTGATCCAAATGCAAAAAAAACATAGAGGGCGGGATATCAAATATATCACCTCTTCGACAGCCTTCTCTTTCGATCGTTCCGAATTCTTCAAGGATTTGATTTCCGCAAGTGACTCTCCCAATTCCCTATCTTTATCTGTAAATACAACAGACAATATCCCATTATCTCTCCATTCTCTTTTTAAAATCTGTTTTATACACCATGTGGTCTTTAGTTGGAGAGTGACACCATGTGATTCTTAGTTGGTTGGAGAATTACACCATGCTTTATTTGCTGGATAAGGATTCTTAATACAATCATCACTGACACCAAAAACGGTGAATTTTTATATTTAAAATTCTTAGTTGACACAAAATTCAAATCCAAATTCTTTGTTGTTGTTCTTTCAAATTCTCTAATATCACCAAATCCGAGAGAGAATCTAAAATAATGAACAATGTAAAAACACAATTTCCTTTTATTTTCTCGAGAATACAAAGCATTCTCCGCGAAAATTAGTGGTTGTTATTACCTCTAAAGTAATATATCATTAAACGCAACTCCAGATTCAAATATCACCAATTTTTTTTTAAAAAAAAAGAGAGTTAAAAACCCCCGCAAGTACGCTTAATTTTCTAGGAAAAAAAACAAAACAAAGCATTTTCCCGAGAAAACAGAACTATTCCGTGATTTTATATAAATAAACGTTACTACTATTAATACCTCGAAGCTCGTTTTCGAGGCGGTTAAGCTCGACGCGAACGGGGTCAGAACCGTGTAAGAGAGTGATGATATCATCGATATCAGAGCCGGCTCGAGAGAGAGCTGCAGTTCTGTTCGAGTTGTTATTCGCATTTGGCTTCACCGGCTTCCGTGTCTTGAACGAAGCCGACGTTGTTAGTGTCGGCTTGGCCGCTGGCACGGCTTCTCCGTTGCTGGTAATGTGGTGGTGGTGGTTACTTCCCATTGGAGAAAAGAAAAGATCCGGCGTGGCTCAGCTCCTGTAAAGTTGGTGTTTCAGTGATTAGTGAGGTCAGAGAGAGAGAGGCGATTAAGGAGGGAGGGGGCGTTAAGGCGGGGGGTTTAAATGAGAGGGGGAGATGCTGATTATTAATTAATTAAAAAGCTGTTAAAACCATGACATGTCGACCCGGTCTTTACCAAGTTGGACTTAAAAAGAAAAAGATAAGGAAATCGGATAGGTACATTTAAAATATCGGTTAATTAAGGTCTGATACAGTTATTAATTTGTTACATGGCCATCACAAAATTAACCCCCAACAACTAGCAATCCAATTTTCACCAACCACCATTAAACAAATTAAAAATTCATGTAATTTTTAATATAATAATCACTAAAAATTTATATAATTATTAATTTTAGAGTTCTTAAAATTAATGAGTTACATGCAAATGAACTTAAATAAAAAAATATTTTTTTCCTGTTCGAATTATTTTTATTTTTTGATATTTTTGAATTGTTTCGGTACATCAATATCAAAAAAAAAATTAAAAAAATATAAAAACAAAACAATTTTAAATTAGCCGGCTTATGTTGGCTCATGTTATGTAACCCCAATGATTAAAAGGACTACTTCGATCTGCCTACCATGTAATTGTCACAAAAGAGTCATATGAGCTTGATGTGGATTAAGTCGTAAATAAACACTTTTAATCAAGCGAGACAAATGATTTTCAGCTGAGAAATTATTAAATTAAAAAGACAAGGCATCTGAATAATAATAATACGAGTTTGGTCTTCCTTCAATTGAAGAGACCATGTCAAAAAGGGCCCCATGTTATGGCCAGCCCTTGTCTAATTAAATAGACACCGTGTCACTCTCCCTGATCCCTACCCAAATCCAACGGTCGGCATTCAATTTAGTTTATTACAACGGTCAAAATTAACTGGTCCACTACCAAACGACAGCTACTGCAATTTACCGTTGTTGTGGTGGCGTGAAAATACTCATTGCCTCCACCAAAAAAGCAAAGCAAGCTGCCTTTTCTTTTTCTTTCCAGAAAAAATATGATGATTTCCAGGATAATATAATTATTTTTAAAAGATATACCGGGTTGTATGAGATATTTTCTATGAGGAGAATAATTAAATTGATATATTAAATTGGTGTGACATAAAAGGTCATGCGTACATAAATAACTAGATATGTATAAATCAATAAACACTAATTTAGTGATAATGATGGGGCTATTTATTATTATTACTATTAGGTTTTTAATATGTGGTTGTTTCCGGTTTCGTTTTTTTCTTAAAAACATCATATATAATTGAAATCTTGATACAAAAAAATCTATTTTTTAAAGCAAACAATAAATAATAGCATGAAAAGCAAAACTCACCTAATTTATAATGACGCAATGACCCAACGTCTAACGAATGAAAGGATTCGAGTTTATTAAATTTTATAAATTGTAGAAAAAACTTTGTTTATATATTTTGAAATCCAATGATTCCCAGGCATGTTTTGATAATAGCTTACAAACTATTTAAAAAGGGGTTAAGTTGTTCCAAGTTAATTATATGTTTGAAACTGTGTTTCAAAATCATTTTTAAAATTTTTATTTTTTACTTTCAAGTATTTTTTTTAATATATTATTTCAATGTGATGATGTTAAAAATTATTTTTAAAAAATAAAAAATATCATTATAATATTTTTCTCAACAAAAAAATACTTTAAATAGTAGCTCCATTCACACTATCAAACAAAGATTTTAAAAAGAACAAAAGGAATCATACAATATTAACGAAAATAAAAATCTATAACATCTATTTTTTAGCCTAATGTAGGTGGTTATAGTTGGTTGACTTTGCGTGGAAAATATAATGACAAGACTTCAGTCCAATACAACATTTTTATTAAAAATTATATTCATTTTTCATTAAAAAAAAACTTTAAGTTTTTAATACAAGTCACGTGTTTGTATTAATTAAATGCCTTTTAATTTGAAATGTATTAAAATAATACTTTTTTATTTAAAAAAATTATAGACATAAATTAAGAGGCCAACAAGTGCATAAAGATGGTGAGATATCGCAAGAGCAAGTGGTTGGGCACACCAAATGGGACAAACGCACATGCGAGTAGGAAAGCGTAGAGCGCACACGACAAAGCATGGATCCACCCATTTGCTTTTCCTTCGAATCTCACTTATCCCCTTTACTATTACTATTATTATTGTTTTGTAAAGTTCTCCATTGTTTTAAATTTTTAATTACAAGGTCGCTATTTGCATACCACATGAATGTGTGTATTATTTGGTTTATATAGGAAAAAACCAATTTTAATATCATTTTAAGGAAAACTCCATTCATAAATATTGATTTGATTTGATTCCATACATATATGAATTATCGAATTTACTATATTAGAATCAATTCAGTTTATAATCTAATTTAAATTAAACATAACAGATAATATATAAATTGTAAAAACACTTACAATAACAAAAATAACAGAAAACACCAAAAAAGAACAAAAAAAAAAGAAATATTAATTTTATAATGATCACTAACATAAATTAAAATTTCAGGACTGAACTGAATAAAAATAAAACTCCAACAAAAAATAAAATGAAAAATTAAAATCAAAACTAAAAGCATAAATGCATAAATATGAATAAAAAATAAATATTGTCCAAGAATGAATGAAAAAACAAAAGAAATTAATACTAAATAAAAAATTAAAAAAAATAAGAACCAAAATGAAAATTACATATATAATTAATTCTAATTAAAGAACAAAACTGCAACAAATCAAAACCTTGAAACAGAAAAAAATAAAGAGATTCTTTTAGAAAAATTGTAGTGTAATTGTTTGAATAAATTAAAATAATAAGAACCGAAATGAAAAGTACTATATAGGACCAATTTTAATTGGATGACAAGATTGAAACAAATTAAAACCTGCAAACCAAAGAAATTAAAGGACCAAAAACTATAAAAAAAATATAGTATGAAAAACAACATATATGATCAATTTCAATTGCAGTGCACAATTGAAAACAATCAGTAATTTCATTGAAGAAATCAGGAAAAAAAATAAAAACAAAATCAAAAGATCATAAACTGAAATAAAACACCAAAAACGACAAAGAACTGTCATATATTTTGCCCTTAAGAGGGGGGGTATCCACCAGAGATTCGCTAGTCGTCGTAATATACGGCATGTGCCTCGTCGGGAGGAAGATGACACAAAACTGATTACGTGTCCGGGTGACACACCTGCAGTAACCTCAAGAGAGAAAAATAAATAATAACCTTATCACCCCTAAATCAACAATAATCATGAAAAACATTAGAGGGGAAGTACCACCATGCCCATAGGCCTTTGTTTTTGTCATTTTCAGGGGTATTAGAGTAGTTTTATTATCCAAAAATATCCTCGTCTCCAGCTCCCTACCCTGCACCCCACCCGAGAGTAAAGTCATTATTCCACTGTTCAAGGCAAAAAAAAAACCGAAACACCCCATGACCAGCCCTCGTCTTGTAGTCAACTCTCGGGCATGAATAAGTAGTCTCATTGTGCAAATAAATATAGAAAAGACCATAACACCCCAAACAATCTACAAATGCCACACAGGTCCTTGGAATTGTCAAAAATACCCCTGATTTCGAGGGTTAAATTTTGTAGTCCGAGAGGAAAAAACATAATTTCATCCTCGTACATAATGAAATATCAACGCCTTTTGTATCATTTATAATAGGTTAAAAATAGAAAATGAAGCTGGTTATAAATTCCAGATCGGTCTCTTTCAAGATGCATTCACGAGTAATGTTAAATAATATTTTGTACAATAACAAAGTGAATGTTATTAATAAATCTCCTAAACTCAATTATTGATTTTTTTTTCATTTGTGTATTCTATGAAACTATTAATTAAAATTAACATTATTCTAAATTCATAGACGAAGAACTAAAATCCAGTACAAGACAAAACCATTTTAAAGATAGATCATTGAAACAACACAATGAGCATATACAGAATTAGAAAGTAAAGCTCAATTCAACTACAAAGTTGAAGTAGAGGACTGATTTGATAAAGTATTGATACTTGAAGGACTGTGGTGATTTGTTTTTCACGCAGTCAAGTGTGTTTTCTCTCGTAACTTCCAACAAAAGTATCTGGATTATGGACACGTGGGATCTTCGTACGGTCAAGCATGTATCATGTCGGTCCCAGTTTAGCTGGACTTGGATTCCGGATCCGGCAACAAATAATAATAATAGCATCTTCATTTTAAATATCTCTTCTCGTTATTCTGTTTTACTACTACAAATTAAAATAATTACAAGGAATTAGGATAAATGTTATTGCTTTATCATCCGATTTTTTTAAGGTATACTAAGTATGTGTTTGGCAACATGGTACGCATTTTATCAAAAATACCTTAATATAAGTTGTATGTGTTTTAATAATATGGTTAAAACTGTAACTAAATTATAAAAATATTATTTTTATATTTTTAACTATATTCCCAACCATAATCTCACAACATTATCCAAATAAATTGTATCCCTCAATCATAAGCAGAAATCGAATCTGTATCCAAATATAGTGGCATCACATCTTATTAAACATTCTTATCATAGAATTTAAGAGTTTCAAAATTTATTTTTTTATAAATAACTTATGGTAAAAATAAATTTAATTTATAAACATATTTGATTAAAATGAATCAACTTTTTTTAAATATATATATATAAGTTGTAATTAATAAGAGTAAAAAATCTAAAATTTAAGCAATGGGTCGGTGTAGTGTTTGTTCCTTTTAGATTTTTTTAAGAGTATTTTTGCCTTTAAAAAATATTATTTCCTTAATTTTTTTATGACTTTGATATACTGATATTATATATATATATATATATATATATATATATTTTAATGTACTTTTAAATGAAAAATATTTAAAAAAAACATCACACCACAATATCAAACACACATGTAAGGGTCATTTGAGGGCACGTTTGAAACTGCATTTCTTAGAAATCTCAAAAAACATTATTCTTAAAATTATTATTTTTATATTTTTGGATTATTTTGACATGTTGATATCGAAAATAATTTAAAAAAAAAACATCACTTCGATGTATTTTCAAACAAAAAACAATTTAAAAAACATCAATTATCACACTCCAAACACCTTTGTAATCACAAAGACCTATCCTTCTCATTAAGAAATAACATTGAATGTCATTAAATCAACCGCATTGTTAGAGAGAATATATAATATCACTTGGTTTCATTTGTTATTTAGCTTGTATAAACTATTGGTGTATTGTGAGTGAATAAAGAAGTAAAATATCTTCATCCCATAGTGAAAAGAAACACTTGCCAGTCGGTGTTTATAAGTATAAGTTTCTATTATATAGTAAATTAAACAAATATGATGGATAAAATCTACTAGTGGGCTTTCTAATGCTCTTAAATGAATATATATAATATCAAAAGATGACATTTAATTTGTCATTAAGAATATTATAAATCATATTTAAACCCTCACCTAATATAGCTTAATCTTCAGGTGATATTATTTTTTTTAGTTTATTTCTTTTAATTTTTATAATTAATTTTGATAATTATGACTATTAATAGATTTAGTTTATTTCTTTTCTTCTAATTTTTTCGGAGGTTTAGGGAGATTAGTAGTATTCTAGAAGTATTGTCTTTGTGTGAGACAAATAAACACCTTATAGATAATATTTTCAAGCCTCTAAGCCAATCGGTTTTACTCTTTATTTGTTTCCATCCCAAAACAGTTTACTAATATAAACTATATCTATAACCCATGTTCCATTCACAAAGTAATACTTTAAATTTCAAGGGACTTCCAGTTGAAGATTACATCGCTGATGGTCCTTGTAAAACTAGCATTATCATGGCTACCAGCTAAAAAACATGCAACTAATTGAAACTTGCAAAGAGGAAAATCTATAATTTTCATTAACATGTAACTAGATAACATGTCATCAGGTGGATCTAGCTAGAGTGCAAGATGTATATAGCAAGAAAAAAGCTGCATGGGTGTAAGAATGGTATTGCTAAGCCTGCCATAAATCTCCCAATCAAACCTCATAAGCTTCATTTTTTCCACGAATTCTTTCTACTACAAAATAGAGTAGGTGCTACTTCATGCTCATATCAAGGAGTTTTATGCAAGACTTGATCCTTTTCTTCTTCTTTTTTTCGTATTTTGACGGAGAAAAAAATAGGTGAACATCATCAAATGTCACACGTCAATTACAGAATGAATCAAATGTCTAACCTCAAAGACCCATCTCTGTTCATTTGTAACCCTTTGTTATGGCATCAGCTTGACGCTCCTGACGGCGACGTTCTCTCTAAAAACATGTGCAAGACATACAAAAACAATAAGAGCGATAATAGTCACCATGCATGAGGTTCAACATGTCAAAGGAGACATGTCTGTTCATTATTCCTTCAATACATCAAAAACTCACCAAGATATTACCAACGTTATCATAACAACTAATATGGTCAAATCAAACTAAAAGTATCTCTTTACAAAGGAAACGTTGTTTATGAGAGAAATTTTCAATGAGTTTGTCATTCCCAAAAACAATCTGTGTGCCAGTGTGCATTACTGATTTAAGGATATGCTTCCTTTCTCTAACACTCCATGTTCAATCGACACACACAGCATTTTATTATGTTTCATTCAATAATACATGTAACAAATCATTCTAACAACCAGGCCTAGATCTTATACTGATTTATCAATTAATGTGACGATACTGCAACCTATTCTCTACAGAAAGAAAAATAACGCTTTTCTAGTAACCAAAAAATGGGAACGAAGATTACAAACATACCCTTCTTTCCCAGTAAGGAAGGAAGCAAACAAAATCATAGACCGGGGTAATGGTTGACACCAAGATGACATTGAGTCCAGTAAACACCAACAGTGCAGTCATCGGTCGTGTTCTATGTGGCATTTTCCCTTCCAGTCAAGATTGTTTTTCTGCAAACATTAAGTTATTGATGACATGTTAAGACTTAATAACAAAATTAAATCTTAATAAGCTCAATAATAGCCAGGCTTCTTCTCTCTAATCGAAAACATTTCCCACTCCCTAGCAAATCAAACTAAAATCATAAGCAGACACAAATCCACTACAAAGCTTGTTTTTTTAGAACTCTTCTGTTCTGAAATCCAATTCTTTAGAATAAACCCATTATATTTATATATAAAAAAATTATTCAATTAAAGATATTAAGAATCAAAACAGGCCCATCAAGGACGACTCTTTTTTCTTCTTTTTCTTTTTTGGAAACAGAAATGTCATCGAAGGCAGTGTATATTAGTTCCCATTAGCCAATTTCCAAAAAAACTCGTAAAAGTACTAAGGAAAAAGGAGATAATAAAATAAATACTCGGCAAAATGAGAAGAGAGAAAAGTCATACCTGTTATACAATCTCCACGGACAACCAGAAATTTGATTAGAATGACAATTCCTTTGATACCCAAAACCTAGGAGATTGAGAAAAAACTCTGCTCTCTCCCAAAATAAAGTACTTACAGAAAGAGGTTCGACCAAGTTACTGCTGTGTTTTGTTGCAGAGGTGGATGGAGGGGGGGAGCTTAAGATGGAGCCTGATTTACAATGGGCTTTATCCCGTCTAATACCCAAATGCTTCAGTTCATGACCCAAAAGGATAATTGCCCCAACACTTGTAAATTCGTGAGTGAAAATGGGATTTAATTTAAAAATAAAAGGTAATTTATCGTTAAAAAAATGCTACAAGTAATTAAATTTTAAAGAATACTTAAAAAATGCTACAAGTAATTAAATTTTTTTTATAAGATTAAAAATACTTAAATGATATTCCATGCGGTACGAAAAAAACCACAGCTACAATTAATTATGCCAGTGTATTTGGACCTGTTTTTTTTATCATAATAATATGAGCCAGTCATTTCACAGGCTAGCTTTAAATTTATTAGCTTCAAATGTTTGTTTGGGAGTGCGGTTATTTTTGAAAATATTTTTGGTTTAGAATTGCATCAAAATAATATTTTTTTATTTTTTAAAATTATTGTTAACATCAACACATCAAAATGATATAAAAACACAATGCCAAACAGCCCAGCATATATATAGAACAATATCATTAACTTACATAAATAACACCATGGCTTTCAAATCCATTCACGCACAATTAAATTCTCAACAGTAAGAAATGATAAGGTAAGAAAAGTAATGAATTTCCCACAGTTCAAGTGTCTATAATCTTTCAATAGAATTTGCATTCCTCTTGCTGTGTTTGGTGTATAGCACTGGTTTTTTTATTTAGTTATTTAATTTGATTTGACGTAAAACATGAATTATAAATTAAATGATTTAATCTATTTTTTTATATTATAATTGATATTATTTTTCAAAGTATATTTTTATTAAAAAAAATACTTTAAAATAATATTTTACCTTTTAAATATTACATTTAACACATGAAAATAATCTAAAAGCACTGATTTTTTTAGTTTAAAATAAAAACAATTTTTTTTTCACAACACGTTTGAAATCCAATACCAAACACCCTCTTAATCGTGTCAAACCCTGCTGTTTTTTTATTTATTTATTTCATGCGTGATTTCAAGATCCGGCGAGCCGGAAGAACTACTGTTTACGCCTCACCAGAAAAACCTGCATCACACTCAGAAAGCAACTAATATCCTGATTTAATCTGATTCCTGGTATACAAATTGAGAACTGTAACCTATGTTACATATGAGACTCCTATTTCCCTTCATCAGTTCTAATAAACACCAAACACAATTGAATTATCGCCGCTAATTGTTTTACAACAAGAAGATAAACATACATCTGTGTGAGCAAACCTGGCGTTACAACTGCACATAGAACCTATAATTAACCTTCATGTTAATTTGTGAAGGAGAGGGGTAACATACTGCTATTCATTCCTGTGGCCGGGCCAGCCAGAGCGAGCTGAGGGCTCGTAGCCTAGAGAAATAGTCGTGTATAGCTAGAAGGGCGCGGGCTGATTGCCGAGTTGTCAATATACGGTGCAATTGTTCTAGTGTTTGCTGCCTCAGATTATCAGCCTGAGAATAACCAAAGCAAAAACATAACTGTAAGCAATGAAATGCCAATGCGGTAATTATGTTCAAGATGAGTAAGAATGAAGTGAGACAGAAACGGTGGTTTAAGTACACCATGTGTAGAGCAGCCCAGGCAAATCATGAGCAGCGTTACAACAATAAAAATGACAAGGATTGTATCACAGAATTTATTTTTTTTATTACCTGGCGAAGGAACCCCTCTAGAGTTCCTAGCTTTCCCATGGCCATGGCCATTTGACCCATATAGTTTGCCACATTCCCATTTGAACCTGAAGAGCCAGGGTTGCCATTAGCCAAGGTTTCTGCCAGAGATTGTTGCAGCGCTTCCATCCCTTGTGAGAGAGCATCTTCCGCCTGTTGAGAAGATTGTTGCAAGTTGAAAATGCTCATTAGCTGTTGCTCAGTCAGAGGCTCCAGTTGATTCATAAGAAGCTGCACCAATTTCACCAAATTCCATTCAGTTCACATAATAAACCACACAATCACCGCCTTTTTTGTGTTTTAAAAATATTAAAGAGCATCCAAGAAGGGTATAATAGGTTTGGATTTTGAGAAATGGTGCAAAGTGGAATTTGCTGTCACCACATTTACCATTTCTTCACACAAGTTCATCACCAGGGCATGTGCATAAAAGATGGGAGGAATGTTCACTCATCATACAAGACAATGGTAAAATCAAGAATTCCAATATGAAATGCATCATTCTCATAGCTAGAATACACAACTCTAATAGCAAAATATAGTCAACAAGCCGCATCTTAGCACAGCATCCTAACAGAATCAAGCACTAGAAGAAAAAAAAGGCAGAGGACATAAAGCAAAGGCTATGGTAATACAACACCCACCTTGAGGAGTTCAGATGAGCGAAAGCCACCTATCCACATGAAACAACGCTCTGCTGGTGTCTTCCACATACCTGATAGGATGTGGAAAACATCAGCTTTTGCAGCAGTGCCTTTCAGCCTGAAAACATCACTGAAATGTGCTGCAACATTGTCTACAATAGTACGAAGTTCAGTATCTCCAGCATGCGAATTGACTGCAGCCCTCAGCTCGCTTATCTGCCTGTTCTGTTCTTCTAGCCACCGTGCATACTCTGCATCAAATGCTAAGGCACCTGTCGAACAACGTGATCAACAGGATTTGTATTAAGGATCTACAAGAGCCAAGACTATTTCTACCATTGTATATCTGCACAGTGGGGTAAACTGGAATCAGTAGCTCAAAACAATGAAGACAACACAGATATGGGGCTGTTAGTTTTTGCTGTAGAAACCGCGTTTCATGGTTTTTTGAATTTGTTTTTGGCTTGAAATATATATATATATATATATATATATATAGAGAGAGAGAGAGAGAGAGAGAGAGAGATTATTTTAATGTATTGATGTTAAAAACTAAAAAAAACATTATTTTTATGCATTTCCAAGCGGAAAACACTTTGAAAAACAATCACTACTATGCTCCCAAACATCACCTATGAATCACAATTAGAATAATAATGGAGAAAATGGATGAGCAAAGCTCCAACAATATCCAAATCACATGACAAGATTGTGGCTAAAGAATCAAAAGGATGCTCAGGCCCACCCTCCAGCTGGTAGGCCAAACTATATTGGACTCCCACTGCATGAGGTGTTTAAATTGTAATTTGTGGGAATAACTAAACAAAAGCATACCAGAAAGATTGTCATGAGCACTAAACAAACAACCCAAAGCTGTTGAAACAGCAGGAATGTGTGATGATGAGATGGCACTGATCATTCGTGGAATGCAATTCTATGTGAAACATTCTTTACATTAGACATCCATTCATAAACAACCGATATAGGGGGCCACGCTTAGAACACAACACTTGTCTCACTCACAAAGCATATTTCTTCTGAACTTCAGAATACTGTGCATCTCCATGGACAACGTTGATAGCTTGTGTTTTATGGTCAGCAATCAGATCCCATCATGAAAAGTTCAACTTTATCAAGTAGCAAATTTAAGAGGCACCACAATGAGGGCTACAGTTTATCCCATACAAAATCTGGCCAATGTTTATTGTAACCATGGAGCAAATTTGTTAATCCTAGAGTCATTGTAGAAATCAGTAACTCAACACACTAACGTAATGCTCACTTCCTCCAACTTTTCCAAGTAGCAAGTATAACAAGCATCACAATGAGGGCTACATTTTATCCCATACAAAAGCTGGCCACTGTTTATTGCAACCATGGAGCAAATTTGTCAATCCTAGTGTCATTTTAGAAATCAGTAACTCAACACACTAGTGTAATGCTCACTCGATTAACCACAACATATTGAAAACAAAATCACTACAGCCATCTTTACTATGATCAATTCTGCATCTCCATACAAAATACAAATCAAATAAATGAGAGGTAATTATGTACCATTTCCACTCATTGAATGGGTTTGGTCTCCTGAGCTTGAAATGAAAATTCCCTGCAGTCAAGAAATTTAAATACAAAATATAAGTCATAATAGGTAATCCTGCCAAAATAAGACAGAAAAGGAAAGCAACAAAAAAAACAGACCTGTTGCCGGGCTTTCTGGAGCTCTTGCTCCAGTTGAGTCAGCTTCAGCCTGCTGCTCTCCAGTTGCTGTACATATGCCTGTAAAGGAGAAAAGAAACACAACAAATTCCATGATGAATGCGTGCAAATGTTTAGAATTGAAACTCATAACAAACATAGACCTATCCTTTGCACTTGCAGTTTTCCTAATATAATAGCAAAGGATTGTGGGAAAAGACAACAAAAGATCACACAGGACATACTTTTTTCCTTAATCGGCTTTTTCTGGCAGCTTCACGATTTTGAGCAAGCCTTCTTAATGTCTGCAGGAAATAATTAAAAGAAAAACAAATGAATATATCATAATGTTGGGTGGTGGTTGTGTAAATAAAACTAACTGCATATACGCAACCTTCTGATCCCCTGCTTTTTCCTTTGACTTGTCACTGGAATCGGATGCTGCTATTGCAGTTGATTGTCCTCTCTCAAACTGCAAAGGAAATTACTAAATTGTCACCTATAACAGACCACCAGCCTATATCCTACCAGGAAACACAAGGGGGCAGGGCTTAGAGGCATAGATCAATGAACTTTTGCAAAACTGAGAATACACTGCATGGCAAAGTACGAGACATCACCCTTTGATTTTTTTCATCTGTGTCATCTGTTGAGGTATCAGTTCTAGGACTGGCTTCTGCCATATTGGTCTCTCCCCAATTCTCAGGATGGTTGCTATGTGTAGAAACTGGATTTACTTGAACTTCTTTTTGCAGTGGTAATGTCTGGGACCCCACAATGGCAGCTGATAAATTTATATCTGAAGATGCAAGGGACTGAATTCCAAGATACAAGAAAAGGGGGAAAAAGCCCATTAATTTCAAAGCCGATCATCAAAATAAAAGTCCAAGAAACGTGGAGGGAAGATAAAGGCTCACCTTATTTAAAGTGCCAAACTGGACCCCAGCACCTATTGCATGGCTGCTAGATTTTAATTGATTAAAGATAGAATCTGAAAGACAATATTAAATGACTAAGGATAGAGGGTGCATAAAATTATATCAATATAAAAAAGAATGATAGATCAATAACATCATCACATAGTAGTCTATGCAATGTGAGCTCAATGGATCTTGCTGCAAATTGAAACTATCTGGTTTGCAATCCACCAATAATATCATGCAAGGATGTGTTGATGGTGTTTCATCTAGAAGATAACCAAGTAAAAAAATTAATGCTTTAAGTAATGAACAGAAGAAAAGATGTTATAGAGAAAATGGACTGATGTTGAGAACCAGGACCAAAAATCCATTTTAAGAGATGATGTCTAGGCTACCGATAGATTGACTGTGACCCCAAATTGAAGACTGGGGGTAACAATCAAGTGCCTCCTATGCTACAATAGTTGATAAAAAGGTATAAACAGCAATAACTGATGCATGCTTTAGTGAAATTAGATATGCCATGATACAAGGTAAAATGGTTAAAGGAAACCAAAGACATGTTAACAAAATTAAACGTCTAAGGATCATCAATACAGAGAAGGAAAGAAAGCTGCTTCTGACAGAAGTCAAGATTTCAACTACATACTTCTGCTAAGATCAACAGCATCATCCATGCGAAACCCAAGAGATTGCTCAAATGTGGCAAAGTTTGAAACTCGAGAAGGACGGATATTATTTGTTTCTGTACCACTGAAACATATAAAATCAGAAGCATGAGTACCAAGATTAACTATAGAGAATGCAAGGAAAAGCCAAACAACAAAGTTGGCCAAACAAAATTTAGCCTCAGAAAAATTTAAAGATTGCGACCAAATTTAACTCCTATGCAATCCTTTCTGATATCAACAAAACAGCCTCACAACACCTATACTATCAAACAGAAACTCACACGATTATATATACACAAACCTCATGCCATTGTATACGATCTTTTTAAAGAGAACAATAGTCTCTCCAAGACTCACAACATTTCCGTTTAAGCATATCAACAGGCACCCTTAGGTCAAAATGCGCATATAATACGATGCGGTTACGCCGGTTAGTGAATTAAAAGACACAAAAACTAAGACTTGAGTTTCTTCTCACAAATTTTTCTGGGGAACCAAAAAAACAATAATATGTTCCATATTTAATCTTTCAGCTGCACAATGATTTCTCACTAATTAGCATGAAGCTATCGCTCAAATTACAGTCTAAATTACTTCACTAGAGTAATCACAGCACGCAGAAACAGACAACCAACCACAATAAAATCAACAAAAATCATAGAAATGAAAGTAACATCTAGCCAGATAACTGATAGTCACAATAGGAAGAATGACTTGTGCAATTCAAACTGATAACGAAAAAATTGAACAGAAAATAACTCACGTGGGATTAGAAGAGGATAGCTGAGGAACATAGCTTGGCATCTCGGTCACAGCTTTATTATTATTATTATTATCATTACTATTGTTATTATTATGTGTTCTACTCCCCATGAATCATCATCAACACAACCACCACAAACACCAATCCTTTGTAAGAACGAAACACACCCTTCTCAAAATTAACGAAACCCAGAATCCAGCCACTTTTACTTCACAAAAATTAAATAAAATAAAATAAACCTAACCCTTTAATTACACATAAAGTACCAACCTTTACAAAGCACTCAAGACCAGACCAAGAAAACAACAACCCTCTATCCAAACACAACCCAAGACAGGAAATTCAAGCTCAAACACGAAGCAGCATCTGTGAGACACCAAGGTTGTTCTCTACTGACAAAGCTACAAGCACCAAAAATTGACAAAACAAAGTTAAGCCTTAAACTTTATTCGAGCAAGAAACAAACAAGGAAATGAATTATAAGTGCTAAAAAACTGGATTACGACTAATTAAGCAAAATCCAGATGGTTGAATGAAGAGAAGAGTTCAAAGAAAAAACCCTAACCAGAAACACAGTCTTGTTGAAGATAAATACTCCAATTTTTTGACTTTTTTTTGATTGAATAGAGCATATATATACCATACAAAATAGTGTATACAGAAAAACTATATATATATTGAAAGGTCGCTCGGTGTTCTGTGCAATGAACCCTGCGTCTTTCTTACCTCTCACTCTGTATTAATAAAGTAAACAATTTTTTGTCTTCAAAGACTCACCCTTTGAATTTTAAGCTCTTTATTTATTTATATATTTTTTATTGTTTACTAACTTTGGTAAGTGCGAGTGGAGGAAACGTGACGTTCAGATTATTCCAATCTGCCCCTTCTGTCTTTTTCTATATTTACTGTTATACTATCAGTACTTTCTCTCTTTCTTTTTCCTGCTTTGATTTTTCCTAGCTCCTTTCCATTCCATTTTTCTCACTGTTCTTCAAGAATTCAAAACTTTATTTTGATAAAACTGAGAGGTGTATCCAATCTTAATGTAAAGAAACTGGTTCTGAGATGTGATTTAGAATAAAAATACCATACACTCACCTTGCAAGCCAATAAACTTTTTTAATAAACTCGAGTGTGTAATGAGTAAACTAAAACTTGGTATGATTGTCTTTTTAAAATAAAATAAAAACACAAAATACAGTGAGGATGGAGAGACAGAGATACTGCAGATAAAAGGGATGTTTGGCATTGCGATCCGAAAGTGTTTATAAAAAAATTTAAATTTTTTTTATATTTATTTTTTATTTTAAATTAAAAAAAATAGTGTTTTTAGATTATTTTGATGTGCTGATATCAAAAATAATTTTTTTAAAAAAAATATCATTTTGATGTATTTCTAAACAATAAATACTTTCAAAAATCACTATAATTGCACTCTCAAACAGGCCAAAATATATATAAATAGAAATATTCATTTAAAAGGGAAAATAAAAGTTGTATAATTATTACCTATAAATTAAGCTGGATTTGTTTTGAACCGTACGGGGTGTTTTGCAAAAATATATGGAATGATGCAATAACACCCCGCAGGGCATTGGATCTTTGTCCTAATTTAGCAAGGACTGCCAAATCTTTTTCCTTTTTTTTTTCTTCACTCGCCGGGATATATTAGTGTGGTGGAATATTTTCCATGATCTCATGAATATGTCTGGTTTTATTTATGACTCCTAAAAATCATGAGGCAAAAGGTTTTAACTGTAATTCACTAATATTGTCAAGACAGCAAGGTCAACTTGCAGGGGTGGGACAAGGATCCAAAAGTCACTTTAGAACAAGCAGAACAACAAAGAAACATCATGGGAAGCTTCTCGTGTTCATATTTTTAATAATTGCAATCACACTTATTAAAGTCAGTCTGAGGGGTTGATTCTTTGTTTTTATTTATTTTTAATTATAATTATTATTTTTAAAAATTAATTTCATCAAACTTGGATAATATATCAAGTTAACCTACAACACGAGATATGACCCGATTAATTTCGATAGTTTATTAAAAAAAAGCTTTGTTTAAGTTTTTTTTAAAAAAAAATCAACACAGATCTATTTTAAGATAAATCTAAATTAATTTAATAAGCTCACCGTCCAATGCAATGTTGTTTGAGATTGTAATAGTGATTGTTTTTTTTTAAATAGTTTCTATCTAAAAATATATTGAAATAACATTTTTTTTCTTATAAAATTTATAATATCAATGATTTTGAAAACATTATGTGATTTTTTTTTTTTGAAATCTGGCTCAAGTTTTCAATTTACTCTCCACTTCATCATCTGACATTTATAAGCCCTAAATAAGACTCAGTCCCTTTGGAAAAAGAAAACTTTTCTATGAATAATTTATTTATAGTCTGATTCAAAATTATTAGAGAATAATATAAATCATATTATGGGATAAAGTTTAAGCTTTTAGGTGAGATGGTTCCTTAACATGATATCAGAGCCTTGTTGACCCAACGGTCACGAGTTCGAATCTCACCACCCTCATTCTATTTGATAAAAATTAAGCACAAGGTGATATGGGTCTGTGAAAATTTCAAACTCAAAAGGCTTTCACTTGAGAGGATGTGTTAGAGAACAATATAAATCATATTATGGGATCTCACCTACAAACTTAAACTTTAAAATAATATGGTTCATTAACAAAAAATTTCAAAGCCAGTGCACCAAAACTGATCCAGAAACACCCTAAATTTAAAAAATGAAAAACGAAAGCAGTGACATCTTGAATGATCCCCTTTCAATCTATAAAATCAACCCACGACCACTGAAGAAAATTTTGGGTGTTTTTTTTTAGTGTGATTAGGGTTGGTTTGACTGTTCATAAATATTTTTTATATTGTTTTATAAAGTGTTTTTTATAAAAATAATTATTTCTTAAAAATTATTTTTTATCCGATGCAGGTGAATCCCAGCAGCTTTGATTGAGTTCATCATGAGTGCTCAGTTCATTGGCCGCCACCCGTCAGGTTCGAAGGTTGTCCGAGTCTCATCCCTCCTTTTTGCCTGTCTCGGTTCATGTAGGAAAGGTCTTTCCCTGCTACTGCAATTTTTTAGAGGCAAAAGTCAAAACAGGTTACTTTCAACAAAGATAAATATCTTTTTTTTGTAAATTGCATCCATCACCTGCTCCCCCACAAAAAGACAACTCCGAGATTCTTTTATTTGGTTATAATTTTTTATTTTATATCTTGTACTTGAAAGTCTTTTATTTGGATAAGAAATATGGAGTGTTTGTTATTCATTTCAAAAATATTTTTGAAAAAATATTTTTTTTATTTAAAATTATTGTTATTTTTATATCATTTTCACACATTGATGTCAAAAATAATTTTTTAAAATAAAAAAATATCATTTTGATATATTTCTGGACGAAAAATACTTTAAAAAATAACATCAATCATACTCTTAAACATGTATTAAATGCCAAGATTCTTATTTATTTACTTTAATCATGTGGGTTGGTTTGCTAGTGAAGAAGGTTTGCTCCCTTTTCTTTATTTTCCACGTTCAAATCTTAAGATGGGTATTTTATATAAAAAATATGTATTACATTATTATATACACACCAGGCTAACAAGGAGATTAGAGGGATTCTATTTATTTATTTATTCATGAGATCAGAAATTCAATCCCACAAATGGTATTAAGAAAATATTTAACAAAAAACAAGAGAATAAATATTATATTTAAAAACATTATGGGCAAATCCATAAGGTTTGTAATTCTAGACCTTGTGGCCCCCTGCCAAGGTAATCATGAGGCCTTCATAAATCTGGCAGGCCATGTAAGATTAGACCATTAGGTCACTGACATGGGCCTCTCCGCTCCAGAATGGTTTGTACAATCGAGCCTTCTCAGATTCCGACAAAGCCCATCAAGTTATTTTCAATGCCCTCGAAGCCCGTCCAAAACTGATGATGAATGGCCCATTGATCATAATCTGACGCTATGCCCTAGAAAAATACAATCACAGTGTTTGTGATTGTATTGCAGGGTGAGTTTTACTTGAAAATAAAATAAAATAAATTTTTTATGTTTTTATTATTAGCAATACTAAACAATTAAAAAATTCGAAAAATAATAACTTGTTTTTTTTTTATAAAAAAAAGGTATGACCATGCTCCTAAACAATTACACGATCTGTAATTCTTTAGAAACAATATATCTTGTCAAAAATAAAAACAAAAACAGTAAGAACATGAAACTTTTTCTGTTCTGTTTAGAAGTGAGCTGTACATTATTACTAAATCATGCCTAAATTAAATTAAAGAGCTGTTTAAGAGTTTATTAGATATTGTCTATTTTAAAAACAATTATTTAAAATGTATTAAATAATCTACTTTTATTTTTTAAAATTATATTTGATTTCAGCATATTAAAACAGTATAATAAAAGGAAAAAAAAAATCCAAACTATTTATTTTGAAAAAAAAATCCAAACATGTCCCCACGGCGAGGACAGCGACTAGAGCATTATTAATTCAGTGCTTGTCTGGAGGGCATGGCCAAGTTGCATGGGAAGAAAGGAGAGTTTGGATTAGACGGGGACAAGACCTTTACAACAAAACAAAGACACCCAAACCTATGATTTCCTAGGTTTCCATTAGCTGGATGTAATCTCGGTATTTTGATTAAAATTGTTTTTTAGAAGGTTTTTTTTTTAAAAAATAATATATTTTTTTAAAAAATAATATTCTGGTGTTATCTCGTCAAAATGATTTAAAAATATATATAATTTTTTTTTATTTTTTATAAAATACATGTTGAAATGCAAATGATACCATGATGTGAGTGTATAGTGACAGTACTTTTGAGCCAACCAACTCTTAATAGGAAAAACAATTGTATAATGTTTTAACACTACTTTAGTACATAATTAAATGGGTTTGTCACCAATCATAATTCTAGTAAAACAAATTTATTTCAGTAAATACATAATTAAACTTTATACCTGTTGTGAAGTCGTTTTTCCATCATTACTCTTGGATAAATAAAGAGATTGTATATAGCTTCCAAAAAAGGGAAAAGGAAGAAGAAAGAAAGAAGTCATTGGTCATATCAACGTTATAGCTACTGCAATTCAACCGGGGTCAATCCCAAATGTTAACAATGTGCTATGGTCATATTCAATGTCCTATTGGAGTTTTTTTTTTTTTTTAATGCAAGGAGACTTTATATTCTAGAAACTATACTTTATGTGTCCTTGTAAATAAATAAAATTCTAATTATCTTATAATTTTATAAAAAATAAACATGATTTGAATTTAAAATCTACGATGCAAATAACAAATCTTTTATGTACTAAACTAAGGAAAACAACATGACCCGTACCCTTCATTCATTGCAATTATTTCATCTATCTATCTATCTATATATGGGTGCCCTCCATTTGAGGTATTTATTGCTTCTTCGAGGGGCAGGTGAGAGCTTTTTCAGTGGAGTTAGAGTGGGTTGCTAGCCTTCATGAATAAGCCACGTGTTGCTCATCTATCCAGCAATCAGAACGTGTACATGTTTTATTTAGAGGAGAGAAGGTGAAAATTCCTAATTTTAAATTTTCATGGTGGTTGATTGTGTTTTTTCTTTTCTTTTTTTGGGTGGATTCAAGTGTAAGGGCAAGTTGTACTTGAGGAATTGAAGGTGAAACGTGGTTATAACTCCTAGACCTAGAAAAAGACAGCAAATCATAAAAGCAATATTCATGTTTTTAATCCTTTATTTTACCAAAAAAAAACTATACCAATTAATTCCTACATAAAAAAAGAAAAAAAAACATAATTGAGAATTGTACTATTAATCCATAGATTCTACATGAATTTAGAGTCTCAATGGTGCTCGGTTTTTAGTTGAATTTAGTACGTGTTTAAAAAAACATATTTTTAAGTTTAATTTAGTAAGATTTGGTGTCTTTAGATTATTCTAACCTGTGGAGCTAGAATCAACAAATATTTATGTCTTAATTAAAATATAATTTTAATATATTTTTTAAATAAAAAATATTTACAAAAACAACAACTAACCAACAACTAAAAGTATCTATATCTTACTACTGAGCTAGTTGATCACACGACGAACTTAGAGCATAGCCTTTTCTTTTCAGTGAACAGGGAGGGGTAGAAATGTCACATAAATTCCCTTTTAAAAATTAATGAAAGTCAACACACGTGCGAGCAATAATGCCCCGGCTTGCGTCTCTCTTGTATGGCTGGCTGCCCTCTCCACCACACAAAACTCAATAATATTATTACCGTCGACAAAAAAAGGTGTACGAGAGAAATTTTTGTGCCGCCGGCCAAGCATAATTATTGAATGGAACTTATTTTTTTATTAAATATTTTTCATAGCTAGGTGGTGGAGTACCTGCAATTGTTTTTTAAAAATTCATACGATAATTAACATATTGAGATTGGAGATGCTAGATCACAGATGCTTTTTAAAAATGTTTTTTTATAAATATATTAAAATTATTATTGTTTTTCACACCAACTTATCAAAATCATTGGAAAAAAAAAACGTATCCAAAAATAAAAGATTACCGCACACCATCTATTTTTTTAACTAAAGAATGATTATCTTATTTAATTTTTTTTTGATCAAGTGATGAATTTATAAAAAATATTCTCATAAATTATTCAAAAGGGAACTTTAGGTAACGATATTTCTGATTCATATTATTATCCAAATGATAATTAAGATATCAGCTTGATACGAAACAAGTAAAATCCTTTATAGAAGATAACAGTTTGTGGAAAATGATCATTAAATTTTAATAGAAAATGAAAAGACTGAGACTTGGTTGGTCAGTTTGTAGATTTGAGACAAAAATAATGTTTTAAATGATGTATGTATGTCGAGGAAGCAAAATTCTACGTACGTGTAAGGGTGATCATTTGGCCATAAGTGCATGGCTGTGATGTTTGCTTTGTAACGTGGAACAATTTGTTTCTCAAATGTATTCCTATTTAAAAATATATTAAAATAGTTTTTTTTTGAAAAAAATCACATTATCACATAAAAATATTAAAAACTCGTGAATTACTATATCTATTGATTTTGTTTTATTTTGAAGAAGGAAAAACATCTTCTAAATGAATTGTATTTTAAAAAATAATTCATAAATATTTCAGTAGCATAAATTCATTTTGTGGGAGACTTTATCTTTGAATAAGAAACACGATGAAGAACTATTTTTTTACTCGGAAGAGAGCAAATGCTCTGGATTCTCTTTAAAAATATAATGATATGACGTGGAATTTTGAGTGACGTTCAATCGAGGGTTCAATGATTTATGATGATGATGATCAGCACGAGATCATTCATGCAGCCGAGCCTAATCAAAGCCAGCTATCGAGCTCCATGATTTACACTACTTTACGGCCATGATGTCATCACATGACGACGCGACGACGTCGGAGACATCTCAACAGCCTTTAGATGAATGCCACGTGGAAATATTATCGACACACTGATCACTCCAAGCCCTATTCCTTTCACGTGAATCTTAGGCGCGTGTTAAACACGGCTACTGCGATCTTCCTAATCTATTCACACAGTTTGCATTGGGGTCGGGGTCATGATATTGATTGATTTATAATTAGAAAAGAAATCAAGTGGAAAATCAGGCCGGTAAAGTTATTTTAATAATTTCTTTTTCAAGATAAAAAAATTATTTATTTATTTTACATTTTTTTATATTAAAAATAGGTATAATTCTTTCATAAAATGTTTGATGACTAGTGTTTTGATATAAAAATAACACAATATTGACATAATGTAGGTATGGATTGCTGTGATAGTGTTCATATAATGAGAGAATCAAACTATCAGTATATTTTTTATATAATATTTATCAAATTAAAAAAAAATGACAATATATTTTCATATCCTTAATTGAGTGGGTTTTATCATTATAAAATAGTTGATTTTCAAGTTTCTCATTCTATTTTTTTTTAAATATTGATCAACACAATCAATCATGCATATGGAATAGAGGAGGTGTTCACAGAGAAAGAGAGACTCGGTTTTGTGTTGATTTTTTTTAAAAAAAAATCATTTTTTCTCATGTTTTATATACAATTAATATGATGTAAATAACTAATTTGATTAATTGTATAACAATTATTAAGTAATGTACATAACTAATTTATTCAAATAAAAAACAAATCAATTAAAAATATAAAATTAGATTGAAAACTCATAAGATTGTACAAGATCGAGAGCACGAAGTCAATTATCTTTTTTATTTTTTTAAAAAAAACTGTAATCTAGAGAAGGCAATTTGTAGACGTGCTTTGGTGCGATTGAGACTTGCATGTCTCGCCCTTACTTTCTCGATCGCTTTATTTTGTACTATCAGAACGTCCTCCTTTCTTGAACTTCCATATTAATTTCTCTATTATCTCCCTTACCTTTTTCTTTCTCAGAAACCTTCTCTACGGCCTCCAAGAATTTGTCCTAGGCAGTCCACAATTATCTTTTCTTTTTTTTATGTAATTACAGTTGCCACTCGCGATTTCAAAGCTTGTCCGTCGATTTCTACTTCCATGGATAATAATCATCGTCGCCCAGTAAGTATTGGCGTGCAAGGAAAAAAAGCTAAAAAAATTACCAAAACCAAGAAGAATCCTATGAAAATAGTGTACATATCCAACCCCATGAAGTTCAAGGCTAGCAATGCATCTGAATTTAGGGCTCTGGTTCAAGAACTCACTGGTCAAGATTCTGAATTGCCAAACCCTAGTAAGTTTGTGGACAGTGATGTTCATGATCATGGTGTCGGTGGAAACCATCAAATGGTTCCAGATGCTTCTAAGAGTACTACTGTTGTAGTCGATGGTGGCGGCGGCGGCGGCGGAAGTGCACAAGAAGTTCCCGAAGACGATCCCAGTCCAGAGCAGCCTGAAAGACAAGACTCCCCATTTGAGTCATTTGATGATGTTTTCATGCCTCAGATGTTGGAGGGTATTTCAGAGACAATGCCATCAAGACTATGGTATGAAACTTACTCGTGGATGCACTCGTGAGAGAAGTCTTGCGGTGTAATTGGAGTAAGGTCGATCTCTTCGGCCCAGTTCGCAACGACTAGTATTTATGGCATGTCTCTGCCATATTGTATCTACCATATTGTAATTAACTATATATGTACGTGGTTAATCTTTCTCTGTGTAACTAACGTTGTTCTCTGTAGTTTAATATTGAAAATTAGGGATTGCAATTAGCTGAAGTTTTGTGGGGACTTCTAGTTTAATGTTGAAATGCTCATATTAATAACAATTTGCTCCCTTTATCTCTACTAGTTCCAATCATTAATTAACTTTCACGTGCTTAATTTCTTTCTGAGCAAGGTCTTCTGCAAGTTTGGTGAAATATATATATATATATATATATAGAAACTACTAAGCAAATCACAAGAAGAGGTCCAAGTGAGAACTAGTTAGCTAGCAAAGAAGGCGTACCACTGGAACTAAACACTAGATAATTGTTTATGTTGATTTTGAAAGTGTTTTTCATTCATAAATGCATTAAAATAATATTTTATTATTATTTGTAAAAATCATTTCTTACATAAAAATAATCTCTTTTTTTTTTCAAAAACATTTCCGAAACACTTCCTTGGTGTGAAAAAGCTTTGATATAATGGATTTTCAAGTGGTCGTTTTGTATGGAAATGTGGTAAGAGAGCGAATTAGTCAAAAGTTAATTGTCAAGTTGTTAATTTTCTATGGCATCCCCAAAAGTAACTAGTATTCTCTTAGTGGATTAACCAAGTCCTAGTGATGATTAATGAGAAGAATCAAATAAAACAGCTAGCATTAATAAACTCTTCATATGAAATTACACAAAATTCTATACTCGTGATGATACCTGGATGATTTTGATTGCCAGGCTAGCTGGGCAAAGAGATAGATGCACTCCACATCAACTGCGGCTCAGCGATGCATACGTTGCTGCTGTTTGCTAGCAGCAAGTTCCCCACTGGCACTGTACGATTAGCTTTTGGGATTTATTATGGCTTGTCTTTTCTTTAAATTAATTTCCTAGTCTTTTTTTTTCCACCTTCTAGGGTTCATTGAATCCATAGAAAAAAAGGTTTTTTGTTTTCTCTCTGATGTGAAGAGATTGAGCATCCACTAGCTACCTCCACTGCTCCACATTAGGGCAGATCGATGCGCTCTCTCTCACCATTTTAGTGCATGGTCTTCTGGGGCCATGAGGTGATGGGGAGGGAAGGTGGAAGTGGAGATTGCCGCACGTTAGCATCCACTTCTGGTTTTTTGTTTTATATACAAACTATTGTTTCAATAATTGTTTTTATCAATTATTCTCATCCCTATAAACTAGAGGCATACAAATTTTCACATCCTTTGCCTGAAAAAAATTGCATTTTGTCTTTTTTTTTATCTTGAATGATTGATTAAAAAAGAAAAATTGGGTCTGACATAGAAAAAAAAGTGGGATATTGAAGAATTGATAAAATAAAAAATGGGATATTTAATCATTGACATAAAAAAACAATAAAAAAATTGTAATTGATTAATTGACTAAAAAACAAGAAAAAAATGTGGGATAAAAAATAATTGATAAAATAAAAAAATAAAAATTGGGATCTTGAATAAATAACAAAAAAAAATGTGATTCAATTATTTCAAACATTTTGTTATTATAATTATTAATAAATATATGAAATTATTCCAACAAAATATTTTTATATATGTAAATATATGTGTGTGTGTGTACATGTATATTTTTAATTAATTTCACAAGTTGACAGTAATATAAAAAACATGGTAACCAAACACACAAAATTAATTTTCATTAAACTCAACCTCAATCATAGTTTTAACCAAATATTTAAATTTCAGTTACGAATCACAACTAAAAATGTTTTTCATGAAACTGTTTTTTTTAACCTCGACCATAACAGCTATGCCACATAGACTCTTAGTTATATATATTTTTTTGGATACAAAGTAAACTCAATTTTTCAGAAAATATATTTTATGAATTTACATGAATAAATAGAATCTTAATTATTTTATACTTTTATAAAAAAAAATAAACATTTTAATTTTAACTCAAAATTTTATATGCAAATCAGAAATTGTATCCTGCTGAAGTGTCCTTCACTATTTTAGCCCATGGGGAACAAGTGGCCCTGAAATTATCTGGCATCCATAATCTTGGCCAAGTTGTGCCGTCAAACTGTTCTGATCACAACTGATATTTTTGTTAGTAGTGGACAGGATTCATCTTGAAAAAAAAACAAAAACAAACTTGTTGAGTCTCATCGGAAATAGTATACCTGGATGTGGTTTTGAACAGCTTTTAATCATTTCAAATGACTTGCAAGTAGATAGATATACGCTTTGGTAGGAAATTTGCGAGTTTTTTTTTTTAATTTAGCTTAGTAATATTTTTTTTTAAGAAATGACATAATTAAAAAAATATTTTAAAAAATCATAAAGTTTAGTGAGACGTTTATTTTATTTTCGTGACCCGTGAGTCTCATGCCTCGTCCATAACTCGAAAGTCGTGGTGGGATTTTAAAAAAAAATATATAATTAAATTTGTTGAAAAAATTGATTTAATGGAACCACGCAGCACATAAATATGAATTGTATTTATATATATTAAAAAATTTAAACTAAAACTTTATTTGAGATTTGAGATATGAGATATATTAAACTAGCTATTTGTGTTTATTATAAGTCTGCATTAATTTTCCACTCTACATGGTAAAAAACAGACTAGAACAATGTTTGGATGAATACAAACAGGAGCTATTACTATAAAGTGGTGTTGTTTTAAAAGATAATGGGACTTCTCATAGCCTGTTTGGGAGCGTGATTGCAGTAACTTTTAAAAGTTTTTATTATTTAAAAATACATCAAAATGATGTTTTTTTTTAATAATTTTGACATCAGCATATCAAAATAATCTAAAACACTTTTTTTTTAATTTAAAGTAAAAAATAAAAATAAAAAATTTTCAAATTTTTTTATAAACAATTTCCAATCGCAATGCAAATAGCCCCTCAGGCATCTGGATTGGCCGAGATGTGGGCTTTGAATTAATACAAATATGGGATTTCTTATTATAATTAAAAGGCTTCCAGACTTGAAACTTGCATTAATATAAATTATCTTATATTTAATTTTATTAATTATAACAAGATTAATGAAATTCAAATGCATGAGTACTTGATTATCATAATAGCTTTTACACTATATCAAAAAATCATCTCAATCCAAAAGCTTAGATTCTAAAACTAATTTTACATTACTCTTCAAAACATTTTTATTTTAAGAGAAACATCGAGTAACGTAATAAAATAGTTCTCTCATAAATCATTTTGAAAAAATTAGTTAAATCACTTGAGTTTAAATCTATTATATTAAAAAAAATATATCAAGTAGGATATTTATAACCTAAGAAATCGAATGTTGTTTTAACACTCCTCTTAATACAAACATTATCAAAGCACCATAACTCTAATAAACAACACACTTTATAAATTTGTTTTTTTTTTTTTAAGAATTTGATTGAGGTTATCTATGAAAATATGTTTTGTTTTGAAATATATTAAAATGATATTTTTTAATAAATTTATTTCTGATATCAACATGTAAATGAGCTAAAATTATAAAAAAATAATTTAAAATAAAAAACTATTTTTTATTAATTTTTTTATATTAATATGTGAAAATGATTCAAAAATACCATTTTTTAATTTAAAATAAAAAATATAGTAAAAACTTTTAAATTTTTTAAAAATTACTGTTGAAATACAATAAAAACATGATAGAATGATTTGGCAAGAAAATGAATTGGCCAAACGAAGACCATGTTATTGACTTGGCAAGAAAAGCTGGGGTCAACAACAAGTTCCTCAGCAGCCCAGGCACGGGAATCCTATATACCTTTCTGCATCCTACTTTGAAAAAAATGATCGTGCAAGACCAGGTTTCTCCTGGGGCTTGCAGTGTCCAATCATTGATCTGTTGTAGGACCAGAAAGCAATCAATCAGGTTGTAATTAGTCGCTTAATGAACCTATAATTGTAACTAACGATATGGATTAAGAGAATTGTAATTAATCCATTTAAGCTGTTCTTTATCATCCAATTAAGTTCTAATCAATCCTCGATAAACAAAGAACTGTGCTTGACTTTCTGGCTTAAGAAAACGACAGCCTGATCAGTTCCATGAGAAGTAGTCGAAACGTCAAACCATGTCGTTGACTTGACTGCCACGAAAAAGGATCTTGCTAGTCCTCCTCAGGAGATGCTTTAAGTAGAAGATAAAATCACGAGAAAACTAAAAACTTTTCCATGGAAGAGAGTTGACGTTGAAGAGTTCAGCCAAATAAAATGGCCCATGTGCATTGCAGAATGCAGAGCTGTTAACGATCACCTTAGGATTTTAATAATGGTTACAAGACTCGGCCCGAGGTCTACCTGGCTCAAGTCAAAAGTTGCTGGACGAGGGGGTTAATTAATTCAGAATTTGATGTCTTTTTGTTAAAAAATAATCAGATATATATTTTATAAATCCAGTCTGAAGTCTGGACTAGATGTTAAGGTTGATCAACTGCTGAGCTAAACAAGTGTTAGGACCGTAACCTACAATGGTATGGGAAACAATAATCATGAAATTAAGCCGAGTAGATAATCATCAAGTTATTATAGAATAATATAAATTCTATTCTAGGATCTTATTTATTAACTTAAATTTTTACGTGAGATGATTACTTAATATGATATCAGAGCTTTGTTGACCAAGCGGTCATGAGTTCGAATCTCACCACCCTTATTCTATTTGATAAAAATCAAACACAAGGTAGAATGAACATGCATACAATTTTCAAGTCAAAAATACTTTCATTTTAAAAAATATATTAAAAAATAATATAAATTATATTTTATAATCTCATTAAATAATTTAAAATTTTAGAAAAAACGATTGTTTTAACGCATGTTACTACGGAACAAAAGGACCGTAGATTGGGGTGTCCTGCACCTAGTCCTAGAGAAGAGAGAAGGAAAGCGGCAAAATCACTGGCCCTCAGATCGGCGCGTGCGAAACATGCATGCACAATTCATCACTTCACCCTTTCCCTATTCAATGCTTCTCTGGAGATGAAGCAGACGACGAATTTCATCTTCGGATTCCTTTATCTCCTGATCATTATGCCATTCTGTGAAACTTTCCTCGATCCATTTATACCGGCGAAAAAATGGAAGCTTTTCACACAGACCATCTGGTCTATACTCGTCTTGGAGAGTTTTGCTTTTGAATTCCCATAAAATGCTGAAATACACGATGACCTAAATATCAGCTTGATAATGCTCTCTTAGAAAATAATATAAATTGTATTTTGAAAGTTCAATAAGAGTTTTAAGTTTTTAAATGAGTTGGTTACTTAACATAATATAATTAGAATATTGTTGACCAGCGGTCACGAGTTCGAATCTCACCACACCATTCTATTTGATAAATATAAAACACAAAGTAATATGTATCCATGTCCGAATTTCAAGCTCAAATAAGATGTATTGAAGAATAATATAAACCATATTCCAGAATCTAACCTAAAAATTTAAATTTTTAGATAAAATGATTCATTAACATGCTGTCAGAGTATTCACAGCAAGCACGCCACAAGAAAAAGAAGCAAGCAGGATTGCCACGAGCAGCAGAAAGGAGCTGAGATAAGATTGACAAATGTTTTGCATAGCTTCAAATTTCTTACGTTCGGTCGCTAGTTAGCTAGGTCTGCTCATGCAAGGCATCTTGTTGATGGAAAACAAGAAAGAAAACACGTACATAACTGTACCCAATTTTTCTTAAACTATCACAAATGGAAGTTCCTGAATATGCAGACGAAAACAGAATAAGAAAACAATATTCACAAACAAAGATAGAAATGGTTGAATTAAGCATTCGCGTACATGATTGTACCCAGATTGTTCTTTGCTTGGCTAATCGCATCAAGGACGGCAACTCTTCCAAAGCCCTATAGTGACTACTGATATTTGCCGATTAAAAAGAAGATTAGAGCATTAAATAACCCAGTTTAGATCATGAATTCGTCAAGCCAGACCATTCTGTTTTCTTACAAATGAAGCAATATCATTTTTGAAAGGAAAAATAATCCAAGATGAACGAATTATTAATAAACAAGAACGCTCCAAGAATCAAAATCCCATCAGTGCTGCTGTTTAGCTGCATGCCTCTGACAATCCACGTTGAAAAAATGTGCTCAGTATAGCTTGTCCAGGGAAAGGTATGAGAAATGATGAGCTTCAACATTAAATTAGTCATGAGAACAGATAATCGCGGGAAATGATTCTTATCACCGGCTACTTGGTCAAACGTTTGACTGCTGGTATCTCAAGAGTACTGCTTCGCAATGTCTGATAATGAAGAGTATGTTCCTACGATTGCACAAAAGATGCCCAGTGCAGCAGTAATTGAGCTCAGGACAACCTGTTTACGGACGAAAATGGGGTAATTACTCCATTAATAAGAAGTTAGTGACAAGAAATACTGATCGTAAAACCAGTTGAAGTGAAATAAACAGTTGAAAGTTGCTTACATGTGTTCTTGTAGCTTTCTTCCCCATGATCTTCAGGAAGCATAAAGCTGGTAATATTACTGCCTGAATACAGCCACGCAATCGATAAAAATGGATATCGAGGTCAATAAACAAGAAAGAGATAAAGGAACTTGAGAATGTTCTAACACTGTATGTTATAAGCAAGAATACAGGTTGAAAACATTTTGAACTTGCAAGGGTAAGAAAGTTTTACTGCAATGAATGAAGGTTTATTATACGTACCACTAATAAACAGAGGACAGAACCAATCAAAGCCATTAAAAGACCTGTAATGAAGAACATTATGAGATCCGAGTTCAGTAAAATTTAACTGGATGGAAAAAAGAAACGAGTAATACAATGAAGAACAGAAACAAAAAAAAAATAATAATCTTAAAGCACTGTCGTTACATATATTTCTCTAACAGAAGCCTTAGACCAAGTTTGATTGTAAAAGTACATGATATACATAAGAAGTAAGTTGTGTTTTTTTAATGTGGGATAAAAATCTTATGAAATAGTTTTATTATTTACAACACCAACTACTAGTGGAATCGGAGGAAATTTTTTGACAAGATCATTCTAATCATCTGCGTTAGTACCAGCTTGTTCATCATAAACTGTGCACGGAAGCAAAATATTTATCTCCAGAGATTAAGATACATGACAATTGCAAGATGAGTTTCACCCGGTGAAGAATATGAGATTTCGATACTTACCGAAGAAAGGAATGGAAAAGGCCACGCATACAGAAGATGCAACGAGCGCTGTTCGTAGAAGAAAGTAACACCACAGGCTATTTGCAACTCTAACTGGCAGCAGCTCCTCTATACTCCTGGCCAATGGGTTCATCAACAGTGCATATTTGTACATTGTCAAGGAAGCAAAAAGAGATCATTCAATTAATCAGATAAAACCAGGACCCAACAGAGGCAAATAAGGTGTTCTAGAATCACCATTTATTTGTACGTAGCTGAAAATCCTATCTACTGCTTTTCAGAATTCAAGAAATAGCTGTCAAAAGGATATTTGGTGAGCGGGTTGGTAACCTGTGAAGAAAAAAGAAATGAATCCCACTTCAGTAACCAAATAAATCTTCAGCAAGCAGAGAAGGAATCTGAAATCTTATACTCACTGTAGTCCACAAAGCAATTTTTGATGTAAGGGTGTGTGCTGGCATATTCAAGGTTATCTGAGACAATGTATGCTCACCGAACATGAGAAATCCCAGGGTTGCTACACCCCCGTAAAACACAAAGCTCAATAAAAAGCTGTAAAACAACAAGAAAACGATGAGACAAGAAGGCATTGAAAAGGGACTCGAGACTTGATGAACCATACTCTGATAAATAACTATCTCTTATAAAAATTTAAGTTGTTAGGTGAGACCCGAGAATATAATTTATATTATTATCTAACACCCCCCTCAAGTAAAAGCTCTTTGGTCTTGAAACTTGCACACACGCTTACGCTAACTTGTGCTTGATTTTTAACAGATAGAATGAGAATGACGAGATTCAAACTCGTGACTGCTAGGTCAACAAGGTTTTGATACCATGTTAAGGAACCATCTCACTTAAAAGTTTAATTTTTTAGGCGAGGTTCCAGAATATGATTTATATTATTTTCCAACGTAATCGAACAAAGTTTTATACCATGCTATCATTGCTTTGGTGAATTGAGTTTTATCAGCCATTGATTGGTAGATATTTGGAAACACAGAGTGAGCTGAATAGCAAAACCCATGCACACCAATGACAAATGGAATCCCACTCCACTTCACCATTGGACCATTTTCATGGAATCCAACTCCATCGACAGTGCCAGCTAAAATCATACAAAGAACAATCGTCACTGTCGCTAAAACCCCACAAGCTGCAAGAGAAAGATGAAAGCAATGATCAGGTGAAATGTGAAAGAAAGCATGGATGCTTCATTGCTTCTATATTTCAATACAAGGGGAACAGATAAGATTGCATTACCAGAAAGGTACGAGATCACACGAAGATCCCTCAGCCAAACAGTTGGTAGAACAATAAGAGCCACTATAATTCCAAACAGGTGCTGAGAGTCAAGATGAATGCCGGCAGAATCCAAAGTTGTTCCAGGGAATAGCCTGGTGAGATTATCGCCTTCCAAAGTGATAAATTCTACACAATAAGACTGCAAAAGTTGACAAGAAAGGCCTTATTAATCTGCTTGAAAACTAATAGCATACACTGTACTATAGAAGAAAATCAATGTTTTCACTTACATATAATTCTGTGTACAAAATAATCTGCACCAAGATGAAAGATTACAATGTTAGAAGTGAACATAAAAGAATGAAACAATTAAAAGGAAAGAAAAGAAAAGAAATATAACCCATGGTTATATCAGCATTCATTTTCATTTACACTATGATTAATTTTGCTGAATTTCCAGATATATTCACCATGCCTGATATAATTTGGTAGCAAGAAAGACAAGATTCTACACTTATAGGTACAAGAAAACTCACTGATATTGCTAGACGTCCGTATTTCCCGAAGGCAGCTTCTCCTACATCAGGGTAGCTTACAATGCCTTCCTTGCTCTCAAAACAATGCTTCATGAGAGTGGCCGTGTAGCAACACACAAGTGCAAAAACAAAAAGTAATACCAGACTAGCCCAGCCAGCTTGTTTCACTGTGTAAGGCATAGAGAGAATCCCAACTCCAACCATTACATTAAATGCTGTTTCAGAAAAATGCCGTTTTTCAACATCAACCAGAAGAACACCACAGAATTAACAACATTAAAGTTCACATATTATAGGACTAATTGAAAAGGGAACTTACAATTGAAGATAGTTTGAGTGAAGCTACATCCATGAGGAGCAGGTATTTCTCCAGTATGAAATGAAGCTTTTGAAAACGATGACCGTGCTATTGAGATCCTATCCAACTCTTCTTTCTGATTGCTCTTCTCCACATCAGACAGAAAGGGAGTCTTTGAATCCGCTTCTGAAATACTTTTTCGAAGATTTTCAAGACTTGAACTCTGGTCAATAGGTTCACGTCGAATAAATCCAAAATTTGGTGACACTGAGATTGTGTAAGGATAGGTAGTTTCTCTGCCATGAAATGCAAAAGGAAAGATTGTCATAAGAAGTTATACTTGAACACATTTCATTCTAACTGAAAGTTCATCTCTGAATTTGTGCTTTTAAACATAAAAAAAAGCCATTATTGTTGAAGTTCTTCGATTAAATCCTTAACTAGGCCACAGCAAAGATAAACAAAATCCTCGATACAGAACTTCGGTAACCAGCCTAAGTAACATGCAGAAAATAAACACCATTGACTGCAGTAAAGTGGATGCATTCAGAATTCTGGCAACGGGAACCAGCTTTCTTACTCAACCGACTCACTTCTGGCTGCCAATTCAGCCAGGAGGCAACGATAACTGAGTAGAAAAGAACAGTAAAAAACTGTATATCGTGACAAGACTATCCTTCTCCTTTAACAGTACATTAGTTGCTATATACTTCATAATCAGCAAATTTTCCACAAAGGGAATTGTATGCAGGGCAGGCAAGAAGGAATATAGATGATTTTGTGTGCCCCGATTAATATAAAAAAACTGCAAATCGTATTATTGAACTTGTAACTTGTTCCCGCATCCTATGATTTTCCAAATAAATCTTAAGGAAAAATTTTTGCAATCAGCAATTGTATGAGTAATCTTCTCATGAAAAGCTGCTTCAAGATATAGATAAATGGATAAATATATAAACTAATCAAAGCATAAAGCTAGTGAGAGATTTTTATATGCCGCCTAGTTGGACCCATCCATTATTTTATTCACAAAAGTAAGAGATAAACAAGCATTACTTGATCATTCAAAATCAAATGACGTACATGAAACTTTGAGGCCATTGCTGAGAAGAGAAAGTCCCATATTTCCCACCATCATCTTCATCGCCGCCACCGTCACCACTACTGCTACTTTCAACCCTGTTCAAAGCTTCTGCTTCCTCGTCACCATCTTCATCCTCCAAATAATACTCAACCGCTTCCCCCTCCTTATCTTTCTCTGCCATTTTTTGATATTATGATCAGTAGGAAATCGAAGAAATTAAGCAAAACACCTAGCCAGCAAGCTTCTAGCCAGAGATGAAAAGTTAAAAAACGTATTAATAAAAGTGGTTTTGTGGGACAAAGATTTGGTTTTGCTTTCTGTGGCTTTGGTCACTTGGATACCGCTTTTTGTGCGTAACACGGGTGGCTAAAATTAGAATTCGAGAAGGATACGGCGATGACAGAAAGACAGCATCCTTATTTTCGTAGCTGTTCAGGAAAAGGAATCTAGTCCATCCTAATGATTGATATTTTCTGTCATAAAATCGGTGGCAGTATTATCTACATTCTACACGCGCTTCTCTTTTGTTTGTTTTCTTGTTAACATTAACGGCGTGAATATCCTGATAGCATCTCTCCGGTCATATCCTCGTTGAAATTCAAAGGAATTATTATTTGTTTACCTTACCTATTACCCTATATACAACCAAAATACTTGGAAAAATATCTTTTATTTTATTTTAATAGTCATCCAAATTATCTTTAAACCAACTAAAATGATTTGATCATATCTAGATAGTTCTTACACAATTTAACTTGAAATTCTAACAAGACAAAAGGTCACATTAAAAGATTTTTTTGTACCAGCTTTTTTTTAATTTCATCATAAAAAAACATTTATAAGTTACCTTTAAACTTTTAAAGTCTACTAGGTCACTTTAAGTAAACTCTTACATGTTTTAATTTTAAATTTGAATGAGACAAGTTGGGTATGAATTGTTTTATGGTCAGTTTCATTTTTTCAAGGAAGAATGTAAAAGTTTTATTTTTTTTATCATTAAAAAAATTAATTTAATTTTTTAACTTGTTATTATATTTTAAAATTTTATATGTGCATTTTGGATTATTATTATTATTTTTAAAAAATATTATCTTTTTATATAATATATAAAGAACGACAAATCACATTAACACGTTTTCTTCTCTTGTCCTTCTTCATCTCTTTTAAAAATTACGACCTCTCCTTAGAAATATTCATAAAATAAAAAAAAATCGTCTAATTAATCTTCTCTTCTTTTTTCCCCCACACATGGATTCGCGTTGGAGGTAGATTTTTGTCGTGAAGACTGTTTTCGTTCAAGACGGGCCACATCATCGCACGTGTTGGCGTGGATATTAACTGGGCCTGAATTTTTGTCAATAAGTATCGTGGGCTCTTATTGTGACAGGTTTCAGTGGGGGCAGACAGCATGTTACGCTCGGACAATAAGAGTAGTCATTCAGATCCAACTAGAGATCGCAATTTAATACGAAGAAGTCGATGTCAGAATTTTTTTATTTTGATGAATAATATATAGGATATAGATATTATTAAATCTAACTCCAGATCTGCAATCATATATTAGTAGACTAATTAGTTTATATATATATATATATCAATTTTTGGTTAAATTTCACATCTCTAATATTGGATCAATCTATAGAAGTCAAATGAATAGGTTTGTGTGAGATGCATAAGATTGTAAGTTTTCTTGAAATACGGTTTGATCTTCCATATTTTAGTATTGGGATCAATTGTCTAATTTTCTCCTGATAAGAGGAGAACATTAACTAAAAAATTAATGAGAGGAGTCCATGATTTACCTATAAATAATAGGTCGTATACTTCATTTACAATCACTGACAGACATAAATCATAATGTTTTTTTCATAAAAATTTATTATTATTTTGAATTTGTGTTGCTGCTGCTGTATTCGGGGAAAAATTATGTTGCTGATGTATTGGTAATTTATTTTTGGAACTTGAACAGAAATGAATGAAAATATTTATAACCTAAATTTCGGTTGCTATATGAATTTAGGATACTATTATGTAAAGTGTATAACAACTCACTGATAGAGATGTTCACGAGGGCTCCGACATTACCATCACAAAGCATTCTTATTATGATGAAATATCCAGTAATGCACCAGCAGTTTCCAGTCAAGTTTCTGTGTACAAGATTTTAATGTCCTTAGCTCAAATCCTATGTTATTTCCTCGATTTACCTTCCTCAGTATGCTCTGCGAAAGTTGTTCCATGAAAGTCCTTGGCTTATATGTGTGCTATATACATCAGCACATCACCAACTTGTGGTCCATGTAGGACATTAATTGAAGCCAATTCTCAGCAAGGTACGTAGGTTCCATGGCTAGCTTACATTGGATTGTATAATTACGAGAAGTACTGGGGGTTCTCTTGCATGATTTAGATGATATTCATTCATCCATGTGCTCGTTTTCATTTATGGGAACACATTTTTCTGTGCATCTGACCCCACCCTGCCCCTTCTTTCTTTTGGGTGCTCAATGATTAATGGCAGGTACGTGATTGATGAGTTTGATCAAAATATACATTTTGTTGAAACTGATATCGAGGAGGATCCAGAAATAGCAGAAGCAGCTGGAATTATGGGCACACCATGGGTGCAGTTCTTCAAGAACATGGAGATGACCAGGTTTGGGAAAATTACATTTTTTTCTACTTTCTGTCTGTGTGACGCATGCATGAATGAATGATTCTGCAACTCTTGTGTACATGGTGGTTTTCCGATGTCAAATTTCCTGTTCTTGCCGTGCAGGACTGTGTCGGGGGTCAAAATGAAGAAAGAGTACAGAGAATTCATCCAAGAAAATAAATGAGCGCGTAGTCGAGCATTCATCTGGCGGATGTGATCATTTTGTAGTCCAATTTTGTTCCTCGTTAATTAAACTGGTTAGTCAAATAAAACCCTATATTTTTACATAATGGTATATACTGTATTTGCTCCACCACATTGCAGATTATCCTGCATAGTTCCCAGAGCAATTTTCACAGCTTTACAGGCTCCAATCTTTCATTTTCTTTCAGCCTGTATGATTGGCGGGGGTGAAGCACTGTGATTTTTGGCTACAAACTGATGCACGCCGGCCGGCCGTATAATCCTTAGCCACCCTCCACCAAATCCTTCGTCGAAGTGCTTATTTTGCTGCATCATATGAATAAAATCACCCATGGAGCAGGATAAAACTTTGGATATTCATCATGGACACAGTGGAGTTGCAGGGTAGAAACAAAGCTGTCTTCTCTGATTATATAAAAATCCTTTGCAGCTTCATTTGTTGAATTCTTACATCCAAAGGAGAAAAGAGCCACGTCATCGCACGTGACTGGCGTGGATATTAACTGTGCTTGTTTTTTTTTTTTGTCAACCAGTATCGTGGGCTCTTATTCTGACAGGTTTCAATAAATATCGTTTCATTCCTATCAAAATATTTTATATCAATAAAAAAATTATGATAAAACAATATCGTTTTTATATCGATTTTAATTTCAACTCGTACCTAAAATACAGGACAAGTATTAGCCAAAACATCTCAATATTATATCGGTTGTGCCGTTTCGGCCTTGAAAAAAAAATCAAAGAATTAAATTAACAAGAAGGACAACATATTATACCACTCTCTAGTCGTAACTGTGTATTTGACAATTATACCCACCTTATTTGCACTCGCTCTCTTTACCGGCAAATAATCAAAAATCAAAACTTGTGTCCCATGGTGATACTTTCATTGAGAGATTGCTTGACAGGGAGTTTGAGTTGAGGAGATGTTGGGTAAGGGTCGGAACCACTTGAGAATCTTTGGTTAACCTCTTAATTTGCTCCTCTGCTTGCCTTCTTCCATCAAGATTCAAGAATTGAATCAGTAGCGGAGAAAGAAAGAAAAGGAGAGAAAAAGAGGGCGGTAACTAGGTTTTTGGCTTTGTTTTCTTTTTTTTTTTTGGTCTCCCAAGGTATCCTAGGCCTTTTGGATCCAGACTAATCTCCTTTGTGCAGCCGTGGAGGGCACTCCCCATGTGCTTTGCTGCAGACGAAGAAGGGGGTCAAACCCCCAACTCGTAAACGGTCCGAGGTGTCCCTTGCCACCTTGACCAGGACCCCATGGGTCTTTGTTTTGTATTTTAAACTTTAAAGCGGTGTTCTTAATTTTCAAAATATTTTTTAATTTAAAATATATATATTAGAGGGAAGGGTTAGAAGCCTGGGAGTGAGAGCAATCAGGTGTGAGGTATGAAATTTATAACTTATGGGCCCCACACATTGATAAAATAAATAAATAAAGGGGTAGTAGCTAGCAACAAAATCAAGGGGTATATTCAACGTGTAGTTAAGTCTTAAAAACTTGTCTATTTAAAAAACATTTTTTAGTGTATATATATATATATAAAATTAATGTAAATTTTTTTTTTGAAAAATTTGAATTATGTTTGTTAAATTAATATTTTTTTTCATATAGTAAAATTATGGGTGAAGGCCTCTACCAAACAATTGTTTTTATTATCCCGTCAAACTACTTGTAATTTCATTACAACTATAAATCTATACATGAAGTCATGAATGTCTCTGTGATCCCGGAACAACATATAGTAAAATATCATCTGAAATAAAATTAGGATTGCGAGAAATAAAGTATATTGTGATATCCTTCTAATATATTTATTTATATTTTAATTATTTTTTAGATTATTTTAATATTAAAAATATATTTTTTTATAAGAAAATATAATAAATAATAAATTAAATAAGCCCCCCAACCCCACAATCATTTCCAGATATGCAATCATATATTAGTAGAAATATCTAGTTTTAGATAGTAGAATATTTATTTATTTATTATATATATATATATATATATATATCAACTATTTTATTTATTATTGATTAATAGATATTAGTAGATAGTAGATATCTAGGTCATAAAACTGAAATGCCCCTTGACTTATGCAAAAAAAAATTGTTGATCAATAATTATGCTGTAATTACAATATATAAAATGTGAAACATCTAAAACACTTCCCACATAAGTTTTTTCCAAAGTTCATGGGAGTGATTATGCTGTGTAATAAAGTGTGAAAACATTATTTCACCTCTGAACGCTTGTTATTATTGCATTAAATTTTTCAAAAATATTTTTATATATTTCATATTAAACATAATTTAAACCACGTAGACAAAAGCATAGAAAAAAAATACCTTAATTATCAAAATCATCTTCTATATTCTCTTCTTAGGGTTGCCTCCCAAGAAAGAATGCAATATGCTCTGCCCATCGTCCAAGTTTCATAGCCCCGTGGATCACAATAAATATGAACAGCTCTCTCGCTCTCTTTTTATTGCTTCGTTCACCCCCCACCCCCAAATTTTATTCTCGAAATTTTGTGAAGAGACATGGGCCAGGCCTTGAAGAAATTAGCTCCTGGTACGGTTCTGGTCTTCTCTCTCTCGTGTTTTTGTTTTTAAAAAATAAATAATAATTGAACGTTGCATTAGTTAGTGATTATTTAGAATTTTTTTTTGTTTTTTTTGTTTTATTAAAATAATATTTTTTTTAAAAATAAAAATAAAATTGTATCATTAAAAGATATCTTTTTCTGAATTTTTGTGAGGGATTTTCATGTTTTGGGAGTTACTTATAAGAACAATTGAACTCCCACAGGGTTACTGTCAAATTCAAGCTATTTTAAGGCTAGGGCTTTGAATTTTGAAGTTGTAGATGAATTGCTTGGAGAGTTGTCAATATTGTCTAAAGAAACCGGTGCCAAAGAAAGTAAGAACAAGGCCCTGAAATCTTAAAAAGTAACGAGTTTACCAAGAAATCACAGAAACATCTCTACCTTCCTATGAAGCTTCTTCACACACTTGAGATTCGATTTTTTATATATATATATATATATATTTTCTTTTGGAGTTGGTTCTGTCAATAGATGAAATAAGAGAATTAGCGAAATATTTGTTGACTTTTTTTTGCAAATTAAATAATCATATGAGAAATCAGGCTAACAACACTTTGAAAATGAATGAATGAATGCAGGAAGTGATGAAAACAAGGAAAGGGAAATAGGGCACATAATAGAAGATAGCTATGAAAAGTATTTTGGAGAAGAAGCTATCAACAAATTGTCGAGGGAAGTGGCGTTCACTCGAGCAGTATGCGAAATTGTCGAGTATATATATATATACATTGACCTTCTTCTTGCATTATATGTTGATATCTTGGATTTTTGAAAAATAATTAATTTTCATTAGGACTTGGGATTAAATTAATTACTTGTTTTATTTTAACAGACAAATTAACACGAGCCTTAACAGCACGCAACTCCGTCTCCCAAAAGTTGACAAACTCAAGGAAATTCATACAGTAAGCATTAGAACTGTCTTCTCCTTTATATTTTCTTGGTTATAAGGATCGGTATTGTGTAGATTATTATTTTTTAATTCTTCTCTTTATTTATTCTAACATTGCGTTACAAACATTTTAAGATTGTTTTGATCTAACTGATTGAGTGCTAAAAATAGACGTGTTAACTTTGTTTAAATAATGAAAATATTAGCCTCCTCAAATGATAAATTACTATATATATAAAGGAGATTGGACTATTACTGTGGATTGGATTTTTCTGATTTGTGCTTCGCATGAGTATATCTGTCTTTTTTTTTCTTCTAAATTTCATTTTTTTTTCTTTTTATATCCTTATTTTGGAAAGTGTTGCATTTCGTTTGTTTTTTTTGGATTTTTTTAAATCCTAATTTTGGAAAATTACTCTGTAAAAGTTGTTTTTGTTTAACTAGGATATTAATGACAGCTTACGCGTATCACGATTAATCTCCGGATCTATTTTTTTTCTTCTTTTGTTTCCACTTATATTTTTTTTCCCCATGACCGGGGTGTCCGGGTTAATTTATACGCAACATGTTTTTTTTTTCTCATTACTGTTTAAAAAGATGTTTTTCCATTGCATTGTTTTTTTTGATAACCATGTTTTTTTTAATAGTAATTTTCACAGTTCAATACTGTTTGAAGAGGTGTTTTCTGTTTTTTTATTTTAACCAGGCTTTTTATTTTCTTTTAAACCGGAGTATCCGTTGCAGCTTATGTGCACCGACTAATCTCTGAATCCATTTTTTATTATTATTATTATTATTATTTTCCCTATTTTTTATTACCACTTATATATTTTTTTTCATGACCAGGATCTCCAGGTTAGTTAACGCGCATCATGATTTTTTTTACATTACTGTTTGAAAGATGCTTTCCCCTTACACTTTTTTTATAACTAGGCATTTTTTGTTTGTCTACGGATCCACTTTTTTTTACATTTTTTCCCGATTTTTTTTCCCACTTATATTTTTTTTTCCATGATCAGGGTGTCCCTATCAATTTACGCGCACCACAATTTTTTTCTCATTACTCTTTGAAAAAGGTGATTGCTTTTTAAACCGGCCTTGTGTTTGTTTTATAATGGGGTATCCCGGCTAGCTTACACATACCACGATTAATTTCTGGACCCACTTTTTTCATATATTTTCCCTGTTTTTTTCCACTTATATATTTTTTTGATCTTTTTAATAATCAGAGTCTCCAGCCTAGCTTACGAGCCCCACAGTTTTTTTTCCCACATATTTTTTTTATCTCTAGATCCATTTTGTTTTTTACATTTTTTCCTTTTTTCTCTCATTTATACATTTTTTTATAAGTGTGGTGTTCGAACCAGCTTACGTGCACCACAATGTTTTTTCCACGTATACATTTTTCTTATAACTGAGGTGTCGATGACAGTTTACGCACACCATGAATAATCCCCCGGGCCACTTTTTTTAACATTTGTTTTTTGTTTTTTTCTCATTTATAATTTTTTTCCTTCTATAACTGGGGTGTACAAGTCAACTTACGGGTACCACAACTATTATTTTATAGAATGGCTAAAGGAGATCACAATTTCAAACCGTAATGAATAATTATTTCAACCGTGGTTTTCACTACTCTTTGAATTTTTTTTCCTTTTCCACTATTATTAAGATTTGTTTTTAATATTTAAATATTAATTTGTGTTGGTCATCATTTTAAAAATAATATTTGTTATTATTTTTCTTTTTGTATTTTTCAAGTTAATAATTTCTTTAAATATAATAATATTTAATTTTTGTTAATATTGTTAGGTATTGAATTTTCTAATTATTATAGATAAAACATTCAAAATGATAATAATTATTATTTTTAAGTTTTATTTTCTTTTAAATATATCATAATAATTATATATTTTGATATTTATTTAATATTAGAGCTTTAATATATATTATCACTTTTTATTGGAAAAAAATCCTTTTTAGCATATTTTATCAATTATAATTTTATTAATTTCATATTAAAATAACAAAATACAATACGTATAAAATCAATAAGTTTTTAACACAGATAAAAAAATCCAGCGCATCGCGCGGGCAAATTCACTGTTTTGACCTATTATTGATAATTATAATAAAATTTGAATGCAGAATCACCACCTTGACAAAGGACAAAAGCTGGACAAGGAGAAGTTCCAGAAGATTCTCCAGGAAATAATAATTCATTCGGGGTTTACAGGTGGTTTTGGCTCGAAAGACACAATCCTCTTCATCTTTGGGATTAATTAGCGAAATATTTGTTGACTTTTTTTTGCAAATTAAGTAATCATATGAGAAATCAGGCTAACAATACTTTGAAAATGAATGAATGAATGCAGGAAGTGATGAAAACAAGGAAAGGAAAATAGGGCGCATAATAGAAGGTAGCTATGAAAAGTATTTCGGAGATGAAGCTATCAACAAATTGTCGAGGGAAGTGGCGACCTCTGATTCATATTTCACTCGAGCAGTATGCGAAATTGTCGAGTATATATATATACATTGACCTTCTTCTTGCATTATATGTTGATATCTTGGATTTTTGAAAAATAATTAATTTTCATTAGGACTTGGGATTAAATTAATTACTTGTTTTATTTTAACAGACAAATTAACACGAGCCTTAACAGCACGCAACTCCGTCTCCCAAAAGTTGACAAACTCAAGGAAATTCATACAGTAAGCATTAGAACTGTCTTCTCCTTTATATTTTCTTGGTTATAAGGATCGGTATTGTGTAGATTATTTTTTTTTAATTCTTCTCTTTATTTATTCTAACATTGCGTTACAAACATTTTAAGATTGTTTTGATCTAACTGATTGAGTGCTAAAAATAGACGTGTTAACTATGTTTAAATAATGAAAATATTAGCCTCCTCAAATGATAAATATGGCCTATTATTGATAATTATAATAAAATTTGAATGCAGAAGCACCACCTTGACAAAGGACAAAAGCCGGACAAGGAGAAATTCCAGAAGATTCTCCAGGAAATAATAATTAATACGGGGTTTACAGGTTTTGGCTCGAAAGACACAATCCTCTTCATCTTTGGGATTCCTTTAATCACATACTTCATCAAGCAACGAGTCGCCCCAAAATCGATCCCAAATGAAGTCTTCATCCCTGGAGTCACCTCTGCCTCCGTTTACCTTCTTGCTAAACTTAACAAGATTTGAGAATTACGCGTGATGTTGTTGATCCATTGTTTATCTTTCCAGTTCATTTACTCCTGAAAAAAATTGGACGTTATGGCACTTTCAACGAGAAAAAGAGTTTGATTGGTGTGTAAGAATATGATGCTAAATGAGTGTTCTTTCTTTTCTGATTATCGCGTATAGCCCTTGTCATGATTTTGACGATGGGATCTTCACGCTAGAGCTTGCATGGTGCTCGACATGTAAGAGATAGCTATGTTTTATATACGCTGGAGATGCTGAAACTGACGATGTACATTTGCCTCCGGAGAGCAGATATGGATCAGCTTCTTCTAGACCCTGCCATGTCAATTCCCTTTTCATCGGACAATTACACAAATCTTAAAATCTTCGCACCATTATGATTCAAAGTTTTCTCCTGATAATTGACCCCGCCATCGTCAACCAAAATCGACCATCCAGTCCACACATGAGTCCTCCCTTAAAGTCTAGTTCCAAATCTAGTACTTGCACATGAATCTATTGATGGCCAAATTTATCAAATTGTTGCAGCCAACACAAAACTATACTCAATCCTATCAGATATTATAATATGTTACTTCTACTAATCATATCCAAAAAAGATAAGCGATGAAATAGTAAGTGTGTACGTGAAAAATAATGACATTGAAATCAAGAGTTGGTGGGCAGTGACCATTCGTTGCAACTTGGAAAAAGCAGTTTCAAATTTACACAATCATGTATCATGAGACTTCAAATATTTGTTTATGACAGCTCAAACACAAACCTTGTTCATATACCTTGACAAAGTCGATCTCTAAATATTGATGGCAGCACAGACAAGCAAATCTTAAACTATGAAAACTCCAAGGCAGCTCACAAACTACCTACAGTTTCCAGCTGGCGCCTCAGAGGAAGTATGGCGATAAGTAGCATTCATTCTCTTCCGACATACTGCTTTTCCTCTAAATACACAAAATTGCTACCATTTCATTCCACAAGACAGAGGACACTGGGAGAACCCTACGTTTCCATGCACAGGTTATGGGCCAATTAATCCTGTCAGAAAAAAGAAACATCAATAGCGCGCGCATACTCTGCCCGCTTGATGATTGCCATTCATAGAGACCTCAATTATTGGTGCAAGCTGTTTAAGAAACAAGAAACCCACTCAGCTATGTCACATAGAATGGATGTTTCACACATCGCAAATAAGTAATCAGGTTAAGATGTCAGCAAGACACCTGATTCAAATACATCGTCGAATTCATTTATTTTTTCAAAACAAAATAAAAATGCATGCACTCTAACTAACAGTAATATAGGTGTTAAGGATTGTCACAGCATACGACTATTTTTTTCCCTTTCCTTCTTTCTTCTTCTTTGGGGGGGGTTGTTCAACGCACCTTTCGCTTAAAACTCTTAAATTAGGGGAAAATGTTCTCCAGCCATTGACAGCATGATCAAAACAATAAAATCCAACCGAATGCCTTTCATTCAAATACATTACAGCATGGATGTGCATGGAAAAAATGGCAAGCATTTGCATGGGAAGAATTGGTAGATATAGATGCAGAAAAGACAGACAGACCTGTTTAAAAGAAAGCACCAGCAATACTCCAAGACCAACCATTCTCCAATGAAGACTTACATTTGCAGCACTGCTTTCGCTTAAGATTACTTGGTCATGCCAAGCAAACAGAGAGTCCACCCACAAAACATTCTTCATAACCCAACGAAGCAAATGGATCAGTGAGATCTGAAAGTGAAGTTTGTTGCAATGTATACTTCACTATATTGTCATCAATCACAAAACTACCATGAACATACCATCTGCGTCCTCTTAATGATCTCACACAAAGAAATGGCCATACAAAGTAACTACCATGATACTGCTGCAGCAAGGGACGAGACTGCTAGCCTATTTTTGCATGTTGCTGCTGCTGCCACTCCTGGTATAGTTTCAGATGATCAGGAAGCTGGTGGTTCAACCAACCATTCTGGCTTTCAATTTTCATAGAAACTGTTTGGAGTTGTTTGCCTGGAAATGGAAACATTCCTGTTCCTGTTAGGCCAACGTTAGCTTTGGTGTGATGACAAGATTGTGCAGGATGATTGATAGTATTGTTAAACACAGTTGCTTTTGCTGGTGATGGTGGCTGATATCCATCAAGCCAGCTATAATCATCCATATGCAAATCATAGTTCTCCTGATTAATGCCAGATAAGATCTCACATTCGGCCTTAGGAGGAACAGAGCTAAATCCAGGTGGAGGACCAAGGTGATGAACAGGACGGGTTACTGGATTCAATCTTGAACTAGCCGAGAACGCTGATGATGCCTTCAAGGACAGACTATCAAAACCAGAGGCAGAGGACATGACTGGCTCAGATTTCAAGTGTACTGCAGTATCAGAAACCTTGGCAGCACTGGGATTCACAAAGAGTGGAAGAGGAAGTGAAACTGCAGAAGGCTGCAAAACTACCTGGTGTTCTTGCAACCCAGTCTTCATAATGCGCTCATTCTCCACCAAATTGAAGTTGTTCAACCCATTGGCTTTGGTTGGCCATTTTGAAACATTGGGTTGCAATGCTTGAAAATGCAGGGGGGCAACAGAGGCAGGAGATTTAGGGTCAACTATGCTTCTATTGAAACCATTTGACGGATAATGAGAATCACAAGGGACAGGAAAAGATCCTATACAGCTTTCCTTGTTGCCTTGAGAGGCATTACTTGGAACCTCAAAAGTAGACAACTCAAGAGCATTGACATCAAAGTGCCTATCAGTCACCAATGGCTTAAAAACAATCACCTCATCGTCTTCTTCCCCATCCATGTATAATGGATTCCGTTCCACACTTGATTTTTCCAGAGCTGGATAATTTTTCCCAAAAACATTTAAAGACATTTGGAGAGATGCAGCCACCTCAAAACTATGAGCTGTTTGAGGCTCAGCACCAATGGCAAATTTCTTTGACTCTAAGTCAAAATACATGCCTTGCTGCCCAACCCGAACTAGGCTTACAAGAGCTTTTCCAGCATATATAATCCTCTGAAGACGTGTTTTTTTCTCGTTGACACCAATATCACTTGTTACAGATTGCTTCCTTGAAAAATCAAGAATCAATTGTGCTGGAGCAAGAGGCAAAAACCCTCTCAATTCAAAGTCCTCCCACAGTGCAAGCCTGTTGGAGGTTTCACTTTCATCATAGCTGCTCATGTTGGAAAAACAAGCATCTTCTCCATCCACATCAATGAGCATGGTTTTATTCGACAAAAGCCTGTTCAAAAAAGAAATACAATTCTCCCAAAAGTACAATCTAGCAGCAGCTTGATGCTCTTCCACTTCGATTCCAGTAGCAAAATCTGGATGACAGGCTAACCACTCCAAAAAAATCAGCACTCCAGGCAACAGAAAGCTAGTCAAAGGATCATTCAGTTGTGTGCATCTCTTAACAATGAGCCCCATCAACTCAAAGATGGCAGTAAAAGCATTCTGAAGCAAAACTGAGCGTTGCAAGATGTCAGCATATGACTCAAGATTAGCTTCCCGATTCACATTATAGACCGTGAATATAAGAATGGATATGAGCCTAACAATAACAAGCCCATTATCCTCTGCACTTGAACCAAAATTGTACTCTTCTTTTGGCCCAGATGACAGAAGTTCAAGCAAGTCACTTTTGGCCACTGAAAGAACCTCTTCAAAAGTCTCCAAACTGGAAAAACAAAGGGCAAAAAGGTCAGATGACCAGGGAAAAAAACACCAATCCTATAACATATCATGGTAATATACCTTGTTCGTGTAAATAGAATGCCATTTAGTCGGACAAATCGAATTCTGAAAGCTTTTAAAGTTTCAGGAATACTGGATGTGTTTTTCTTTAGAGCACTTGCATCTTTTTTATTGTCTTTCACGGGAGACATTCTGCTACCTCTGCCTCTTCCTCTCCCTCTCCTACCGATTTGCCTTGTTGCATTCTTTATCAATGAAGCTTTGGCATCCATACAGAGCTGGGAAAAACTTTGACGATTCTGTCAAGGAAAATGAGTTAATGATCAATTCATGCCTTCTAGATTCTAGAACCATACATTTTCCTGCCCTAGTAATTTTCTCCTCTCTTTTGTTATTATCAAATGTTCCAATTTCAGAATAAAAAAAAATAAAAGAGACTTACCTCGATAAAAAAGAAATAAATTAAGATTTCAATTATTTCAGTACCTAGTACATATATAACAACATACCTTCTCAAATTCAATGATTAAGTTATCTCTGGCAGTTGAGAAGGGGTTGTCAATGGCTAGACTCCTAAAGTAACAGTATATTGCTTCAAATTCACCCCCTGAATAGGTAGCTAATATTCCAAGCTGAGATAAACAGAACACAAGTTAATACAAAGTAACAAATTGATAGGCTAACCTAAGAAGGAAGGGTATAGAAAACCATGAATCTTGTGAAATGAGAACCACATCGGGTAATAATGAATTAAAAAAGTAAACCTGATGGTGAGGGTTGCCACTTGAAGGCCACAATGAAGAAGCTTGCTTATAGTAACTTGATGCGGCTGAAAAATATCTGGTTTTTGAGTCTCCTTCACCATATAAGCCTTTATAACGTGAAAGGTCACCAAGGTAAATCAGACAACGGTGGCAGGAAATCAGACCTTTCCTCATCATAGTAGCTTTATTTCCTTCTCCAGACATAATATTCTGACTCTCTGCATTGTCTGAAAAAGAAACTAGAGGAAGACCACACTTTGCTCTGATTTTCAACATTATGTCATGATAGAATCCAGTTGCTTCAGACAGAAAGGTTTTAAACTGAGAACGAATTTTTGTAATTCGTTCAGGTCTTGCAACCATTGTTCCATTCTGAGATGTAACTGAACCATTTGAAGCTAGAGCAGCTTTGCAATGAGTTCGAAACTCCTCAATACGCCGGTAATGCAACTGCCACAAAGCATATTCTATTTCATGTTGCTCAGAGAAAGCATGATCTTCTAGGATAATTGCTTCATAATTATCTCGCATCTGTTGCCAAACAGTAAAATCTGATGGAATTCTTGCTTGGGCTGACCTCCGAAGCCTATTCCCCAACTCAACATTCTGCAGTTATATGACACAAAGGTCATTCACTTATTCTAAGCTCAATCAGACAGACACAAAAGCCTGAACTATTTGACTCGTTTTTTTGGTGAAATAACAAGCATGCATACATACAAGAACTTTTAAATTTCTGTAACTTGTACTGTTAGTTGAATTTATGCTCTGTCAACAGTAAGCATGATTTAAGTTACTTTTCAATTTGTTTTTCATTTGGAAATGCATCAAAATAATATTTTATTTCTTTTTTATTATAAAATTTATTTTTTGACATTAGCTTATCAAAATGATCCAAAAACACTAGAAAAATTAATTTGAATAAAAAAAATCAAAATTTGATGAAAAGATGGTTCAACCACAACCACAAATGGGGTCTCAGACATGTAACATATAGGCTACAAAATCCTTCAAATTCCTCAGCACCTCACTCATCAAAAACCTAGATAACTGAAAGAAAGAAACGTGTTAAAGTATCCAAGGTAAGAATAAATGTCTGAAGTGAGTGCTTTGATACTCACAAACCCTTCGCAAACGTTTGATAAAGATATAATGTATACCCTAGTTATATGGAACTAAAAACACCTTCCAGCCGATTTATAGACCCCTCTCCCCCAAGTAAATTTCTTGGTCCCCAAGAATTTTCATTGCAAATGCATTCTACTTCCTTTGGAAGTGATCGATACCACTTGTTTCACAAGGTATTACACTCTTACAATATGCTTTACCATTTGTTCAACCAGCCATATCACTAAAGCATCTCCCTTCCCGAGACTTATTTTAATGTATTTAGAATTTGTTCACTTCATGCTTGTCAAAAATTGATGCCATGTTTATAACACTCTTTAACATTCAATTTCCATCCAACACAAGTACCATGGACAAGCTAGTTGCAGTGTAGATAGAGTAGTTACTCGTATCTAATTGGCTTAAAGCATTATCAAAACTTGAAATCACCCCTGAAACCAAATAAGGATTATTTTGGATTCTTCTTTTGAAATCTTCTGATGGCACAGTCAAACGGCAGGATATCACATTTCTCATATTCATGTTTGATGGGGTGTCACATGGAAATACACAAATATCAGCAAGACTCGTAATTACAGCAACATAATATTGCAGCATCCTACACACAAACATCTTACATAATATCAGCAAGAGTCTATCACAATTGAACACTATCAGTCTTCTTTTTTATCAACACGTACTATTTCATAATCCCATAGAAACACTTTCCGCAGAGAGTTGCAAATTTGCAGATATTATTATCCAATGATTAATCAAACCTAAAACACCATAAGTAGACATGAATTCAAAGATAATACAACACATCATCAACCTCGATTCTCAAAACGGGAAATTCAAATAAACAACAACAAACCTTGTCATAAAGACGTTGAGCACGGCCCCGTGATGAAAGATCCACTGGATTATCCATCGGAACCGTCATTGTTCATCAAAAACTTGCCACCAAATTTCCCCTGTAAATCGTACGAGAAACACCATTGAAAAGATCATTCCAATCTATCAATTATAAACTATAATGCTAAAATCACGACGAAAACACATATTCAGGTTTTTTTAACAAATTGGGAACGTTGTTAATGATTGTGATATATATTCAAGAATGCGTGGAATTATTATTTATTCATCGAAAAAATCGAAGCAGTTGATGAAATAAAGAAAATTAAAGATCGATCAAACCCTAAATTATAGTTAGGGTAGGATAAATTTAAAATAAAAAACAAGAAATTAGGTTAAGTAATTATTTTTATACCGTGTTTCTTGAACTTGATTTGAATTGAAGACCGAGAACGCGAATTTGAGTGATTCGAATGAGAGAATACTTGTGGGAGAATTTGTTTATTCTATTTCTGAGGCGGAAATAATGGGTTTGGAGCCCTTGGGGCTTGGGCGATCAATTCTTTTAAATATTTTATTTTCAGAGATGAAGTTGGGTTTGGATTTTTGGCTTTTGATGATTTACCACCGCCACAGGTCAAACGGGGAGTATTGATGGAGGGCTTTTCTATCATATAATGGCCTTTGGGCTTTTAAGCAATAACCAATGCAATTTGCTTTCTCTAGTTTTGTTAATTGAAAACGAGATAGTAAAAGAATAATACAAAAAAGCAAAATGGGTGTTTGAAAAGGTGTAAATGGTTATTTTTAAATAATATTTTAAAAATAAAAAATAATATTTTATAATAAAAATATTTTCTTACCAAAGCGTTTTGCCACCAAACACAAAATGGGCCTAAATTTGTCTTCTTCTTTTTTTTCTGGTTCAAATCTCTTGAAATGTGTCCACCCGTCCATGACATAGCATTTACTTTATTTTATTCGCATTTACTATTAAATTGAAGCAGAAAAAAATCATCCAACAAAAATATAGTTGACTCGACTAAGTTACAAAAAAGAAGATGTGACAAGACCATATTATTTTGATAAAAAAATAATTGATATGAATTAACCCAATAATCCATGTATTGGTCCGATATTCCAAAATCAATTTCTTTTTTTCATTTCTCATTATAGATACATGGATGTAAATTAATTGAATCAGCGTAATGTTTGTTTGGGTTTGAGTTGCGGTTCAATTAAAATATTTTTTAGTACTTTTGGATTATTTTAATATATTTTCAAAATAAACATTTTAAAAAACATTTTTTACTATATTTAGATTATATCTCCGAACAGGCCTTGAACTGGAAAAGCTAACATCCTGAAATCTTCTTGTTAGCGAGATGTTCAGCCCAAGTATAGGATGGATAGCTCCAGGCCTCTAGCTTATAAAATTGTTAAGGGATAAATAAAAATAAATGTATTGAAAAGTCGAGGTTATGTGGATGAAAATCATGCGGCGGTAGATGGTGCCAGAGGTGGGGCGTGAAAAAGACTCGCGTCCTGTATGTAAGCTCTTGTGACCCACAATATAAAAAGCAAACCTCAACGGGGCCCTTTGGGACAGGTGGCTCTTAAGATCTGTAAAGGTCCATGTTTTAGGGCCGCTAGAAACATATTCGTTTCCCTTTGATCTTTATTTTATTTTATTTTATTTCTTTGGGTCAACGAGACTAAAGTTGTGCCTAGAATATTTGGTGGAGACGGGGAGTATCCCTCAGCATTCGCGATTATTTTTTTGAAACCAGCGAGGATTGGACACCTGGCATTTAGATCAATGCATTGAATTCACCCGTAAAAGCACCGTAAAGCCACAGTCTAGCAAAATGTTTAGCTGCTGTGAATATGAATCTAGTTTTTCGTTGGAAAAAACGGGAGAAATTTGCCCAAATTCAATCTTAGGAAGCAAAATAGCGGTGATCCCAAATCTAAATTAAACACTTGATTTTGTTAAAGATATTTAGAGCCAACACCATATATTTTGGTTTTTTAGATCATTTGGATATGCTGATGTTAAAAATTATTTTTAAAATAAAAATATTATTTTGATGTATTACGGCACGAAAAACACTTTAAAAAGTTACCTCAACCACTCTTTCAAACAGAACCTTGGATTGTGCTTGATTTATATTTAAGATAAAAAATATATTTGATTTAAAAAAAAACATATAAAAAGTTGTTTTTTAAAGTATAATTTATTTATAAATGCATCAATTCTTTTAAAATGCTATTAAAATTAAAAATCAATCAAACTCTTGAATATTAAATCTTTCACTCGTAATTGATCTCGCATCATGACAATAATTCCACTCTAAAGATATTTCTTTTCTATTTTTAAACCTAATAAAAAAATATTATAATAGATGGACAGTGCAATTTGTACATGGATGTTGGCCCTGTCATGAGGAGGGGAGCAAATTGGGAAATCCAATGTTTATCTGACTCCGGCTTTCCTTGCCATTTTTAGTCCTCCTAGATGCCTGTTAATCACGCATGACATCATGCTGATCAGAATAAATCTAGCTGGAGAGTTGAAATTGCACGTGACAGTGAGATTAAAATTTAACAAGGGTGCTTGATTGCATATTAGCAATGCAAGGGTTAGGTGGTGATAGCTACAGGAATAAACAAGCGCCGAAGGCGTGCTGGAAAAAAATGCCAGAGGGTCATGGCACAGCAATCCACGTCATAGAGTGGAAAAATACGATAGAGATGATAAGATAAAACTTGTTTTGACATGTTATTCAAGAAAATAAAATATTTGAATTTTGATACCAGTTATTTATTAAAATATATAAAAAAATTCAATTCATTAATATTAAATTAACACATAAAACAATTCCTGTAATTATTTAAAAGTTTTGTTACGCAAAATATCTAAAAATATTTTAAAAAATAATTTAAAATAAAATATATATTTTTTAATTTTTCAAAAGTAATTTTGTAAAGTAATGAGAAACAAACTCTCAATAAAAAAAAACATGTGAAAGTGTGTCTTTGCATCGATCAAGGAGCAGTGGAAAAATAACAAAGCCGCCCTTGTTACTAGAATAATAGAATAAAACAAATAGTCATGTAAATCCGAAAAACAAGCTGACGTGACAAACTGACAAGCTAGAAAAGATTTTCGTATCATTGTCAGCGCGGGTGCGTGCTGGTTTACAGCTGCGACAGAGCATTGTCGCCACAATTTCCTTGCCACGTTCATACTAGAAAACAATATTATATTTACTTATTTTTATTTCTAAATTATCATATTTACTATTTTATTTTTAAAAGTAGCTTCAAAAATGTATTTAATTATGTTTTGAATTCAACAGGTATGTGTGTGTAATTCTTTTATGTTATTAATACTCCTATCAATCACTCCATTATTTTTTAATTACCCTATCTATTTAATTACTTTTATGCTTGTGCTGTATAGTATTTTTAAAAAATATCTCTTATCTAAAAATATATTAAAAATATTATTAAAACTAGTATTTTGTTCAGCTTGTTCAGGTTAAAAGCCAGAGGATCGACACCCTGCTAGATTCCCTAACATCACTGGACCTCCCAATCATTGTGAGGAGAAAAAAGTGACAGGCTTGGGGACATCCTTGAATTCCTTTTAGAAATCGAATGATTAATCTGGAATCTGCCTGACAAATAACCTCTCAACAACCTCTACTCACGCCATAGCTAAACCCTCCTGTCGTCACAGAGAAATCCATTGTTCTTCAAGCTACACGAGCTTGACGAGAGAGTAGATATCAAATATAGTTTTTCAAGATAATTGGAGAAGGATAAAATAGGAACAAAGAGCAAGCTTGGTAGAAAAAATTAAATAATAAAGAGACCACCCTAAAAAAAACACTTATCTCATAGAGATAAATTATCACCATTATATTTAATAGATAATATTTTTTTTGTTTTTATAAATACTTTTACAATAAACTAATCTAATTTGAATTTAAAATTAAATAATATATGAATTAGCTCCATTCAATCAAATGATTGTAAAAATATTACAAAAAGTTAAAAAAAGAAATGTAAAAAAGAGATTGAATTATATATATATATATATATAAAGAATTTCATTTGGTGATATGAAAAGCTAATCTTCATTCTATTTTTCAAATCATCTAGTTGTATTTAAAAATTAAATTGATGATTTTTTTAATAATGTAAGCCAATTGATGATTTTTTTTAATAATTTAAGCCAACAACCAAGTAAATACAGAAAATCTGAAAAAGAAGAAAATAAATGAAGGCAAAAGAGTAAATGTATGTTTGATATTTCGTTTTAAAGATATATTTTATAATATTTTTAAATTACATTAATATTCTCATATCATAATTAATTTTTAAAAACTAAGAAAATATTATTTTAATATATTTGTTTTAAAAAATAATCTAACGACATCACCAAACAAACCTTAAGAGAAGAAGAGCAGTGTGTGGTAACTTAAGTAGCAGAAGGGGAGAGAAGTGAAGAGAAGAGGCGCGGGTGGTTACGGTTCTTTCTCCTCTTTTATCCACCTCTCAAAAAAACCTTCTTCATTTCTTCTCCACTCGATTCACACACACAAAAAACGCACTCACGCTCCTTCCTTCTCTCTCACTCACTACCCTCTCTCTCTCTCTGTCATGGCCTCTCTTCAATTACCATTAATCTCTCCGATTCCGCAACTCGTCCATGCAACAACACCGAACTCAGCTAATAAGAACTTACTATTTGTTGATTTTGTTGGACTTTACTGTAAATCGAAGAGAACTAGAAGGAGAATCGGAGTTGCCTCTTCTTTTTCTTCGAGTCTCTCTCGATTTGCTAACAAAAAGAAGTCCTCCTGTCCAGTCAACGCCACTCTCAGTGTTGACCGTCGTAATATCTCACCGCCGTCTCCTCCTCCTCCTCCTCCTGATTTGAAACCAAAGGTATTTTTATGATTTTTAACCCGTTTTACTTCTTAAGCTGAAATATATATATATATTTTTTAAAAAGAGACGTATTCGTTTCGGTTTTGTCGGTGTTTTCAATTTTTTTTAATCCAGTATTTGATTATCTAATGATTTTTAGTTATTTTTGTAGTAAAAATATTTTGATCATTTTATACTACGATAATAATCATCTATTTGTTTGCTTTGGAGAGTAAGAAATGTAGACAAGCAATACAGTACCGAAGATACTATAAACTTTATGCTGTTCAACTGTAACTACCAATAGTTATGGTATACGAGAGAGAGAGACAGATAAGGAGAGAAAAATTATATCTAGGCCTACCAAAATTCCTTGTATCTTTGTTATGCCGTAAGCATTGGTAGTTATAGCTCGAAAAATTATATCTAGTTCATTTTTGATTGATTATTTATATACGGACAATAGGTAGCAAACTTGGAAGATATAATATCAGAAAGAGGAGCATGTGGAGTTGGATTTATTGCGAATCTGGAAAACAAGCCGTCCCATGCGATTGTTAAGGATGCACTTTCAGCTCTTGGCTGTATGGAACATCGTGGAGGTTGTGGAGCAGATAATGACTCTGGTGATGGTTCAGGACTAATGACTTCGATTCCGTGGGAGCTATTTGATAAGTGGGCTGAGAGTGAAGGGATTGGTTCTTTTGATAAATTGCATACTGGTGTTGGGATGATTTTTTTCCCTCAAGATGATATCCTGATGAAAGAGGCAAAAGAAGGTATCTGCCTGAAGTGATTTGAATCCGGTTAAGTTTATGTGCTTAGCGAATGAATGCTTGTTCGTTATCTCATTTTTTATGCTTCGTAGGATGGTGCATTTAGTTTATTGAATTATATACGTTGACTTCTTTTTTTTTTTAAGAAAAAATTATATTGGGTTGAATTTGGTTTCCTTGTTGTATTTGATCTAAATGAAGATGATGTTTTTCTTTCTGCTATGTTAATGCACAATTCATTTGGTTTTATCTTGCCAATGTGAGTGCCCAATACCCTTGTCATAGATTTTGGTTGATGGTCCTCACCCCTAAAAGGTCTCTGCCTAGGGAAGGATAAACATACCTGGCAGTGAAGCACAGAGCTGGTATCTTTTAAGATTTCCGTGTTGTCTAATGTTTTCCATCTTCATCCCTAAACATGTGTGTAATGTATATACGTTCTTCTATTTAGCAGTCTCTCTCTCTCTCTCTCTCTCATTCTCTTCTTTTTTATTTTCCTGTTTAGCAGTCTGATGCTTTTGTTCACCTTATCATCAATATGATTAACCGTACTCTGCTTGTTTTGTAGTGATTGTAAATATTTTTAAACAAGAGGGCCTTGAGGTGCTTGGATGGAGGCCTGTTCCTGTAAATACATCTGTAGTTGGTTTTAACGCAAAAGAAACCATGCCCAACATAGAACAAGTATTTGTTAGAGTTATTAAAGAAGAGAATGTCGATGACATTGAACGAGAACTGTATATCTGCCGGAAGCTGATTGAAAGAGCGGCAAACTCAAAAAGTTGGGGAGATGAGCTTTATTTCTGTTCTTTGTCCAATCAAACAATTGTTTATAAGGGAATGCTTCGATCTGAAGTTCTTAGGTTGTTTTATTATGACCTTCAGAATGATATCTACAAATCACCTTTTGCCATTTATCATCGAAGGTATAGCACAAATACTAGTCCCAGATGGCCTCTTGCTCAACCCATGCGGTTTCTTGGTCATAATGGAGAGATCAACACCATACAGGTTATAAAATTCTCTACAGTAATGCAATGTAGTTGGCATTTAGAGGTATTTTCTTATCTTGATTCTAAAATGTATTCAGGGTAACTTGAACTGGATGCAATCACGAGAAGCCTCATTGAAATCTTCTGTTTGGCATGGTCGAGAAAATGAGATCCGTCCTTATGGGAACCCAAAGGCATCAGACTCTGCTAATCTTGACAGGGCAGCAGAAGTAAGAGCTGCTACCTTTATGCTTACATGATTTCCTCAACCTTCATCTGCAGCTACTTGAGAAGATATCTCCAATTTCTTATGCCCTTTTCTTTTTGATCATAGTGGGACTCACTTGAGTATTTAACGTATACTCTACTCGCATATTTTTCAATAGATATCACTAGCAAGAAATGAATGAGGAAACTTTATCGGTTGGAATCTTTAAAGTTTCAAAAATACATATCAAGTGCAATTCATTTTAGTTGGGCCAACTTCTCTTTGGATTACCTTTTTTCATTCTTAAAGTTAGAAGTTGATAATGTTGTCATTCTTTTTTTTTGGCACTATGAAGGAATAATTCTTGACCCTCTTTCTATGCTTAAATGAAAACCATGGTATATGGGTGTTTGTTTGATGAATAATCATTATCGCCAGGATTATTAACTAAAACCGATACATGCGATGGGGTGCAAGCCACAACAAAGGGGGGAAGTGTGTTTGCTGTAGACCCAATTTAGTACAGTTTAATTGGTAAATTTTTGATATCTTCTTTAGCTATTCTTATGTAGCCCTTCTATGTTTGACTTTTCCTACTCTTCTCCTTTTCAGTTGTTAATAAGAAGTGGGCGCACTCCTGAGCAGGCTTTGATGATTCTCGTACCAGAGGCATACAAGAATCATCCAACTTTGACAATCAAATATCCTGAGGTATTTTCTGTTGTTGACTTGAAGTTCCAATTAAGCTGCAAGTTGACTTCGACAATTTTTTCCTTTTGAATGCTAAACTAATTGAACTAAGTCATAGAACATGATTTATTGTGTCAGCATCATAAATCTCCTCTTAGATACCAAGTTTATTTTGGGCGTTGTTCCTTCTAGAATTTTGGCAATCATGCCTTTTCTACCACCTTAATCTTTGTATGTGTTGATTCTTTCTTGAATTAAATCGGTGCTGATAGTGTTTCATCATTGATACTAAGTAAATATGGAACTGAAAAAGTTGATTGTGATTGTAATTTAAATCCCCCCCTCAAAAATTTTATTGCAATAACATAAAGGCAATCCATAATTTGTTGGTTCTATGTAGGTTGTAGATTTTTATGATTATTACAAGGGTCAGATGGAAGCTTGGGATGGACCTGCTTTACTCTTATTCAGGTAAATTTCCAGACATCTTGTACTACCTAGGGGTGTCAGGAGTTTATGGTAGCATTTAGAGACCTATAGTAAAGAGTTACAGATGATGATTGATGTGCCCACCCACAATTTGAAAGTGTCTTTGATTTTGGTTTTAATATCTAGTCATTTTAAGCATAGTTAAAAACATAGAACATAGAGCCATGGAATTAGGAGGATTGTTCTATTTTATTTCAAATGCGATGGTATAATTAGAACTAAGGGGTGCGTAATAACATCAAGTTTCCCATTAGAACTTCCTTGGAGTCAATTATGATGTCAAAATAACAATCTGCGTGCTTATAAACTTGGAAATGCTCGCTTGCAAGAACACGTATACATACATGTATGTAGTGCTCTAGGATAGAATATTGAAATTTTGTTATGAACTTTATAATTTAATGTTTATTTGTTCCAACTTTTATTACTGACTGTTGTTGTTTTATTTCAAATGGCACAGTGATGGAAAGACAGTTGGGGCATGTTTAGATCGGAATGGCCTTCGCCCTGCTAGATATTGGCGGACAATAGACAATTTTGTCTATGTTGCATCCGAGGTGTGTTTCACATTAATAGAAAATCTAAAACGGGTGGAAGTTTTACTATAGCTTCACACACAAATTATTATAGATTGTTATAATGAAATTACTTTTTTATATTCAAGTAGAGAAAAATTTAAGCCTTTAAACTGTTTTTTTCCCTCCCATTAACACTGTAAAAATACTTTTTTACCTCTAGAGTCAATAAAATTTAAAACTGTTGACAAAATGATTTCTTGACTTTTCATAAGTTTCGTAATGTTAAAAATACTTCTTTGCCTTCAAGATTAAAAAAATATTGAGCTGCTAGACGAGAGTGTTTCAACTTTTTTCATTTTCTAAATATAGTGAAAGCATGTTTTTAGCCTTAGAAAACACAAAAAACCTTTGCTTTAGGGTTTTTATTTGGTATTTTCACAAGGGTATTTTGTGCAAGTAAGAAGGCTATGAGGAGTGTTTTAGTATTTTAATTTTTTTTTAAATTTTAATAAAAAAGCTACTGGCTTTTTTTTTTTTTTTTTTGCCTTGTATAGGTTTACAATGATTGAATTGTCATTGATGATTGATTGTTTTCTTCTTCTATCATTTGTCTCCAAATAGCTAAAAGAATTTTTCAATTTTAATCCTTATACTTTAAATTTTTTATTTCATCCGTATTTTTTTATGAATGTTTTTTTTTCAATTACTATTTCTCACGTTTTGTTTTTCATTTTTATCCTTATTCTTTCAATTTTTAATTTTGTTTTTATTTATTTTATAGTGTTTTTCCTCTTCAATACGTCCTTATTTGTGGTTGGTGTTTTAGAATCCATCCTATTAGTTTAAATTTCTTGATTTTGGTCCTTTTTTCTTTTGTTAAAGTTTTGTTTGTTTTCAATTGAGGCCTTTAATTCTAATTCGTGTATATGATGTTTTTTGATACAATCTTTCTGCTATTGATTTCTTCTTTTTTTTGCTTGACCTCTTTATTAAATTTTTATAGTTTTTAATTTTATCCTTCAAATCAAATCTATAGTTTTTTTTTCAATAGTTGTAATATTTATTTTAGTTCGACCTCTTTTCTTTTTTATTCGTTTCATTTGCTCTAATGTTAGTTTTTATTGTTCTTGTTTGATCCTATTATTTTTATTTGTTTCAAATTTATAATTTTTTATTTGTTTCAATAATAATAATAATATGAATAATGATAATTGTAGTGGCTATAGTAGTAGTAGTAATAACTATAATAAAGATAATATTACTGACAATACTATTAATAATACAACTATAGTGATGACAATGACAATGATAATAATTTATTATGATAATGACAGTAGTGATGATGACAATAATTGTGATAGTGATAGTAATAATAATGATGGTGATGATAATAATAAAAGTGGAAATAGTAATAGTAATAGTAGTGATAAATAACAATAGTTTATTATAATGATTTTAGGTAGTTACAATATCAATAATTATGATGATGATAGTAGTAGTAGTAGTAGTAATAATTATAGTGATGATATTAGTGGCGGTGGCGGTGATGATAATAATAGTAGTATTGATGTCATTAGTCATAATTATAATAGTAATGATGATGATGATGATGATGATAGCGATATAAATAAAAACAATGGTAATAAAACAATGGTAATATTAGTTATAGTATTGGTGATAATAATTATAATATTAATATGAACAACAATAATAATGGTGATGATAATAACAACGATAATAGTGATAGTGATAATGATAAGAATACTAATAATAGTAATTGATAATAATACTAATAGTGATAATTGTAATGTGACAATAATAACAATGATAATAATAATGATGAAAATATTAATTGCTATAATAATAAGTGTTAATTCATCATTTGATATTAGATTTGCTGAGAATTGAGTTTCACTGCTTTTTCATTTATGATATTTCTGATCTAATATCCCAGATTATTGATTTGAAAAGTTTACATGACTCAATGTTCTCTTTTAATTTGTCCTTTTTCTTTCAATTTTAATTATTTTGAAAATAAAAAAGGTTATCTAGATTTTCTTTTAACTTATTAAATAAACCAATTCACATCAAATTAATTCTTATACATTGTATTGATAACTCACAACAGACAGATTCAAGATAAAAGATTATTATTTTGCTTGGATTTATAGTATTGTAAAAAAACTACTTGTTCTTAATATTTTTTTAATGTTTTTAAAAATATGGTCAGCCTGCAGCAGCAAAGTGTAGAAAAATGAACTTGTAAATAATAAATTGGAAGCACTCCATGATTGATGATCTCAAAGGATACCCATGTTAGAGAATGATGTGCGCATCTTGGTGCTGTTAATTTTCAGTGAATTTGGGTCCTCAAACGTTGTCTTTAAGAAGATTTTTTTTTTGCATTATTGTAGTAAAATTGCTTGAACTTTTAATTATTATTGACTTTTCTTTGCTTAATGGTGGCTCGTTTTGATGGTGGGATCAGGCATGACTTGGGTATTTGGAACCCGATTGTGGGTCCCTTTGTCAAAGCAGTCCCAGATCACAAAACCCTTTTTTGGTTAGAGCTTCTGTTTATTAAATAAAGAATTGACATTAAGGTTGCTTGAACTGTGAACTGAAACTTTGTTTAGATAATTAAAGCATTTTTTTTTAATATTATTGAATATCACATAATTTTTCTGAATATTATCGAATAGTATGGAATCTAAAGTAAAATTAACACAAATCTGAATTTTAGCATCTCTTAAGTGTTTGATGTTGTTTTTACCATTCCTAATTTTTTTTTGCAATGCCCATAAAAAAAAAAACCCACAAGGGCACTGCATAAATATATTAGTTGTAATTGTTGTGGTCATGGTGGATCCTTTTTAACACCAGGTAGCTTTGGAGGAGTAAAACACTTGGCTTCATTTTCTCTGTAGAAAGAACATCAAAATATTTTGGATTGCATCATTGAATAATCACATGAATCTGATTGATTTCATACTATCACTATCTCATAAACATGTTACTATCACATATAATCACTGCTCTTAGAATGCTAACCACATCTTTTATTAATCAGGTTGGGGTTATACCAATGGATGAGTCAAAAGTCACGATGAAAGGCCGACTAGGTCCTGGAATGATGATAACTGTTGATTTGCCTGGTGGCAAGGTTTGTGCATCATTTTATTTTTTTGTACTTATACCGTGATGGGGTAAATTTCGCTGGAATTAGTTATTTCATTGTAACTCTACAACCATTTTAATCTACTATGTATTTTTTATACTGGTTTTCCATATCTTCTCATTTGTTTTTAATGTTGAGTCACCTTCTATGTTTTCAAAATCAATGTATTTGATGGAGAATGTATAAGAACTTTTAAGAATAATGTCTTATTATTTTTAGTTTTATACGACCATCAACATTTTTAGTGTACTTAGAAACAGTTTTAATTTAATGTTACTATTTGATGTTTTGAATTATGAAGTAATATTTAATTGCTGAAAATGCATGCTGTTTTTTTACCCTTATATATGCTGATCCAATTCTTATTTTGATAGATGCAGTGCAATTATACATGTAACAGGCTGGTGACAACTTTTCTTTGTGATAGAATTGGCAATTCTTTAAACCAACTTTTAGATTAGACTATTAACCAGTATTTTGGCTTGCAGGTTTATGAGAATACTGAAGTTAAAAAGCGAGTAGCACTGTCAAATCCATATGGAAAATGGGTTAGTGAAAACCTGCGATCCTTGAAGGCTGCAAACTTCTTCTCAGCAACAGTTATGGACAATGAAGCAATTTTAAGATGCCAACAGTAAGCAAATTGATTTAATTTGCTATATATCATTGCCTGCTCTAAATTATAAATGATATTGTTTTTTAATGCTTAACTTTACATAGCTGATAGTTATATCTGGCACCAACTTAAGGCCATCTGCTTCTTAATTGATTCTGGGATTTGTGTATGATTTGTATGAAGTTCAAGTCTTGTATAATGTATAGACTTATCTCATAACACCATGTGGGTTGGGTCCAACATCATGTCCGTGTTTATATAGACTCGCACGATCTGGTTTATTTCTTGGATAACAGATAATAGGTAAATAAAGATGAGTTATCAACAGATAAGAACCGAGAGACCCAACCTATCATTCTGTTTCAAGCTACAATTAAGATAAACAGTACACCAATATTGATCACATATGATACGATCAACAAATAATGAGTACCATGTGTTTATTTCTGAGCATAAACTGAACATGAGTAAATATATTGTTCATTATTTTGTACTCTCATGGGAACAGGGCATTCGGCTACTCTAGTGAGGATGTCCAGATGGTTATTGAGAACATGGCTTCGCAAGGGAAGGAGCCTACATTTTGCATGGGAGATGATATTCCATTGGCAATATTGTCTCAAAAACCACATATGCTTTATGATTATTTCAAACAACGGTTTGCACAGGTTTGAACTTTGAACATGCCTTGTAGTGTTTATTTTTTAATCGTGAATAATTATTTTCAGAACCATCATCTGTGGAGTTCTGAATGTGCCTTTTGTTATCACATCAATTTAATTTGAATTCATATACTGTTTGCTGAGCTCATTCTATCCCATGAATGCAGGTTACAAATCCAGCTATAGATCCACTCAGAGAAGGATTAGTTATGTCGCTTGAAATCAATGTTGGAAAGCGAGGAAACATCTTGGAAGATGGACCAGAAAATGCTTCACAGGTGCTGTATTCATCCTTGCTTCCTCAAAGTGAATCTGATGTTGGTTATAATACTTCTTTTACAATAAATTGTATCTTAATGATTTCATATACTGAGTGGACTAAAAACATTGTTACTTTTGTCCAGCTTATCTTGTCTAGTCCTGTACTAAATGAAGGAGAGCTTGAGTTATTACTGAAGGATCCCTACTTAAAACCTCAAGTTTTGCCAATCTTTTTTGATATCCGTAAAGGGGTTGAGGGTTCTTTGGAGAAAACACTGATTAAGCTTTGTGAAGCAGCTGATGAAGCTGTTAGAAATGGTTCCCAATTGCTTGTTCTCTCTGACCGATCTGATGATCTGGTAATCACCCTTGGTTTTCCCTTTTTCATTTGTGATGAAGTGGAATTTAATGTATTAAAAGTAATTAGTATTGATAACACTTTCCATGAGAGTAAACTTTCAGCAATTATTTTTAACTCAGTTTTCATACTTCCCTGATTACTTTCTTTCTTACTGCGCTTTGTATGCTATAAGGTGCAAGAAAATGCTGATGATTATTCTCCTATTCATGAATTTCATGTTTAAGAATCATTTTGCTTGTTGGACATTATCATGTGTGCATTTCTATTTACAGGTGCATGCATTTTTGTTTATATCCCTCCATTTTGATTGGTTACAGTGGATCTGCTTAGCCAGGATTTTCAAAATGTATAATACTGTATCACAGCATCAGCTGTTGTAAAGTTTCATCATCCCAATCAATTATGAAATTGTAAGTATCAAATGTAAAATTTGGGTGTGACTATCTCTCTCTAGCCCTCATATCTTAGCCTTTCCACATAGGAGAATATGTAGGCTTTGATATCCATAAATTGCAAGTTGTGATTGCCATCGATCTCCTGGGGTTGATATATCTTGACCCCTTCTTTCACTTTTCTCAGTTCTACTGGCCATGCAAGGAAACTTCAATGAATGCTTTTCTCTTAATTCTTAGTGATTCCAATCCTTTTTCCTCTCTCAGGAACCCACCCGACCTGCAATTCCAATTCTTCTTGCTGTTGGTGCTGTTCATCAACATCTTATTCAGAATGGCTTGCGAATGTCAACTTCAGTTGTAGCAGACACTGCTCAGTGCTTCAGCACTCATCATTTTGCCTGTTTGATTGGATATGGTGCCAGGTTAAGTTTCCTTCACTTGAAATGTTTGTAGATGATGCTTTTGCCTTGTTTTTCTTAGATTTTGATTATGCTAAAAAAACAGTGGATAAAACAGATACTTCAAGTATTCATAGTGATATATGTCTTGTTATTCTCCCTTTAGGTGAAAAAGGAAACGATATCAAATACTTTCCTATGTTTGGGATACTTTTTTTTGGAGCCCTAAATACTTTGCTATCACATATTGATCACTAACAAAGTCTATATTGGGAATGAGACACATTGATATGTAACATTCACATTTGTCTAAAGAGTTATTCATAATTAAAGCTATGAGATACTTTCAGCAAATGAGATAATATTTCACATGTATCATACTCTTTTGTATCTAAATCGCTTCACAGTAGGTTTATTATTAACTTCCATTTGTCAAAGGAGGTCAGAATTCTAAATATCTTGTTTGAATCAGTTTTACTTGTCACTTAACTTTATATTGCTAAAATAATTTTTTCAGTGCTATATGCCCGTATTTGGCACTGGAAACCTGCCGGCAATGGCGCCTGAGTAAAAGAACTGTGAGTCTGATGATGAATGGAAAGATGCCTACTGTAACAATCGAACAAGCTCAAAAGAACTTTTGCAAGGTGAGTGCATCCTTGAAACAAAAAATTGTTTAAAGATTTTCACTACATAACAATGAAGGGCAAAAAATCCAAGTGCTGTTTAAAACTGCTGTGTTTCAGTGCCTAACTGCTTTATCTTCATTTTAGTTTCTTTATATTAGCTGTAACCTTCCTATGCATTTCCCTTTTCATTTGTTAAAAATGGTTGAGGCTGTGTGAACTATAGAAGTTCATTTCTCTTAACCTTTTTGTTCAACTTTTAACAAATTGGTAATAATTTAAATCCGGTACTTGTTCAGATTAATGGGTTCTCTAGCAAAGGAAATGGATACAGTTAATAGGTTTGTGTGCATAAAAAAAGTTGTACTGTCCCCAGTTCTTAATGTTCGGCCTTTAGAAGAAAAATGACTTCCATTGTCCAAATATAACCGAAGTGGTGAAATATATCATTTGTACTGGTAGCTTATTGTATTGATTGCTCTTTACCATTCCAGGCAGTTAAATCTGGTCTTCTCAAAATTCTGTCTAAGATGGGCATCTCATTGCTTTCAAGGTACAAGTTCAGAGGTTCCAGTTCTCAATTATTTTCATTAACTTTTTTGGAAGTCAATTTATAGATGCTTTGCAAAGTTTGCAGGTCAACTGACTTGTTTGTTTCCTGTATATAGTTATTGTGGTGCACAGATATTTGAGATTTATGGATTAGGGAAGGAGGTTGTTGATCTAGCATTTTGTGGCAGTGTTTCAAATATTGGTGGAGTAACTTTTGATGAGGTAATTTGAAGTTGGTAAACTATAAGCTAATAAGTTAAGGAAATTTGGTGCTCTATCTTTTTGTAGTTAAAGTTTTGAATCTTTTGATCTTTATTTTGAAATGTCGTTTTCTCTTTCCAGTTGGCGAGGGAGACTTTGTCCTTCTGGGTGAAAGCTTTCTCTGAGGCTACGGCCAAAAGACTGGAAAATTATGGATTTATACAATTCAGACCTGGAGGTACTATAACTAATGAAAATGTCAGTTACATTTTATACAGACAGTTACAGAGAGCAGTTACTTAGTTACTACTTTCATTACTATGATAACCTGGTTGACACTGGTAAGTGGTTTTAGCAACAAGCGAATTAATACCTTGGCTGCAGTTGTGATTTGTAAAACAAACTTCCAATTTCACAAGAACATTAGCATGGCACTAAATTTCAGATCCCGTCAAGGTTGACATATCTTTGAATTTGCTTGATTATACTCTACACAACCTCAAAATCATACTTAAGATAACAATTTTTTTTTTTTTATTACAGGGGAATATCATGGAAACAATCCAGAGATGTCAAAATTGCTTCACAAAGCTGTTCGCCAAAAGAGTGAAAATGCATTTTCTATTTATCAACAGCATTTGGCTAACCGGCCTGTGAATGTGAGTGCTGTAGTAAATTGTTTTTTGTTTCATTTTTTTATACTATAATGTATTCCCTTGAAAACCAGCATGTTACAATTATGTAATTAGAATCTGATTGCATTTCAATTTCAGGTTCTACGTGATCTTCTTGAATTGAAAAGTGATCGCGCTCCAATTCCTGTGGGAAAGGTTGAACCTGCCATATCCATAGTTCAAAGGTTTTGCACTGGGGGGATGTCACTTGGAGCCATTTCAAGAGAAACTCATGAAGCAATTGCCATTGCAATGAACAGATTAGGTGGAAAATCTAATTCAGGGGAAGGTGGTGAGGTAGTCTTTCATCGATTGGTTCTCTTTGCTTGTTTTGTTTATCACTTGGTCTGTTCACTGTTCATCTCTCTGTCTATCCTTATGATTCACTCACAGGCATGCTCGGACACAAAATAGTAATGAACCATCAGCTCCACATGGAACTATATATGTAATTTGTTATTTTTTACCATACTGGAGATTTCATTGCTTACAATATTATGTCATCCAGGATCCAATTCGCTGGGCCCCACTTACAGATGTTGTTGATGGGTACTCCCCTACATTGCCACATCTTAAAGGTCTTCAAAATGGTGATACAGCTACCAGCGCTATTAAGCAGGTAATTATCTTGGCATTCAATTTAACATGTTTGTAAGCTCGTGTGAAAGAGGAGCTTTCAAAGTTTGTAATCTCATGTGCATGAAAATGCATTATTTTTTGGGGGATCGTGGGTGCATGGCTAAAACATTGATATTATCTGTCTAGGAGAGAAATCGTGTTCTCTCTTTGAAGTAGTCAACTTAAACTGACCTTTTCACCAATGCATCTCTTATGACAGCTAGTTGCTTTTTGTTCAGGTTGCTTCAGGACGTTTTGGTGTCACTCCAACATTCTTGGTCAATGCTGCTCAGTTAGAAATCAAAATTGCACAGGGTGCCAAGCCTGGTGAAGGTGGCCAATTGCCTGGGAAGAAAGTTAGTGCGTATATTGCGAGGCTTAGAAATTCTAAACCTGGGGTTCCACTTATATCTCCACCCCCACACCATGACATTTATTCCATTGAAGATCTTGCCCAATTGATCTATGACCTTCATCAGGTACTCATTTACTCTATCTGGAATCTGCATGCATTGTTAGCTTGAAGATACATTCCCCAAACTGTAACAACTTCAATTTCTGCTGAACAAACAGGTCAATCCTAAGGCTAAGGTATCTGTAAAGCTTGTGGCAGAAGCAGGTATTGGCACAGTTGCGTCTGGGGTAGCAAAGGGTAATGCAGATGTTATACAGGTACCTCCTCATGATATGCTGACATAGTTCTGTTGAGCCTTAATATGTCTGATAGTTCTCTGGATCCTCACTCCATGTTTTTCTAAGTTTTTAACATCTTCCAAAGTTGGTATACTCAAGTAATTTGCTGGCTTTAGAAGAACAGGTAATATACGTTTGGTAAAATAAAACATGTTCCTTTAACGAAGCAACTCTTGATTGTTCTTAGAAATGTATCTTCTAAGACAAAACTACTTAGCATACAGTTTAGTAGATGTTTGAGGTCAAAGGTTAAAATACCCTGACAGTATCAGCTAGAAGACCTAATATTGTGTTCTGTACATGTAAAGTGGTAAAGTAGAATACATACTGTTTTTCTGGAAAAAATCAAATTCCAGCTTTAAGATGGCATCTCAATTTGAGGTTTTGTCCCAACCCCTCTCATTTCTTCTATATCCCTTCTCACAGTTCGCCATTATCTGCAGGTTATGTTATGTTGAAATCAGGCTCAAAGTGGGATTTAATAAGATATTCTTGGTTGATATTAGGAAGAAGAATCTGGCATTATATGACCAGATTAATCTTTCCTAGTTTAGGAAAAGATTATGGTTCTTTCCTAGTTAGTTATTTCCTGTTTATAGGCTACTGCCTTTGTATATATAGAAGGATGTACTATGCATTATGAATCAAAATGAAAATCAAAATCTCACATGTTACTGAATATAAAGTTCTTTTAAGGAAGCACTCACTCGTGTTTTTTTTTTTTTTTCTGGATTAAACATTTATGCTATGAATCCATGTGCGCATATGGAAAGGTGGAATTTTCTTCAAATAAAATTGGTTGATTACGTTCACAATAGTACTGGGGACTGGGAGTGCCAACTCTTATCTCTTATTTTCTTTGCAGATATCAGGGCATGATGGTGGAACTGGAGCTAGTCCCATAAGTTCTATTAAGCATGCTGGTGGTCCTTGGGAACTTGGACTTACAGAAACCCATCAGGTTATTATATTCATTGTGTGAATAGAATGCCATTCCTTGTGGTTTGCTTCTCACACATTCTGTGTGCTGTCTGATCTTTGACAATCTTTCGTAGACTCTCATTGCAAATGGGCTGAGAGAAAGAGTGATCCTTAGGGTTGATGGGGGCTTTAAAAGCGGAGTTGATGTCATGATGGCTGCGGCAATGGGTGCTGACGAGTATGGATTTGGTTCTGTCGCCATGATTGCTACGGGATGTGTAATGGCCCGCATTTGTCACACTAATAATTGCCCTGTTGGTGTTGCTAGTCAGGTATCAATGGAAGTATATATGTAATTTGCACTTTGTGTATCCCTTTAGTGACTTATTCTTTCAAATTTAATTTCCTTCAGAGAGAAGAACTACGTGCTCGGTTTCCTGGTGTGCCTGGTGATCTTGTTAATTTCTTTTTATATGTTGCTGAGGAGGTAACCTTTTTCTCTGCTTTAATAATTTGATGGAATTCTTTATTTTGATTTTTGTTTCTCTGGTTGACATTTTCCAAGCTATATCTAAAACTGTCCTGATTCTTGTTGCATTCATGTATGTGGGCTAGGTAAGAGGCATGCTGGCACAACTGGGTTATCAGAAGTTGGATGATATCATTGGGCATACAGATTTGTTAAGACAACGAGATATTTCCCTTGTCAAGACTCAGCATCTTGATCTCAGTTATATTATGTCGGTATGTACTGAAAGAGTATCTTAACTTCCCATCATATGTTTCACCAATGTGGACCTGCTCTATCTTCCATATCTATAACATTGCTTCTGCTTTATTTCCAGAGTGTAGGATTACCGAAACTGAGCAGTACTGATATCAGGAACCAAGATATACACTCTAATGGTCCTGTTTTGGATGATGTTGTTCTAGCAGATCCAGAGGTATGCTTTATATCAATATCTCATTTTTCAATTTTGGACCAATGCCTTAAGCTGTAAAGGGGTTTAGGGGGTGAGCTTTGCTTCCTGTGAGGAAGTGCCTTGGTGTGCCCCCATATTTTTGTTGGAAAACCTTGAGAAAATTCCATGGGCTATGAGACTGAAGTTACTATCACTTGTACTTGCTCATTGTTTATGGTCACTGTGGTTCTATGATGGTAGCATACTGATTATGTGAATGCATTGATAGGGTGCCGTACAACTTTTTGTTGTATTTCTAAGAAAAGTACTCCTTTCTTTTTCCAGATTCTAGATGCTATTGAGAATGAAAAAGTTATCAATAAAACCATAAAAATATACAATGTGGACCGTGCTGTTTGTGGGCGTATAGCAGGTGTGGTTGCAAAGAAATATGGTGACACTGGCTTTGCTGGGCAGCTGAACATCACGTAAGATGTGGCTTTCTTGATAGCAAGCACTAAAATTTTAGCGGATTAATATGACAATTTCTTTTATTTTCAATTTACATGAGTTATCTTCACATCATCAGGTTTACTGGGAGTGCTGGGCAGTCGTTTGCATGCTTTTTGACACCTGGAATGAATATTCGCCTAATAGGAGAGGCCAATGATTACGTGGGAAAGGTATTGTTTGGAAAAATTTCCACTCTTATCTAGTGGTTTGAGAAGTTTGAAGTAGAATTCAAATGCATATTGGTTACTGTTTCAGCCATTATGCTTTAAGAATTTCCTGATTAATCTATTTGCTAGTTGGTTCGAGTTGGAATTTTGCTACAGTTGAATTAAAATGGCAGTTTCAAAATTTACATGCTGATCAGATAAATTGATTTCAAATGTTAAGCTATTATGAGGTGCTAATCCAATTAACAGACTGTTAAATCTTGTTGCTGAACTATGGTTTCTGAAATTAGCAATATAAATGCCTTTTAGGGTATGGCCGGAGGAGAGTTGGTCGTAACTCCTGTGGAAAACACTGGGTTTGTTCCGGAGGAAGCCACCATTGTTGGGAATACTTGCTTGTATGGGGCTACAGGCGGTCAAGTATTTGTCAGAGGGAAGGCTGGGGAGCGGTTTGCCGTGAGAAACTCACTTGCTGAAGCTGTAGTTGAAGGCACTGGAGACCATTGTTGTGAGTACATGACTGGTGGTTGTGTGGTGGTACTTGGAAAGTGAGTAATGTCCCCCTCCCTCCCTTGCATCTTTCTTCTTATCAAGCAATATAAAGAGAACTGTTTAGAATTCTGAGCCATCATCACATTTCCATGTCACAGAGTGGGTAGAAATGTAGCTGCTGGCATGACTGGAGGTTTGGCGTACATTCTTGACGAGGATGACTCTTTGATGCCCAAGGTTTGTGCTTATGTTACCCTCTCTCCACACACACTTTTCCATTGCAAATTTTGTACTTCTAACTCACATTGAATTTCTATGAAGGTACTCCAAATTAGTGTGTTTGCTTCTTAGCATTTTTATTACATTATCAGCATCCATCTCAAGCATACTCAAACATCAGTTCCCTAGCAGGGATTATCTAAATTTTGAAAAATACAATAATGCCTCACTCTTGATACTTTAAATCCACTATACAATCGATTTATTTTCCCTTCATTGCCTTGATCAAGGAGGAATATCGGGTTCGAACTATGGAAAAGGCCTCTTTGCACTTGCACCACCCTTCTCTCAATTAATCTGATTGCTCTCTCCTAATGCATGCTTAGCGTTCCCGAAATCCTCACAATCAATTGGCTTCGACTTTTGTTTCTTGCCAATTCTTTGAGGAAAGCTTCAAAATAATATCTGTTGTATTTCTGAACAGGTAAATAAAGAAATAGTGAAGGTCCAAAGAGTGACCGCTCCTGTGGGCCAGATGCAGCTAAAGAGCCTTGTTGAAGCTCATGTTGTAAGTCTGCTGCACAAAAATAGTTTATATGCACAGATGCACTTGGCAAACTAAGATATGCTGCCATTCTATTTATCCGATCATAATGTTTCCCGCAAATACATTTCTCGTGAAGGAAAAAACCGGAAGCGGCAAAGGCGCTGCTATCCTGAAGGAGTGGGACGCGTATCTACCGCTGTTTTGGCAGCTAGTACCACCCAGTGAAGAAGACACCCCTGAGGCTTGTGCAACATACGAGGCAACCAGTGCTGGACAAGTGACGTCATTCCAGTCTGCATAAGCTAGCGATGCTAGAAAACCCTCCAGGCCAGCCAAAAAACCCGATCCTGCAACCTCAGCCTGTACATGTCAAATATAAAATGACGAGTTCTTGACTTGGAATTCTCCACAGATTAATCGGGGAGAAAGCTCTGGTATCCTTGGCGAAGAAGTCTTTGCGATTGAATAAAGGTTATCGTCAGCCAGGAGTGTCTGCAACCCAGACATCCATTTTTGAGCATCCAGCATCCCCGTTGCTACAGAAGCTGTATAGTGATTTGTGGCAGAAAATGTAAAATAAAGTTCAACATCTTCCACAATTGTCAAGGTTACGTTGTTCAATAATAATAAAAAGAAAATGATTTCATTTTCATGATATCTTTGGGTAAAAGATGCACGCTAATAATATTTTGTTATTTTGACAAGCGCAGGAGTCTTGTATTTAATTATTTTATTGACACTATGGGGCTATGGGCGTCAACAAAACCTGTCCGGCTAATGGTACCCGGAAGGACTTTTAGTCTCTGTTTGTTTCTCGGAATTTACTTTCCGGGAAATCACTTTTCAAACTTTCCTGTGTTTGTTTGTCTTCCGGGAAGTTGGTCAATGGAAAACACTTTCCGGTCAAAAAAAAATTTGGCTTGGTTTTCAGAAAAGTGTTTTCCGGAAAATTTGGGAGGAAAACACTTTCGGGAAGTTGTGAAAAAATTAGAAATGTCATTATTTGTTGATTATATCAAATTTGATCCTCAAACTTTTGATTGCTATATATAATTTGTTTTGAATATTTATTTTTCAATTCCATCTCTTAAAATTTAATTTTTATATTAATTTTGATCCTTATTTTTATAATTGCTATTTGCTTTTTTCTTATCATTTTTTTATTGAAAATTTTTATCTATCAAATTTGGTCCTTATTTTTTTATTTTTACTTATTTTATTTGAAATAATTTATGAAATGTTTATTATTATTATTTTAATTTATTCACCTTTTATTTTTTTTAATTTTTTAGATTTGATCTCTATTATTTTGATTATTATTTATTTTATTTGAGATAATTTATGATTTTTTTTCAATTTCATTCTCATTCAACTTTTTAATTTGTAAGATTTGTTCCTCATTATTTTAATAAACTTGAAAAAAAATAATTTATTAATAAATTATTTTCTAGTTCATTTTACATAACATTGTCAAACATCGAAATTCACTTTTCAGGAATTCACTTTTCCAGGACTTCACTTTCCAAAAAAAAACCACTTTCCAGCAAAGAAACGGGGTCTTAGTCTATAATTCCTTCTAAGAAACCGGGGGGATGGGCTCTCCTATCTTGTTTCATGGTTGCTATAGGGGCAGATGATATGTTAGAAAAACTAATCATCTGACTCAGGTTCTAGGTCATATTACAAGTTCAATTCGTTGTGATTTGCTTAGGTGAAGTCAAATTCACACGATTAATTTTGTTAGATTAATATCAAAGATTTTTTTTAAAGAAAAAACGTCATTTGAATAAAAATAATTTGACTCTGGTCGGTCGAACTGCCAGTCAATAATTTAAAAACTCTATTAAATTCAGCTACAAAATCAGGTTGAAAACTATGATTTTAAGCTGTCAGGCTACGGTGAAGTTTGGGTGTCTCTCACAGTTTGTATAGGTTTCAACTTAGCTGAAGACCAGAACTTGCGAGTATTGTTCCTTGCTATAATTTTTCCTACTGGGGTAAAAGAAAGATGGGGATCGAGTGGTCAAAAAGATGTCCCAACTTGAAGAGATTTCTTCTTGTCTCGATAAGTTTAGTCTTGTCTCCTGTTTGGGCTGCTAAAACAATTTGCAAGATGGGCGGCTAAACAATTGATAATTGGGTATCGAAAATCCCGTGACCATCTTGGACTTGTCAATGACTCAATTCACCAATATTATATTTGGTTTTGGATTGATTTGTGTTTCTGATAATGATGAAAAAAATTACTGGAATGCTAAGACTAGTGCAGTTCATTGTTTCACTTATACTTTTATTATATTTTACTAGCTGTCCGGTTGGCAAACAAGAGCTTTTCCTTTTCAAGTTTTTTTTTTCTTACAAAATAATCATTGAAAAGGACTTTTAGTAAAATTCTAATAAATGTTTTGACAACCATTTAAAAATCATATTTTAAAACATATAAACTTCGCTTGGAAATGTGGGGTGTTTTTTTTTATTTTTTATTTTATTTAAAAATGCATTAAGTAGTTTTCTTACATTTTTATTTTATTTTATTTTTGACATCAACAAATCAAAATCATCAAAAAATATTAGAAAAAAATTAATTTAATATTTTTTTTCCAAGATAAAAATACTTTTGAAATGAACTTAAATGGAATATCAAACATATACTAGATCTATATAATGTAAAATAATTTTGGAGCACATGTTATTATTATTATATATATATATATATATATATAACCACAATAAAAGCTATAATGTTTCTAAATGGACCCCAAATATCCATGTCCGGTCCCTATGCATTTCAAATTTCTTCAATCAAAAATCAAATTCTCTTTGTTTGTTTGAATGGGGGAAAAATCAAATCTCTATGATTTGAGCTTCTCATCCAACTATATTACTAATTAAAGTATTAAATGAACAATGAAATATTGCTGCGTGTTATGAAGAAATTGGATAAAGAAATTCATTATTTCTATAATTGGGATGAAATTGATAAGTAATATTGTTAATTTTGTTTTATTCTACTCGGAATGGCTGTTACATTTTGTTTCAATTCAAAAAACTGAGCAAACTGAGGTAAATATTATCTCGCTCAAAATTTGAGCTTATACAGAAAATTCCATTAAAATTCTGTCAGAATATTCCGGTTTTGTTCCAACACCAGTTTCGTTCCAGCCAAATAATATTTTTTTAAATAATAAATAAATTTACAATATCAATCATATCTATTAATCTGATTGTTAGATTGAGATGCAATTTTTCAAGGAGTCTTTTGATATATTTATATTTTGTTATATTAAAATTTTAGAGCAATCACAGAATGTAATGACCTTGCAAAATTGATGGTGTCATTCTTGTAATATTATACATGCTCATAATTTTATTCAGAAAAATCATTTTATTGTGTCTTTTTTAGATTATTTTTTTCTCAATTTCATTATTCAATAACGAGTTTATTACGAATTGAACTTTATAATTTGATTTGATTTGCTTTATTTAAGGTTATCATGATTTTATAAACATAGACCATACATTTGAAAGCTTAATATAGGTTAACCCTAGTTGATTCAATAAACGGTTATTTCAATATTTTTTTAAGATGTAAACTTGATTTTTTTACTTAAACTATATTTTTTATTAGTTTTTATCAATTTTTCATGTTATCTTTAAACTCATCAAGTCAGTCGAGTTATATTAATTCAACTCTCATTTTGTTTACTTTTGTTTGAAATTTAAATTACATAATTTTATTTTTAGATTTGAACCACTATATATATATATATACATATATATAAACAATATTTTTTCAATATGTTTTTTTTAAGAATTGATACAGCTAGATTTTTATCAACCAGGTTAACTAGATTATAAATCGAGATTTGTGAATACTAAATTAATTTTCTAATCAAGTTAAAAATAAATTCAGATAAGACAATCCAATGCAATGCCTATGCTAAAAAACCTCCAGCACATAAAAAGAATTATAGTTGATTGAGAATTAGCTAGCTAGCCTTTTCCTATGCTGTTTCTCCGAGATCTTCAGGTAAACTTATTGCCAGGACTCCTCCTCCTCCTCCTCCAGCTGGAATGGTCGAGCTTAATGTGGATGGAACTTCTATTGGGAAGCCGAGCAAGGTTGGCTATGGCGGCTTGGCAAGATGATTCATCTTCTCTTTGCATCCGCTTGGATCTATATATTTACTGTTAAATGCCTTCTCCTATTTTATTCTTTAATCATTACAGAACTATAATATGATCGGTCGGTCCAGTTGAGAGGTGACATTAGTGACAAATCCAAAACTTGGTAAAATCAGATACCATATTAATCCAACGAAACCCATTAAACCTGGTCGAGTTAACCCTGCTAATTCCAACTCAAACTTGAAAAAAAAAATCCTAAAATAATTACTACATATAAATTTGTCATTTGGGCAGCACGCATCCACCTGCTAGCAAAACATTTAGCTGCAAGCCACCAACAACCACAATTACTAATCCAGATACAGATGTATCTCTCCTCTATCTTAATGTACCTTTCGCCCACAGAAATTAAAACCCTCTTGATCCATGTTTGCCTGCTGTAAATGAATCATCTTAACCCTAGAGCATAAGATAATAGAAATAATTTATATTATTATTTTATATACTATCTCAAGTACAACATTTTGACCAAGTTTATCTTAATCATGTATTATTAATTAATTTTATTTGAAGAAAAACTATAAGATTTGGATTCTAATTATATAAGGTTATAGAATATAGTACATATTATTCTACTACACCTATAATAATCAAATAAAAAGAAATCCTTTCCCCTTCCTCTTCCCCTCCGTACTAGTCCATTCCCCTCATTCTTTTCCTTAAACTTCAATCAAAGTTCTTCCTTTTTATATAATTTTAAATTGTGTTTTTTATATTATTTTTAGAGTTGCAGACCAAAAACACAATTTATATAGTACAAGTGTTGTTTGCTGGTGATGGTCTAGATAGATTCTCGCCTTCAAGTGTGGTGTCAATAATTTGTTAATTAATAAGCCACCCTACTTGTTTTTCTTTTTTAATATATGCAATCAATTCATGGCCCATCGATCTGCCCAATTATTATGTAAATAATCCATAAAAAAAAAACTTTAATTAAACACCCTGGTTGGCCTAATTAGGGTAGGGAAACCGTCCTTTCCTATTTAGAAGCGCTTCGTAGCTGGCTGCAGTGTGCCGATATAGAGGGGCGAGCTGTGATAAAATCTATAGAGGCAGCGGCGTGATTGTAGTCTTTGCTTTTCGGCAATTGTGAAGTTTTCCATGGGAGGCTTAATAGTGTTCAATGTACTTGGACAGGACAGACTTTGAATTTCAATAAATAGTTTAAATTTATGAGTTAATATAATTCCTGATATGGTGTTAGATTCTAAATAATCCAAAATATTAGAAATCCAATGTGAATATATAATAGAAATCGAAACTACAGGGATCTTCTCGGCCATCAATCCGAGAGACGACCGTTTGTCAGGATCTTCCATGTACTTTCACGGTGCCTGGCTAGCTGCAGCCTCTAGCCTTCGCATCACCGGTCGGACCCCAACAAGATGAACCCATATATATATAGGAAAGACATAATTAAAGAGCAATGAGAATGTTGTTTCACTGTTTTTTTCTTCCCCTTCTCTCTAACTTTCATTATATGCAGTACGCAATATGCAATCATGAGTACATCTTGATTTCAATAATAATAAAGAAATGTAACAATCAATCAAATAATGTATTTATTTTAAGAGTTTGCTTCAGATTCTAATTTTTGAAGTGATCATTACAAAAAATAGAAGAGTAATAAAAATCAATAAAAAAGCTTTACGGTGGATTTTCTCCTAACACAGTAAGGAAATAACTTTTCGATTCATCTGCATCGATCGCCTACACCCTTTCCAGTGCATCAGCACCCCCATGAACTTCCATGAATGTGTTTGTATGAATTAAACGCTTAAACTGGAAAGGGTGGTATAGTCAGGTGTCTTTTGAGATGCCGGAGAGAATGCCAGGGCAACGAGAAGAGACATCATCAAAACTGGCAGAAAGAGAAATACTGGAGGTGGCGGTGGCAACATCGGCAAGAACGGCGGCACGATTATTATGACTGAAGTCGCAGCAACCATCAGTAATACCATCAATATTCTCAAACCAAAAAAACCGGTCTTGCAGTACGTGGCCATTTGATCAGAGGTGGCCGGAGGTCCTAGTCCATGGCGGAGACTTGACGGAGAGGATTTCATACGTGTGGGTGTCTTCTGGTTTAGTTAAAGAAGACCTCTGGGCTTTAAGGGGGGTTTTATACAATACATGCACCGTAGCCACCATAGCACCTCCTCCACCAGTCAGCATGTCCCGATTCAACTCATTCCACGATTTCTAGAATTGAAAACATGGTTTTGTCAACCTTGTATTCTCAATTTAATCGTTTTAATTTGGATTAAATCTTTTGACCCTTGTGGTAGGTATATGACCACCTTAACTCAAAGACTTTCATAAAGCCGGACTTGTAAATGTGTTTTAATAAAAAAAAAATAGTTTTAAAAAATAGCTTGAGATGGACTTAAGTCCACTTATTAATACTGCCATTTTAAACAGAGTGCCCTAGATGCATGCATTTTCTTTTATGCCCATCATTGAATCTCACAAATATCTCCATGTAAGAAAGAATTAACATGAAGGGACTTGAAACATTCAAAAAATGCAAATCATATGTCGAAATTTACATTGCGTGTCAAAGGAACCGTCCGTCCATGCCTCTTTTTTTTTTCCCATTTTTTCTAGGCTTCCACCTTACAGTAATTGAAGATTCTTGAGGACTGCAATGGAGATGGGAGAAAGTAATGATGAATGCTAGGTGCGTGAAATAGAAGAGTGAGTAAAAAGTAAAACCTGTCCAGCTCTCAGCTTTTGACATTATGATTCTACCAGTTTTTTCATAGTTGGCATGCTGGGGGAGCAAGAACATGGCCGATAAATATGAAAGAATCAAGAGAGCTGTTCCCATCAGAGGGAAATTTTCCTTTTCTTGAGGGTGGGTTTGAGTTTGAATTATCTGTTTAAGTTTTGGTTGAGTAAAAAGTTAGACTGATTTAACCATAAATACCTCTCCTTTTTTTTTTTTTAAAGAAAAAGCTCCCAAGGTGCCTTAATTATATATACTAGTATAAAGAATAAATTAAAAGTAAAAACATATTATTTAAATATCAAACGAGCTTATAATGTATTTTGATTTATTAGTTTACTTGCGGTATTAAGTTGTGGTCAAATAAAAAAAATGAATTTGAAAAACAATATTCAAGCCACAACAAATTATTTGTTATTATTATTGAACCAAACTAATATGTTAATCATGAAGTCTTTTAATTTTTTATTTTTTTTAACTTGAGTTAAAAATTAATTTGATGAAAAAATTATATTGATATGACTTCCTTAACTTGACAGGTACAAATGATTCTATATATATTTCTTTTTAGCTTCAATTCATTAATTTCTAGCTAGGGTAATGTCATTAGTAATTAATATTAATATATATATAATCATTTTTAAAGCTTTATTTAATATTCAATGCCATTTGAAAAGCTCGATATATCTCTCGATTAAACAACTATTTATCATTAAAAAGTATTTTAAATTTTAATGCTAATAATATCCACATGCCATTTGAGTCGAAGCTCGATATATTTTGTCTTGTAGTCCCTCAATTTAGCAGATGAAAAAACTTGAAAGCAAGCGTGGTTTTTGACTTTTATTTATGAGAAAAAGTCCCAAAAGCGGGAGGGACGTACCTTCGTCTATTTATTATCAGTACCCTCAAACGACGATGGACTGCACACTGGAATATCGCCACCCCCCTTCCCTTCAACTTCGGGCATGGAAACTAAGGTTCAAAGAACCTACCTAACATATCTCTCATCACACATTTGCCAGGGAACATTATATCTGTTGACAGTTATTAAAGCTGCTTTTTTTAAAATATATTAAAATTATTTTATTTTTTAAAAAATATTTTTTATATCTATATATAAAAATATCTAAAATTATTATTTTTTTAAAAAAATTTCGAGCGTATTGACAAACATCCCCGTAGTGTTTGACAGTCTCTCTTCACTTTTCAGCATACGTTGCTGTCTTTGGCAGGACAGGAACCAAAGTGAAGTCTAGTTCCGTGGCAAAATCGAATTAATGTCGTACTGTTACTGGTGTCTTGGAATTTTCCGCAAGTAAAATGGATTGATTCTTTCAGGGAACCATTGATATACAGTAAACAACATTAAACAATTCGGAAAGGATTTCAAAGAAACTAACAACACCTCACCGAAATCCTGATCTAAATCTTGTTACATTTTCTGCATCGATCGAACCCTTCGATCTCTTCCGTATCTCTTCCTTGCTAGAGAGACTTGACGAGGCCTCGGTTCAGTCCCACAAGCTTGATTTCATCGATCATCCATGGTGTTTTTAGCGAGCTGGTACTCTTGCGAACTCAGGAAACTGATCGATCGAAAGCAGCCTGTCAGGTAGAGGAGTGCAATGCAATACGAGGGATTTGAGATGAAGAGAAGGCCAGTAAAACTAGAAAGGACATGATCAAAACTGGAAGAAACATAAGTATTGACGGAGGCGGCGGCAATGGTGGCAACATCAACGGCAGCAGCACAAGCAACATGGCCAAGAAAACAAGAAAGACTACTGATCGCAAGCTGAAACACCTGAACATCAAACTCTTCACCATACAATAACGCCTCATTAATTCCGGCAGCTGGCCGCGGAGACAAAATGGGGATTTGAAAAGTGGGGCGAGGAGAATTTGGAATAGAATTTTGAGCAAGAGAAGAGTATATGTATGAGGTGATAGTCATGAAATTGATGTCAGGCTGCGTTATCAGTACTGCTATCGGATTATAACAGCGGCAAACAACTCTTTTTTTAAAATTATTTTTTATGTGTTTATATAGAAATAAAATTTTCAAAATAAAACATATTATTTTAAAAGACAATGTAAGTAAGGTATGACCACTCAGTTTCACAGTTTTTTCTCACCGGAAGAAATTTAATTTTAATAAATAAATGTTTGTCGAAGAGTATCGTCATAGATGAAAAGAAAAATGACAGCTATTATTTTGAAGTAATTGAAAAAAGAAACCAAGAAATTTCGTGGAAATTTAATTACTGTGGAGGGAATTGCCAGTTGCGTGTGGGACATGGAGTACTTTCTCATAGGCAGCTGCTGTGATGGATACAATGCAGTGCGCTGAAACTTCTGATGTGTCCGCCTCCTTGCCTTCTCTCTTTTCAGGCTTTAAATTCAATGGCTGCCGAACAGGGCGGAGCAGCCGCACACCACAACACTTTCTAATTGAAAAATGAAAATGACGATTGAAACAATATTAACAACTATAATTTCAGGTATAAAATATAAAAATATATTTTTAATAAAAATAATTTTAAAAATAAAATCAAGCAAATTACAAAACAGTAACTATCATATGTCAAATCAGTCCCACTTTTTTACACATGAATATAAGAACTAGTTAATCATGGCCTGCCCCATGTTCATATTTTTTTATGGAAAAAAGACAAATCCTACTTGCCTATGCTATGTAGGCTGTTACATCACTCAAAAACATTCCCAAAGAAAAAAAAATGAATTGTTTAGTTAATTTGGGTTCTTTTAATTTAACTAAAACACTGTTATTTGATATTTTATATTTGAGGTAGCTATTTATTTAGATCTCATCTAAATCACTAATAAGAACATGATTATAGCTGGTTAGTAGTTTATCTAGATATTCTAGATTAGTTTTTCATATTAAATTGTCTTGAGAGAGGTCATTTTATTAATTTATTAAAGTGGATGTTCAATTAATTTGTATGTATCTTAATTGATGAATGTTCAGCACATATTATATTAGTAATCACAAGATTTGAGATTTTGCTCGAGGTTTAAGGGATAAGATGAGGTTTAAGAATGAGGAAATAATGTTTCAATTATATAGTCTAAATTAAAATCAATAATTATTTTAAAGGTAGCTATCAATAATTATTTTATAAAAGAAGTAAATATAAGAAAAATTAATTTAAATTAAAAAATTAATAAATAAATAATTTTTTTTCTAAAATATTTTTAAAATATAATGATAAACCGGGCATAAGTGTCTGAACGAGTTAACTTGCAATCCCGTCAATACCAATAAATATTTTTTAGTTTTTTAAGATGATATCATTTAAAATAAAATAAAATAAACTATTATTTTAAAATAAATTCAGTTTATGGCTAACATGCAATTCCAGTAAAAATAGTATTATGACGTGGTAGACAGGAATTGTCTTACTATTTATAACAAAGATGTAAAATCCATTCCATTCCATTCATAAAACCGGGACAAAACGACGTCTTTTTGTCCGGTTTTAATTCCGATCGAATCCGGAAATTCCTGCTAAATTCGGCCAGGCGTTCGCTTCGGGTTCAAAATCAAAATGACACAGAAAGAGAAAAAGAAAGAGAAAGCAAAAGGATAAAAAGCTATTTCTAGCACTTCAAACCAAAAAACTAAAACATAAAATAAGTAAAAATATTCATTTGCATCCCAACCTCAGCTCTCCTCCATCCCTGTCTCAGTTTCATGGCCATTATTATAATTATACATCAATTAACCAAATTGAGAAAGAAGAAGAAGAACATAGTCAGAAACTGATGCACGATTCATTTGTTGTTCATGCAGAGTACTGAAGATATATATGCATGATTCATTCGGTTACTGGGTTTTTATATTGGGGGTAGCAAGCAAATGGAAGCCAATGGAAAGTGGGGGACGGCTCAAGCAAAAGAGAAAGTGGGGAGGGGCTAGGTTTAATGGGTTTTTAAAACTTTTTATACTAATAATAATAAAAGGGGGTTTGTGGGTTTTTATAATAATAATAATAATAATAATAATAATAATAATAATAATAATAATAAAGAAGGGCTTATACTTTTGACGCCCATTAAAGTGACGTGGATGTTTAATTTTCTCACCTTTTCTCTTATCATTAATTTTCCCACTTTCTTGAACTCAAACAACTAACCAAACGACCGTCTATATATAGTTTATACAGGGGTTATAATAACAACAACAACAACAACAACAAAATAGGGTTTTTACGGGGATTTTTATAAATTGTTTAAATTTCAAATTTTAAATATTGCATGTCTTTTAATTATATTTTTTTTAATTTAAATATAATTAAAATAATAATAATTCTATTGTTGAAGGGTTTTTCAAAAACAATTATTTAATTATATAACTTACTCTAATTAATTGCATAATTAAACTACATACAAATAATTACACTATATTTAAAATAATATAAAAATAAATGAACAAGATCGACAATCAAACGACATGCCTGAACGCTCCGAAACCGAATATTCCATTCTACTCGAAAAACTGGAACGACGATCGAACGATATTGATAACTTTGATTTATAAAGACTTGGGATCTTTTAAACTAGCTTGAATCTAAATTGATGAAAGAGGAAAACAAAATCTACTGTAACGGCGCATGGATTCATACCCTTAAGGCTTTGCATGAGTTACCATGAGATGAACAAGGCCCACAAGTATTTGAATACGTGCCAGCCCAAAAGAGTTACCATACGAAGAGCACGGCCCACCTGTATTTTGAATACGTACCAGCCCGAAGGAGTTACATGGACCGGCCATTTGTACCCAGACTCGCTTAGAGGACCGGCTGTTTCTGGCTTTTGTGCCGTTGGGTTGCCTTTTGGTAATAATACATTTTGATCCTCAAAGTGTTCGTGATCGTCTACTTTTAATGTCTCAATGTCTTAATTGCGTTATTAACAGCATTTTGAAAGTCTCTTTCAAAGAAGTAGTCTTGCCTTATCATGTTATTTGGCCGTATTGAGGCCTGCTTCTCGACCAATTCTTGACACCGAGGACAAATCTGTACTTAGATGTCGAAGGTGTGGAATTGTTTGGCCACGATGCTGATGATCATCACTGATTTCTTCAAAACCATGCTCTTGCGTGCGTGACACATAAGATTGGTAGAGAATTAAGAGCGGGAATGAGATAAGGTTGGTGTAGAATTGAGATGCATGCACTTGGGTGTGCAATCTTTCAATGATCAAGAGATCTTATAATAATATGTTTTTTTACTATAAATTGTTTAATAAGAAATTGATTCCTTGGCTAGGGTTTTCTAGAAATTTTAGAAATTATGATGAAAACTGAAAGTTTTCCGACCCAACTTTATTTTTGTTTTTCAAAAACTAATTTTTATCTAATAATATAAAAACCAGTAATTAACTTCTTATCATGATGTTTTGTAAATTGCTAGCACCATTTTCTAAATAAAAATCTATTATGGTTTTAGAAATAGAAATAAAAATAAAACATTTAAACATGGTCACGATATTTTGCATGTGGTTGAAGAAAACAATATTGATAAATGTGATAATATTATGTTAAAACATATATATTAAAAATCATAAAAATGAAATTTATGTTAATAAAATATCCATGAGTTTTTATTCACATATTAATTGAATTTTTCTTACAAAAAACCCTATAATATATAAATTTTAAAAATAACATTGAGAAAAAGAAAGAAAATTAGATGCACGACCTAACTTTGATGGCATAAAGCATATGGGCTTTTAAAAACAAAGCTCAAGCACATTGATCTTTTAGCTCAAAAAATAAAAAATAAAATTATATGTTTTATTCTCTTTTTTCAATCTTTGGTGTTAATTGAATTAATCAAATCATTAAAAAACACTTAGATGAGTAATTTTGATCAAGTTAATGTCATACCCAATTAAATTTAAACCTTGCTAAGATGCAAGGTTTTCTATATTAAACTATCAAAATAATTTTGACACCAGTATATCAATTTTTTTTTATTTAGAGTAAAAAATAATTCAAACTTTTTAAAAATTACTTTTAAATATTTCCAAACAACCTCAATCTATGATTCTAGTAAAGTCCGAGGTTAGACGAACGCAACGCCAACTTGAAGGTGTTATGCTAATATGAAAAGCACCTTTGTTAAGAATTATTGAGAAAACAATCTCGATTGATGTGTAAATTAGTTTGAAAATAACATTAATGTAAAATAAAAATTTCGTTTCCATCCTAAGCACATGCGTTCACAAAATAAATAATACAAACCATAGAATGCCACTTGCCCACCAATAGCCAGCTATTTTACAACAGAACATTTGCCTTTATTTTATAATCAAAGGATCTAAAAGTTCAATTTCACGTTTCCAAGTGGTCTGATGGAAGGAGAAAAACATAATAAAATTACAATTTGCATCAATAAACCAGCAGCTGATTGCCTCTGAGTTCTGTAAATATGATATCTATATCTATATCTATAGATATATATTCTAAGACAGCTTTATTATAAGATGATTTCTTTTTAGCGACGTCTATGTCTCAAATGATTTCTTAACATAGCCTAATTAAATTCACGTACTTTGTTAGAACAATGTGTTCCCCACCAACACTCTAATCACTTGAATCTTGGCTTCCATTTCTAAAAAACTCACTTTTCCGGTGATTATCTAGTGCTCGGAATAATATTTTCTCTCTTTCACGGACGAGTAAGCTTCATGATGAATCATCATGGGTGCATGGGAAAAATGCGTTAAAAATAGGACGTGTGTATTTGATAATATAGTATATAGTGTTTTTTAATATATATTTTTAATATTTTATTTTAATTTTCAATGTCAATATATATCAAAATCTTCTACAGATATTAATTTAATATTTTTTCAGGCAAAACAACAATTTAAAAGGCAGGTTCGAGCTACAAAAACAAACCCTTCTAATCCCAACCTTAATCACCGAACCATGATAAATGTACCCTACATAGAATCCCACACTTTACAAATCATTTAGGCTGTATTTAGCTGATATTATAGGGTATAGTGAACACATACACATTAGATAAAAATATAAAATAAATTTATTTTTAGTTGAAATGAATTTTTATCTTTTCAAAATAATAGTTATAGGAAGATATGTCCTCTCTATCTCTACAATGTCTATCTCTTTGAATTGACTTGAAAATGGTATAAAAATAAATTTATTTTTATACCTCTCTTTATTGCAGCCAAATGTATTTTTTCATATGTATTTGTCTATTCTATCATAGTAAACTAATTAAACACAAGCTTAGGTACTTACGTGAATTTCATATTCTCTTATCCTTGTTATTACAAAAAGATTTTCGAGATAGAAGGAACAAAGACGGCCGAGACAAACTAAATATATCTCTTAATCCTTTTGTTTTAATTTTTTTTCGTACCTTGTTATTAAAAATATTCCCGTTTTATGCATATGAAATTTATATATTAATTAATTTATATATTTCTGAAAGTATATATAGATATGAAGAATATATTAAAACAACTACTTGGATATATATAAAATTAAAAAAAGAGAGACGTTTTTGACATATTCCTACAGCAGCAAGTGGTTGTCACCTTTTTATCTCTTTGTCTTAGATTCAATGCATCTTCTCTTTGTTTCTTAAGACACTATTATTTATATCGGTGGTTTCTGCAAAGAGTATGAACATAAAATCTTGTCGGGATCACGTAATAATCCAAGTTGATTCTCGGAAAGAACACCTGATCGATTCAACCTTGATACCAGTTAATTATTTTATTAGCTCGTTAATAATTTTCTCATACCTGCATTCTTAATTTCTAGTGTAATAGTTGACAACTACACCTCGATGCGTGCTGTAGCGTCTTAAGACCCGTGTGGTTGATTGCTTAACTTTGAGATTAAGACCTGCCCTATATAAAAAAAAAAAAACTGTAAAAATTAATCAGAATCATTCAAATTACAGATCAGAAATGGGCACACACATCTGATAAAAATATATCTACACATCTGATAAAAATATATCTAATTAATGTACTATTATTTCCAACACCATTCAATTGCGTACACATTGTTCAAGGCTCGATTTATATTATTCTCTAACATAACTTTTCAAATGAAACCTTTTTAGACTTGAAACTTACACAGACTCACATTATTTTATGCTTGATTTTTATCAAATAAAATGAGAGTGGTGAAATTCGAACTTATGATCGCCGAGTCAATAAAATTCTGATACTATGTTAAGAAACCATTTCACCTATAAGAGTTTAAAAATATCAGTTAATGCTCTAAAATATCGTTTATATTATTCTATAATACACACATACACACACAAACAATTAACTCCATGCTCCATCTTCATAAAATCTCTCACGTGAGATTGTTCAATTCCAGGCTGATTCTGGTGCAGGAGTGATGCCTAAGTAAGGTATAATATTAGTAAGGATATTTAAAATGAACAACGAAATAGCTGGACCTCTTTCCCTTTTGATATTGTATACACTGCTGTGCTCTCAAATTTAAAAATTATGGCTAGCTAGATTGGGGCAGGGATTACAGGAACCCTCCAGCCAAAATCAATAAAAACACAATACTTTACCAATATTAATTAATTTCTTATACCCCAAGATGTCCAGCAGATTACCTTAATCTGTGAATACCCACAGGTTCGTGCTCTACGCGTCCTTCGTGAAAAGCTGAGCCTTATTTTCTATGGGAATATTTATATATTAGCGACATTGTAAGTGCTAGTCACTTTCCACTATGATTTCTGAACCATATCGCAAAATGCATGGCAGTAATATAGTAATAAAACACGGCAAGCCAACTGGTGTTTTTTTTTTTTTTTAATAATTGAAAATTTGCAGAAAACCATTATGTTAATGAGATTCTGAGATAGAAATGGACAAAATCAGTAAAATAATACGTTTTGAAGCTTAATTACATGGATAAGAAATCTATCGAAATCTAGAAGAAGTCGAAGTCTAGTTTTGAAGCTTAATTACATGAATAAGAAATCTAAAAGAAGACTGGTTTGTCCGATCAAAGATGCATGTAGAACTATGAAAAGATTATAAGACTCCTGTCCAATGCCTTCAACTAGAAAGATTATCCGTGCAGTAAAAAATCAAATACTGTGTTCCAGTTAACAATCTTATCCTGAAATTAATCATATGTTTTGTTTTGTTTAGCCAAATAAATACCCCTCAAAATTTTATAGGATATCATTGTCAAGACTCTGATTTGAAATCTTTCTTTAACCTTTGCACTCCCAAACGACTTGCTCTTCTATTTCAGGCATACCTGTCAACTGCTGATTTGTTGACCCAAAGCTAGCTTTATTTAAGTTGGGTTTATTTTGAAGTGGTCTTTTTTTTTAAGAAAAAAACTTGAAATCACGTTGTTTAAGGTTTTTTTTAATATAATCTCAGCTTAGGTCGGCTCCTATCCTATCAGTAAAAATTTGAAAATACTTTTTATTTTTTTAAATACTTGATTACATTAAAATATATTATACATGACAAGTTTTTTACCAATCTAGATTTCCCATCAGAAGATAAGCAATCAAATCATGGATTCGTCATTACATGGAGCGTCTTGTAAGAGAAATTCCTAAACATCGATCACAGACAAGAAGATGCCAGAATATCATTTCTTCTACTTTCCGTCGAAACAAGAAATCTCGAATCCATATCTGTAAGTGTGTTCACGGCTGCCTGCGCATATGAGCCCGTGAAATCCCACTTCCCAAATCTTCATAGCTTTTATATGATCAGAAGATACGATACAATCTTAATTAGGGCGCGGGATTAAAATGCAATTTGAAAAAACAAATCATCTTATGAATGGATTCTCTTGCCACAAGTAAGTAAAGGCCATTATTGCACTACATTTATCAGAAACTAAAAAGCCATATTGATCTATGGTGCAATACGTACGTACAGAAATAAAATGACTCGGGACATGCCTTTTTCAGACAATCAAGTAGAAAGCAGATATCATAGCTATGGAGGATCTTCATCCCCATCTTGGATATTCAGGAAGTAGCGCAATGATGAGCAAAGTCACCACCTCATTAAGTAATCAATTGAAAGAAGAATGAAAAGCCAAAAGAAGTTTGTGATGGGTTTAAGGCCAAGAAAACAACAAGGGAAATGATATATCAAGCGTAATCTTGATTTACAGATTTAATCTTGCAACACAGATATATATATCGAGCCAGTTCTCTATACGGATCCAGAAACAAAGGATCATGGAAGAGAGAGGAGAGAAATCAATATGCGTTTTGTAATCAAAATGCATTAGTTAGTTGTGTCGATGGTGGGCATTCGTGATGAACTTAAGGCCAATAAAACAAGAAGGGACAGGATCATGAGTGGCACGAAGAGAAGAACCAGAGGTGGCGGTGGTAGTGGTGGCAGCACCAGTGGTAGAACTAGAAGAGAGATAGTCAACACAACCATGACCACGATAAAACCTGTGCTTACCATCAAGCTTTGCGCTAGCTGATTTTTCTCTTTCTCCAAGTCAGATAACACCAGCCCGCCTCGATTTCCAGCTCATAACTCAATTTCATGGGCCTCCATTGTTGTAGCATTCCGTGTTCAAGAGAAGAGCTCAATTACTGAAATAATGGTTATGTAGCAATCAGAAGTTAAAAGACGGAACTTAGGGTTAGAGAATTGTTCTTCGGCCAAGTGGTTATTAGTTTATTAGTCCCTTTCAAACCCTATGTCCTGATTCAACTGATCTGAATGATATAGCTCATAAATTAATAATGACTATTAGTGGGGATTAATAAAATTTCTCCGTTTTTTCTTTCCCCGATATTATAAGATATTAATTTTAATTAGTTAACGGGGGAGCACATCCAATTAAACCAAGACAGCCAATGCACTAAGATATTTCTTTCTTTTCGAAGTAATAAATTTTTATAAATTCATCAAGTCTGAAATATACAACCGGCCACCATAATTACCACGCCCATACAAAGGACGGTAGAATTATTTTGGAAATTAAGCCATGCCCGATGCAGTTCCAAGATAATTTTAATTTTTTTTTAAAAAAATATTATGGCTAATAGTTGATTATCTCTGCAACAAGCAGGGTGGATCTAGGAATTTTAGTCTGGGAGGGTTATTTTATAGAAAATTTTAGGAGAGCCAAAATCTAGAATTTTCTATTTCTTAAAACTAAAAATGTAATTTATTGAAGGATGGGAGCAGAAAATTTGTTTTTAATTGCAGGCCCCCCTGTCCCTGCCAGCACCCTCCTAATTCTGCCCTGGCAACAAGTCAGAACTGTTGAAAAGGATGTCAGCCATTAATAGCAGTCACATTAACTGCTGCACGCATAAATTTACCCTACCTCTTCCATGAAAGTCCGGTCACCACTAGAGTGGTGGTGGTGGTGGTGGTGGTGGGGGCGTACTATGTAGATAATAATTAAAAAAACCTAGGTGGCTTGGAGGTTTTTTTTTTAATAATTGTCTAGGATCTAATATCAACATGAACGAACGTAGATATTTTTCACAGCAAGCTCGATAATTTAAGTTGTCCCATTTGTCAAGTTTTAGCGGCGCTGGTTCCTTGAATTTGAATTAAGAACACACATGTGCATGCATATACTCTTCGATTTGGATATCGTACTTCTGACACGAATATGAATACCAGTTACAATATACTTTATAATTTCTCAAATTGTTCGATGATGTGGTTACTCTTAAGGGATTACATATTCTTAATCTCCCTAATGTAGTTTTTATCCATTCCTGCGCGTAGCTTGATATGATTTAATTTTGTTTGTTTTCTTGAATTCATTTTCCGTAAAACTATTTTCTAAACCTTTTCATGTTTGTTTGTCTTCCAGAAAATTGATTAATGAAAAATAATTTTCAGTCAAAGAAAAATTTGACTTGATTTTCAGAAAAGTGTTTTCCGTAAAATTTGGGCAGAAAACACTTTCTAAAAGCTGTGAAAAATTTAGAAATATCATTATTTGCTTATTATATCAAATTTGATCCTCAAACTTTTGATTGCTATATATAATTTGTTTTGCATATTTATTTTTCAATTCCATCTCTTAAAATTTAATTTTTATATTAATTTTGGTCCTTATTTTTATAGTTGCTATTTGTTTTTTTTCTTATCATTTTTTTATTAAAAATTTTTATCTATCAAATTTGGTCCTCATTTTTTTTTTATTGTTACTTATTTTATTTGAATTAATTTATGAAATGTTAATTATTATTATTTTAATTTATTCACCTTTCATTTTTTTAATTTTTTAGATTTGATCTCTATTATTTTGATTATTATTTATTTTATTTGAGATAATTTATGAAATTATATTTTTTTTCAATTTCATTCTCATTCAACTTTTTAATTTGTAAGATTTGTTCCTCATTATTTTAATAAACTTGAAAAAAAAATTAATTTATTAATAAATTATTTTCCAGTTCATTTTTCATAACACAAATAAATACTGGAAAGTGTTGTCCAATTCATTTTCCATAACACTGCCAAACATCGGAATTCATTTTCCAGGAATTCACTTTCCAAAAAGAAACCACTTTCTAGCAAACAAACGAGCTTAATTTTGGTTTAATCTCTTAATATTGTGCTGCACCTTGTTTTTTTTTTCTTTTTTTTTTGCTTTAAAATAAGTTAAAATGTTTTTTTAAAACATTGAAATCATTAAAAAACACTAAAAAGTAAATGTTTTTAATCAAATAAATTTTTAAAATAAATGATACCCCGGTCAATAATATCCAACTAATAGACAAGCTTTCGGTGTCAAGACTTTTATGTATAAAATATATTAAGCTAATCTAATAAAATTTCTAAGATAGCGTGCCATGATCTTAGGGTTAAGAAACATAATTATAGAGAATATCTAGACTTCAATTAAGAGAAAAAGGTGAAGGAAAGAAGAAAAGAGAATGGTTCCGTAGAGCACGTATAGACTGTTCAATTCGATTTCACAGCATAGCAGAAATTCACTCTGATCCCTTTATTATGCAGGTGACTCAATATATATAGTCACACTGAGAATTACAGAAAACGGCCAATGTGATTCTCATGCGAATCACATATTACAAACACAAAATGAATAACAGAAATACAACTACCAATTGACAGAATACAAACCGAAATACAACTAACTTTAACTGTCACTAACTGACACTAACTAATTAAAAGATAGCTCCACCAACAATCACTCCCCTGAACTGAAGATACTTTCCAGTTACTATCTTCAGTTCACAGGTGAGTCTTCACATACACCTATCATCATACGCAACTTCTCAAACACAGCTCTTGTTATTGGTTTTGTCATAATATCGGCCAACTGCTCCTGAGTATGACAGTGCAACAAAGTCACTACCCCATTTCTGGTTAAGTCACGAAGGAAGTGGAAGCGAACATCAATATGTTTGCTTCTACCATGCATGACAGGATTTTTAGAAAGTTTAATAGTGGAACTATTGTCACAATACATGACAGTAGCTCCAGCAGATATGTGTTCCAGTTTTTCCAACACTCTTTTTAACCATACAGCCTGACAAGCACACGACGCAGCTGCAATGAATTCAGCCTCAGTAGTGGAAAGTGTGACAATAGGTTGCTTCTTCGATGACCACGACACGACCCCTGAGCTCAGCATAAACAAAAACCCAGAAGTACTCTTTCTATCTTCTAAATCGCCTGCATAGTCACTGTCAGTATAAGCTAGAAGATCCTTATGACCATTTTGTCTATACAAAATGCCATACGACATAGTCCCCTTGATGTAACGAAGAACCCTCTTCACGGCTCCAAGGTGCAGCTCTGTGGGATGAGCCAAATGCCTACTGAGCAAGCTGACCACAAACATGATGTCAGGCCTAGTTGATGTTAAATACATCAAGCAACCCACCATCTGCATGTAGTGAACACTATTGACTGCTATACCAGCTGGGTCTGTTATCAATTTAGCTCATGGAACAATAGGGTTGTGTACAACATTACATCCAACCATGTTAAAACGTTCCAACACCTCTTGAGCATACTTCTTCTGGCAAACAAAAATACCATCGACTCTTTGCACCACTTCCGACTCTGAAAATATCTCATTCTTCCCAAATCGTCATTTCAAATTCTTGCATCATGGAGAGTTTGAAAGAATCGAATAATGATTCATCATTTCCAGTGAAAATGAGATCATCAACATAAAGACATACAAGCAACAATGAAGTGTCCTGCGATTTCTTGATGAACAAGGTGTGTTCATAAGGACATTTCTCAAATCCTTCTTTGAGAAAATAAGCTTCAATTCTACTATACCATGCCCTTGGGGCCTGTTTTAAGCCATACAAAGCTCTTCGTAACCGATACACCTTGTTCTCCTCACCCTTCACAACATATCCTGGAGGTTGCTCAACGTATACCTTCTCATTTAACTCACCATGAAGGAACGCAGATTTTACATCTAGCTGAAAAAGACTCCACCCCTTCTGTGCAGCTAGAGCAAGAACAATTCAGATGGTGTCCATACAAGCTACGGGAGCAAAAACTTCAGTATAATCCACCCCATGTTTTTGCGTATATCCTTTAGCAACAAGACGAGCTTTGAATTTGTCTACTTCTCCATGTTCATTCAATTTTGTCTTGTATATCCATTTTACTCCAACTACTGCTGCGCCTTTAGGAAGGTCAGTGAGTTCCCATGTTTTATTCCTTTTGATTGCTGCAATCTCAGAGTCCATGACACTTCTCCATTGGCTACTGCCAACAACATCTTTAAAAGTCAGAGGGTCTGCATCAACAAGCAATGCAAGATTACCTTGATAATCTTCATCTGACAAGCCTTCACCACTGTCAAAATCATGCAGCCAACTAGATGGTCGTCGAGCACGTTTCATAGCAGAGCTGGAACTCTCAGCTTCATGGGACTGATCAATTTCAGCATTCTCGACATTTGTCAAATCTTCATCACCATTAGGTTCAGTAGCAGCAGCTGCATGTGCACTATTACCATTGAAATTTTCCAAATGATCTGGCTCTCCAGTTGCATCAGCTCTGTTATCTGCATAATTGATTGTGTGCTCGTGGACTTGGGCATCCTGAGCATTATCAGACAGCTCATCATCAATATCTCCCCATTCAAGAGTTGCATCCATGTATTCTGAACTCCATGGCCAACTATCTTCTTCTTTAAAAACAACATCCCTACTTATGATGATCCTTTGAGAAACTGGATCATATAGGCGATATGCCTTAGAACCTTCACTGACTCCTAGCAACACACACTTCAAGCTCTTATCATCCAATTTGGTCCTGGTGTTGTCTGGTATATGAGCGTATGAAACACACCCAAATACCCTAAAATGAGCAACTGATGGCTTATTGCCACTCCATGCCTCTTCCGGGGTCTTATTTTTGACTGCAAAAGTAGGGCTCCTGTTAAGAACATGCACTGCCCAATTCACTGCCTCAGGCCAAATTTTTTTTGGGACTTTTCTACTATTAAGAAGGTTGCGAACCATGTTCATGATCGTCCTATTCTTCCTCTCTGCCACCCCATTCTGTTGGGGTGTGTAGGCTGCAGTGAATTGACGCTTGATCCCATGGAGTTCACAAAACTCAGCAAACTCCCTTGATGTGAACTCCCCACCCCTATTAGTTCGCAAACCTTTAATGCTTATCCCAGTCTCCTTCTCAATCTGAGTTTTAAACAGTTTGAACTTCTTGAAAGTTTCAGACTTATCTTTCAAGAAAAACACCCAGAGTTTCCTGCTGAAATCATCAATGACAGTGAAAATATACCTTTGATGGCTGTTAGACATGGAAGTAATCGGACCACACAAATCAGCATGAAGAAGTTGCAGTGGCTGTGATGCTCTCCAAGTGGCTGTTCTTGGGAATGTATTTCGATGGTGCTTTCCCAGAACACAATCCTCACATATCATGCTGGAGTATTTTAATGAAGGTAAACCATGAACCATGTCCTTTTGCAGTAGAGTTTGAAGACCACCAAAGCTTAAGTGGCCATATCTACAATGCCAAAGCACATCCAAATTCTGAGTTGGAGTTATAAAACAGTGGTGATCATCAGGAGGCTTGATCTTTGCAACAACAATGAACATTCTGTTCATGGTCATCTCGGTCTCAATAATGAGCCCTCTGTCAGGATGGTAGACTTTGCATTTGTTACCTTTGAACAGAATTGCTAGACCCTTTTCTTGCAATTGTCCAATGCTAAGTAAATTGTTCTTCAGGTTAGGTATATAAAATACTTCTGAAATTACCTGTGACCTGTGATTTACTTGAAGATGAATCCTCCTCTTTCCCATTACATCAATACTTGAGTTGTCTCCGAGCTTAACTGATCTATGGAAGTTTTCATCCAGTTCTAAGAAGCTTTTATGCCCAGACATGTGGTTGCTACAACCCGAGTCCAAGAACTAGGCTGTCTCATCATGTGCTTTCTCAACATGAGCCATGAGCAACATCTGCAATGTGTTCTTAGTGATTTTGATCTCATCAAAATCCATTTTAACCTCTTCAATGTTGTTCATCCCTTTATTCAATTCCGAGCCAATTTCAACAGTATTCACACTTGCAATGTTACTGTGAAATTTCAATTTATCTTCACTAATATCTCCATCTGCATAATTTCCACACTCCTCTTCATCTGCACAACTCTTATATTCATCTTCATCTACACAGCTCTCTTCAATTTCCCAATCCTTCTTATCGCACATTTTTCCTCATAAAACACAGTCTCGTGGACACATGATCTGTACTTTCTATTAAAACATCAAAGAACTCCACCTCGTCAGTTGGATCGATGCATGTCATGTTTAACACTGGATCATCCACATCCATGCAGTTTCTTAATTCATTTATCTCCTCATTTTCGATACAAGCCATGAGCAACAGTGGCTCATCTGTTTCAACATAGTAAGCCTGAGATTGTGACTGTGATCTTCTACCTCTGCTCTTTCTTGGACATTCATGTTGGAAATGACCAAGATTGTGGCAATAATAACACTCCACAAGAGACTTGTCAAAATTTTAACTACCACCAAAATTTTGCCTCCCACTGTTACGACCCCTGCCCCTGAAGTAGCTACTGCTACGACCAGATTTGACTTCATTATAGTCATAAGTAGTTTTCAATGCTTGATCCTCCACAACATGACTATGCATCCTCTGCTCATGAACTACTAAACTACTTTGCAATTCATCAATTGACATTGTATACAAGTCCTTGGACTCCTCAATCAAGCACACAACATAGTCAAACTTCGAAAGCATTGAACGCAGGATTTTTTCAATAACCTTGATTTCTTTCATTTCTTCTCCAAGAAATCTCAATCTATTGGTTATAGTAAGAATGCGAGAGAAATAATAAGAGACATTCTCACCTTCTTTCATGTGTAGAATCTCAAACTCTTTGCGAAGAGCTTGAAGCTGCGCACGTTTAACCCGTGTATTGCCTTGGAATTTTTTCTTCATAGAATCCCAAATTCCTTTGGAGGTTTCCTTGTCCAGTATAGTTTCCAGAATTGAACGATCAATTGCCTGGAATAGGTAATTTTTTGCTCGCAAATCCTTCATCCATTGATCTGCTATAATCTTCTGCTGTTCACTCGTGAGACTTCCCTCTTCTGCTGCTGCAGTAATTCCAGTTTCCACTACTTGCCAATATTCCTTCGATCGGAGGAAGTTCTCCATCAACATGCTCCAATGATCATAGTGTCCCACAAATCTAGGGATTGCTGGTTGGACAAAGTTGCTATCACTTGCCATTAGAGTAATGGTGGCAGAGAGAATAAGAGAAGAAGAATTAACAGATACTGCTCTGATACCAAATGTTGAATTCTGTTTCACAGAATAGAAGAAATTCACTCTGATCCCTTTATTATGCAGGTGACTCAATATATATAGTCACACTGAGAATTACAGAAAACAGCCAATGTGATTCTCATGCGAATCACATATTACAAACACAAAATGAATAACAGAAATACAACTACTAACCGACGTAATACAAACCGAAATACAACTAACTTTAATCGTCACTAATCGACACTAACTAACTAACAGATAGCTCCACCAACATAGACCCCAAAAATCAAGGGTTGATAAAACTTTGACTCTCGTTTATGAACGTTTTATGACTTGTTTTTATTGGCTCTAAAATGAGCGGGAATGACCAATAATGATAAATGCAAATTGACATATGACTTGTTTTTCTAGATGATACATTGAACCGACTTCTCTTTGATCATACATTTAGAAAATAGCATACCATCACCCACTGAACGACAATAAAGGGTTAGATGTTGGAATAAATTGAGCGCAAGTCTTTGTTTTCCTCCAAAGAAACCATCATTTTATGTCGTGACGACCTGGTATTGTAATAAACTATAAAAGAAAAGAAGCAGTATTTTGTTCAACATGAATGAATCTCGTTTAAAGCATGCATGAGCTTTCCACCTCTTGGTTATTTATGTGTTCCCTTGAGTGCTGGCAATGAGTATTCGTAGTTGGTATGGAAGATTTTGTTTTCCTATTTTGATAATTAATATAATTGATGAGATAAAGATAAAGAGAAATAAAAAAATAAAAAATAATATTTTTTGTTTAGCCTAGGTTCAAAATATTCTTCTTGTTTGTAATAGGTTCAGATTTGATTTTCTCTTATCAAAATCTGCACGCCGATCACTGAGGTAAAATGCATTAATTGTCATGCAAATATTTAAGGAAGGTCCATTAATTACAGTATAAATCACTATATGTATATATATGGTCCCATTTAACCATTGTTTCTATTGATCTCATGCTAAAGATATATTTATGGAAGGTCCATTGCAGTATAAATCAATTGTATTCACATTGAAGTTTTTTTTGGTAACACTCTCGTCTCTTAAGAGAGGTCAGTAGTTCAATCCCTCTTCTTGTATGGAATCGGCTATTTGGGAAGCATTTCACCCCTTCAAGGCCCACTTGGTATGAACATGGATTAGTTTAGGTCAGGGTCTGGGATACCGCGTAGTTCATACAAAAAAAAGTTTTTTTTTGGCAAGAAGTAGCTATCTAGGTCAGGCACTACTTAATTTAGTTCAGTCACCAACAAAAAAAAACAAAGAATTTCTGGCCGTACATACAGGCAGGCGGTGGTACACTAAAAACTTGTTAGAAAATAATATAAATCATATCCCGAAATCTCTTTTAACAACTTAAATTTTTAGATGAAATGGTTTCTTGACATGATATCAGAGTCTTATTGACCTAACGGTCATGAGCTCGTATCTTACTGTCCTCATTATATTTGATAAAAATCAAACACAAAGTAGTGTGTACCTGTGTGCAAGTTTCAAGTTCAAAAATTTTTCACTTGAGAGAATGTGTTAAAGAATAATATAAATCATATTTCAGGACCTCAATTAATCACTTAAATTTTTAGGTGAAATAATTATTTTGAAAATAAAAACGAAGAGCATAGCGGTTGGTAATTGAGGACTACTAGCTAGTGATGAATCGTGGCGATGGAACATGTTCAATGAACCAGAAAGTGGAAATTGTTATGCTATTACAAGAGGAAATTAAACAAGAAGAAGACGAAGAAGAAGAGAAGAAAAGGTTGTGCCTTAAGAATCCTGGCCTTGTGTTTATGTCATCTGCTGGCTGCTATTACTAGCACATGTCCTTTGGCAGATGGAAAACAATCGCCTTTTGCTTTCAATGCCGATTTCAAATCCTAGCTCTGAACATGCATGTGTATCTACCCAACAAGAACAATTCAATAACAAAGGGAGGGAGGAAGCCTCTCTCTCTCTCTCTCTCTATAGAAGACAGATTCTATTGTTCTGAAAGCGAATGATCCTTCCCAGCTGGTCCTATCCTTTTCATGGTCCAACTTTATATATATATTTATCACCTTTCAACCTAATCACTTGTCTCATATTTACTTTTGTTCATTTATATTTGAGCTTGAGTGGCTATATTTATATGCTAGCCGAATCTCAGGTAGGATTTTGATCTACATTTGGTTAGGTATACTGATTTACTCTGAGCACAGGTTTTGATGGACTTCAATCAAAATTTATGGAATGTTTTGATTTTGCGAATGCCAAAGACATGGAAATGCTTACTACGGGAGTTATTGCGACTACCAATATCGATTTAATTTGGTTTAAAAACACTTCTAATTCAAATCGAGACTTTCTTCAGTACTTTATAATCAGCTAATCTTGATGTCCACTTTCCACTCATGCAAATTATTATACAATGCAAAAACCATATGCTTAGTCAAAAAGAGAGACTTATATTGATGGATAGCATTCAATATCAATGACTTGATCTTAATCTTCTCTAAGTAAGATCCTTGATTGATCTTGTTTGATTTCTTGGTTGATTATACCTACTCCAAAATCTTCTCTACACTATATTTTATAATAATATTCCCCTCAAATCAATGGAGATTTGAAATAAATTTAGATGCATTTGATACTTTAGAAAGTTGAGATATTATTTTTAATGATTTTCATAAAAAAAAAATAATTGCTTCTTTCCATAGTTGATTTAATTGAGATGAGAATGGTTGTTGATTGTTTTACTGTATTCCTTTAAATCAAAGGATTTTAGATTTGAAATTTATATAGATTCATACTATTTTATGCGGTTAATTAAATGAGCATAGTAAAATTCAAATTACTTAATTAACAAAACTATAATATTAGATTGTTACGTATGGATATGCTGATTGATTCTAATTGCTCCACAATCTTCTCTCACACCCAGTTTATATAAAACACTTGGTTGAAACCAATAAAAGGTAAAATAACCGCTGACCAATTGATGTATCAAAACCCACAAGATTCATTGAATTTCATGATCATTTAAAGTCAAGCTTCGCACTTGGTTTTTTTGCAAGATGTTCAAGGTCTGCAAGATGTTAGGACGCTGTCAATTGTACCACTAGGGTCATGTACTTATTGCATTGGAAGCTCAATTCTTTGAATCTGTTTCAAGGCGGCATTGCATGAATCATACGAGAGCTAGAGGCCCCAGACATTTATTAGGTGAGCCGTAACAACAACATAGACCATACCCTCATCGATCTTGTCTAAGAGAGCAATTTCTAAAATATCTTAAGCATTGAGATTTTTCAAGGAAGCCTATGATTAATGGTTCTCGATTAACTTCATGACATAAGTCTTTATTTGTATTCATTTCTTCTATTACAACATGAATGGAAAAATCTACTAACTGGGGAGGGGGGGTCGAGAGTCCAAATATGAAATCAAATGGCCGATGAAGAATTTGAAGCAATGGCAGCCTCTGAACCCGTCTCAAGATTAGGGCAATTTCCCTTTTCATTTCCTCTCTTCGCTTCTGAGTAGAATGACTAAAAGAAATCTGACAGGCTCCAGGCTCGTAGCGCAAGCTTCCTTGGACATCTACGATACGAATTTAGGAAATTCAAATGAGCACAAGGAGATGGAATGAGCTTGCGAGTACTTAAGCTAATCAGGCCATTAGACCACCTACACAACCCCCCACGCCAAAATTAAGGAAAAAAACAATTGTATATATGCACATTTAATTGCATAATTACTACTTCCTCCAAAATTAATGACAAATAGGGAGAATCAACTCTTTCATTCATCAAAAAGAAGAACAGAAAAGATGGAGCACTTTATTTAATCCATGGATCATCGATCTAGATGGAGTACAATATTTAGAGCACATGCACATTCCTTCATACTTTCTATATATAGTGTATTCACGCTATCTATAGTAGCGGCATGCAAGCAATTGGCCCTGGAAAGATGGAGATAAGGCCACCATAACTAGAACGGACATAATCATGACCGGCACAAAGAGAAGAAATAGCGGAGGCGGAGGTAGCGGTGGTAAAACAGGAGGCAACACAAGGAGAATCAAAGTTAACACAACCATGAACATGATCGATCTTGATCTATAGTACCTGGGCATCAGTTTTTATAGTAGTCAAAGATTTTTCTTCGCAACCAAGAACACAAGCTACTCATGTTCATCAGCCTCCATTGTCGAAGGATTGAAGAGGGGAAAGCAAAAAATGGTTTACTTGATGAAGGGTTTTTGTAGACATCAGAATTTGAACTGCTTTAGGGTTCAGAAAATGGGGAGGATAGATTATTTATGCTTTTAATGAGCGTGGACAAATGCATTTCCAGCCCAAGTAGCCATCAGCCTATCACTCTCAGAACCCCACTCTTTGCTTAGGCTATATATACATGTCTTGGTTCAACTAATCTTAATGAATATGCTTGGATAACAAATTGTGGCCATTAAATCTTTTTTCTTCGTTAGAAAGCAGAAACGTCCAGTTAATCCTTCATTTTCAATGAGGGATGTAAATCTTACGGGTGAATCAATTTTTTTTTTTAATACTCTGATTTTTAAGACCGGCATAGAGATATTAAAAACCATTTTAACGTAAGAATATAAAATGTTAAGTAAAGTTTCAGATATAATTTTACTTGAAACTTGAACAAGTTAATTTACCATGCATTATCTAGGGTTTTTTATATATTTAATTTAATGAAAAAGAATGAGAACTATTTATTTATTAAAACTTTAATACAATATCACAAAAACATTCCAATATAAAAATTCAATTTATTAAATAAAACCTCAAAATAGTTTATATAAGAATAAGAATGAGAGATATTTTCTTGCACCTTGAAAATCATCTCTGCCGAGCAGCAACGTGAATCCATGGATTTTATCTTTGGTGGAAAGTACAACTGAGTGATGCAGTTGGGAACTAAAGATAGTAAAACAAGAAAGAAGAGGCCTGCCAAGATAAACTTCAAATTCACAATTTTATTTTAGTAATTGAATCTTAATGATTAAGTTTGTCTTCTTAAAAGGTTTACAATGTCTTAAATAGGCTAGAAACTCTACTTAAACCAGAAAATAATGTAAGAAACCAAGATTACAATGAATGAAGTATGAAATCCAAAAGAAAGGCATGTAATCTGAAACTAGCAATAAAAATCACAAAAATTTTCAAAATCAGGATCTCAGGATAAGATTTTAAAAATCTAAAGACAGAAGTTGAAATTTTTTTAACCCAAAGATCTCAAGATTCTGAAAATTAACCCAAAGAAGATTTTTTCTTTTTACTTTGGCCCTTTTTATCGCTATGTTTTTCAGGTTTCCATTATTTTAAAAACCCTATTTCTGACATTAATGCCTTGGTTTTACACTGAAATTATGTTTTGAAAGTGTTTTTTAAAAAATAATTTTAATATATTTATAAATAAAAAATATTTTAACAATGATCGAGTGACTGAATCATGATTGCTCAACTCCACAGAAATATCTTGCGTGAACGCAAACAGAAGAGTGAAGACATGGCTCCCCAGGATCAAGGCCACATAAAGATCTTGCTCCCAGGTATGTTTGTGGGGGTCAAACCCAACATGTCAAGACATTAATGATATCTTCGAGAGCTGATGATAGTCTGACAATGGGAATCGATTACGACCCGTTTCTGCATGGTGCAATGCATCTTCCTCATTCACTACGAAAAGTAATAAATATCTTCTGATTCTCCCAATAAATTGGATCCACAGGGAATGATAATGCCCAGAACCAGTCCTTTCAGTCAGCTCGGATTTTTTTCATAAATTAAACACCAATGGCTTCTCTTTCTATCCGAATCTCTTTTATTGTGTGGCCTCTCCTTTTGTTGAACCGTTTTTAGCTTGGTCAGATCTTTTTTCTTCAAAGGTGCTTCTAGTTCATTTCAAATAACTAGTTTTGTTGATAAATAACTTTTTTTCTCGTTAAATTTTGAATTTTTGAAAAAACAAATGTTAGAAAAGATTTATTTTTTTCAAAAGTACATTGGTTCATGTGTAGCTGTTCTATTTACAACTCGATAAAAGTATTAAAGTTGATAAAAAAAATATCATACCATTGAGATTAAAATAATTAAATAAATTCTATTTACAACTCGATAGAAGTACATTGATAAAAAAAAATGAATACCGTTTAATTAGATTTTAGCTACCAAGTGTAAAATTTAAGTTTTATATACACCTGCATATATATATATATATATATATATATATTGATTGATTGATGGAAGGATTGATAGATAGATCTTTAACCCACCTAAAAAACAGTGTAACTAATTATTTTTTTGGTGACATTATACTAGATTACATAAAAAGAATACCACACAGAATTCAATGAATCACTGTCCAAAAGTCTTGTTAATGCCATCATTTTTCATGAATTTATCCTGAAGACAAAAAGAAAAAAGAACGAAAGCAGAACACTCGAGGCTCATTCTGAGGTGCAAGAAAAAGCCGTACTAGTTCCTGTGTATTAGATTGTTGATCATGGAGGAGATGCATTCCCCTTCACTGTATCACCTACCTTATCTGGGCCTATCACGCACTCTGGCTTCTCTAAAAAATTGCAGATGCTTTTCCATGTAGGTGTGGCTAACCTTTTGAAGGAAAGACAAAACATTTAAATATCCCACATCAATTCCATGAGAAGCGTGAAGTTACAAAATGATAGTTGACGTGCGAATTCTTATCTTTGATGCAATGCAATGATAGACTAACCCTATTCTTGTTTGTTTGCGTTATCCCTTCAATTGGCGAGGGAACACCGACTCCGGCAAATTTGAGTTTGGTGGTCTTTTTTTTTTAAGATATTTACTTGTACGTATTTGGGAATAATAATAATAATATTTGTTAATTAAAGGTAATTAATTTAACAATATTTGTTAATTAAAGGTAGTTATATCATTTTAATGGTAATTATGATCAATCTTTTTGAGCTTTTGATTTAATGACATTTATGTCAAATGGTGTGCGAATATTAGTGGCATTTAGAATAAATGTTAACATATCCAATGTTTATAAGGGTATAACATAATTTCCACTAAAAGTAATAATATAAATGTCTATCATATACACCACAACCGCAATAGAGAAAGAGGTTGTTTAAGAGTGTGGTTGATGAAAAAAGTTGTTTAAGAGTGTGGTTGATGTTGTTTTTGAACATTTTTTTATTTTAAAATGCATCGAAATGATATTTTTTAAAATTATTTTGGCATTAGCATATGAAAATGATTTAAAATTACCCAAAAAAATTAATTTAAAATAAAAAAATATTTTAATTTTTTTTAAAAAAAAATGCAGTGTCAAACACCCTCAAAATCTTTTAGAATACATATTTAAAGCCTTAGAGTTATCTTCATTGAAGAAATATATGTTTGGAAAGGAAATGGTAGTTATTCTAGAAAAATAGTCAATCGGATGATGAAGAAGTTTATCAAAACAGTTTCAGGTGGTCTCTGATGATGTTGATGTAAGAGTAAAAACCTTTTTTTTCAATGCGTTCATACTAAAAAACTTATAAATTGGTTTTTATTAGGGTTTAAAATCTTTTTTATGAAGATCAAAATGTAAAAAATCACCAAAACCAATACTATTATTGCAAAATCAGCCTAGCACTGAGCTTTCAACTATTAAAAGTTATCTAAAACCCTCTCATTTTTATTATATGGGCAAATGCTTGATAAATCATATTCAATCCTTGATTGAATCAAATAAAAAAACTAGAAAAACTCTATAAATACCTATAGGATATCAGAGAAAATAAAGGGGGGAATGGGAAAAAAAGTTATTTGGACTTGAAATTTATATACAAATACATAGTATCTTTATTTGATTTTTATTAAATAAAATAAAGTTGATGAGATTTAAATTTATAACTATTGAATCCTCAAGTTTCTAATATCATATCAAATAATCATTTCATCTAGAAACTTAAACTATAAAATAAAATATCGAGATATAATTTATATTATTCTAAGTATTACGTATATGAATGGGATACAAGGTTCTAAATTCATATACTACACGTACGGCCACGCATGACAAATTCGTCGCCAAAAATCGAAATTGTCGTCTTCCTCTTCTTCTTTTTCTTATTGGGTTAATAAATTTTCAAACCATTTCATCATCCCATGTAAACGCCTAGAAAGATTGGAGGTGCAGTAATAATTATAATTATAATTATAATCAATACTCGGAGTATGAAAAAGAGAAATATAAAGACGAGTATAGCCATGTTTTGGAATTCTTCAGTTCTATTTTCATTCTACATCACAATTTGAAATGAGAAAACAAAAATCATATATATATATATATGATCCTCTTCCTCGTCATCGTTTTTTTCTTCAAATCTCCATTAAAAAGTAAGAGGATAGAGAGAGAGAGAGAGAGAGACTGAAGACAGAACCTGAATTTTCTTGTTAATGTAATGATAAAAATATAGACAACAAACATGGATCAACCTCACGTACAGTTCCCAGATGGGCAATCTTCTTCTTCTTCTTCAAGAGGCAAGAGAAATATAAAGCTAGATTTTCTGTTTTTCCAATCCCTTCTAAACTGGTTTTTGGACATCGTGAAAGCTCTGGAGCCACAGAATATCCAGCTCTTGCATCAAACACAAGTGACAGCTATATTGGGCTCAGCTTGTGATGGAGATAAGGCCAAGAAAAGTAGAAGAATCATGATAAGAACTGGAATAAAAAGAAAAAACAAAGGCGGCGGCGATAACGGTGGCAATACCAGTGGCAGCACCAGTAAAGACACTGTCAACACAACCATGGTAACAATTGATCTCAAGCTAAATTCCCTCACCATCAACTTTTATGCAAAGGCATGAATCTGATTAAACATTCTTGAAATCTCGTATCATGATCTTCAACCTGATATGGCATGGTCATCGGTGCCCATCCCTATAGTGCTTGAAACATTTTTTTCTCAAAAAAAAAACAACAAATCCTAGTAGTCAAGGGGGGCTTGGGAAAATCTTGTACTATGAGGTTTTTTTGTTGGAAAAGTGGGAGAGAATTTTAAAGTAATAATACTTATTGTTTGGAGAATTCATCACATGGGTCCCGCAGAAAACCTTATTTTGTGTCTTCATTCAGCTTACCTAAATTAATTTATTTATATAAACAAACAAACAAATAAATAATGCTCTCCTGGCATTCTATCAAGAGCGGTAGGGACTACGGAGGTGTTGTAAAACAAAGAGAGTGAGTGTTGGTTTTAGCAATGGCTAGCTAGCTTCTGTGTGAGCTTTGATCCTTTAATTTTACAACTTTTTTTTTTTCAGAAAAAAAAAAAATCTCTCATCCATACGATAGTCAAAATGGGACCAGCCTTCCTAATTAAGTTTGCTTTGTCCTAAAGTTAGATTCCTCACTAATTAAGGTTGTCTTTAGATTTTGAGTTCAAAATCCCAACTGCCTTTTTAATGGATTCCAAGTTATCCCTCCCTAAGTTGGCCAGGAGATGTGCGAGTCATGTATGTTGTTTCCAAATTTCCAAGTTATGAAGTTTTTTTATTTTATTTTCAATTTAATTGAAACTCGACCTGGATTAATTTATTGTTCTGAATTTTAAGTTTTTATTTTACCAAATTAACACAGGTTTAGCAACTATATAAGAACTATATATAACAGTCTATTGGAGGAATTCACGGTATTATTGAGTATGATGTTCTTTTGCACTCATGAATTTTTTTGACTTTAATTCATTGCTTGTGTTTTCAGATTTGTCTATATTGCAGTCCTGCTTTCTATCACCAAGAGTATCATTTTAGCTCTTTTCATTCCCTGTAATAGAGGTTTCTCCATATGATTTATGATTTTTGGATTTTTTTAATTTATCTATTTATTTTTCTTTTTTCCTGATTAATATACAAAGTATATTCCAACAAGATAAACAAGTGATCAAGGTCATATTTAGCGATGAAGTGACTAAACAAGGAAATGGATTAAGAAATGGATCAAATTCAGTCAATTAATCAATCAGAAAAAAAAAATCAAAAAGGAAAGTTCTGTTCATTGAGGACTCGAGTGAAAACCAAACGAGCAATAAGAACTGGTCTTTCCTTTTCTTGTCGGTCCACCAGGGAGCCCGTAAGGAGAAATTTCCAGCATGATACAATTTTTTTCAAAGTCTGTGCTGAATGCTGCCTTAGAGGGGCAGACAAACAGGCCTGACCAGTTACACCTCGATTCAGAGAAATTGCCTCAATAATTAAAAGGTAATTACTTTCAAAAAGGAACAGAATGGCCCTCAGAATTTCTTACATCTTCACATCGATCCTCGTATTTATTTTGATTACATTCACACTCGACATTGTTTTTCAACGTTGGCCCCTCCAGCTCTGCCCAAGGAGCTCCATATTCATCGAGCATTGACAAGAGCGTCTCAGCATCGCATTTATGAATTACATTTGTGGGTGTGTGTTTCTTCATTACAAGCTACGCAGGGAAATTACATAATTTATATTTGTGGGCATATTGTAATCTTGGTGACAGCAATGATAGAGATAATGATGGGAGTGATATCCTCTACTCCATATATCCATGGAAAAATGGGATTCGTAGGGCCCTTGGAACTTGTCTCTCGTCCAAGTTCACCCCTGAACTTATTAAAATAGTTTTTTTTCCATTTTAGGTCTAATTATATCTTGTTAAAATGACATCTACACCGATGGAGCTCAAATCACATTAGATAGTGGATTCTGAACGTTTAGTAGAAATAATGGAGAGATAATGATAGCCCATGTAAACACGAGGTTGTTTTTTAATGTGTTTTTCATTCATAAATACATTAAAATGATGCTTTTTATTTTTAAAAATTATTTTTGACATCAACACGTTAAAATAATCTAAAAATATCAAAAACATTTAATTTAAAATAAAAAATAATTTTTTTTCAAAAATATTTTTGAAACGCAAAGCCAAACAAGATCTCAAACCTCTCACAAAGTGACAAAATGGAGAGAATACATGTTTACCAATTAAGATATTATAAGCATTGATTATTAGATAGATAAGTCATAAACATTTTTATTTATTTATTTTTATCTTCCCTTGCATAAGAGTTCCCAAGTCAAGAGTTTGATTATTATGCCACTACTAAGACAAGGAGTACATGACTGACTTTTCACAAATACAATGCACCTCTCGCTATCTCAAGTAATATTTTTCAAGCACGTAACATATTCTCTCTCCCACAAGAACGGAGGTTTTGATATGTATAGAAAGAGGGGAGCTATTGATGATGAGTATGACAATCCAGACCATATTGTCGTCTTCCTTCTCAGTTGCTCTGCTGGTACCCTCATCCATTAATTCAATTTTGTGTTTTTTTAATTGAAGGATTAGGAAAATTCATTAAATTAAATTCATGAAGTTTATTCATGGATCAAAATTCAAAATCATGGGTAAGAAACACATTGCAGAATATTAAGCTACCTGAAGGATGAATTAAACCCAAAAATATTCCACCTTTTAAGACCAGAATGTACCACTTGCGTTAAATATTATGAATAAAATGGATTTGAAAATATTAGGATTACACACCTGCTTAAGGAATTCAATGCAGTTTCAAAGATCGAACGCTGAGCCCAGCCCTTGGGATAAGATTGTGTTTGACAGATACTCTCATGTCTTTTCTTTTAGTTTGTAACTTGTTCTTGTTTTTAATATCAAGCCAAACAAACCCTTGAAAATTTCAAAGAATTTTTTTTAAAAAAAAACCATCAGGGGATCATTTTAAATTTATTTATGGCTCTATCCCATTTTTTTCCAACAATTTTATCTAATATTGACTCGTATATTTATATTATAAGATACAGATCCGGTATTAACAAATACCCGATTTTCTTTGAATTCTCGGAAGAAAACAAAAAAAATCCAAAAGCTCCCCCATTTAAAAAATAAAATATGGTTATTTAAATATCTTTTTGTGTTATTTCATATGGCTAAATTTTGCAAAAATATAAAAATTACAAAAATCATATGTATTTATGTGAAACAATTCAAACTACACATTGACATGCAATTTAGAATTTAATAACCAATTTATTAAATTTATAAGAATTTGATCAATATTTAATAGTTTATATTTTTAATTCATGAGAATTAATGGTAAACAAACATATATAAATATTGATCTACGAGTATGCCGATATCTAAAATATCAATAATTAATCTAAAAAATTCTCAAAGTTAGACTATATATTCATCAATTCTAAATTGAAAATATTTTGCTTTTTTCACGACACACGAGTTATGGAAAAGCTATATGCATTCCAAGATAAATGAATTGTGTCAAGCATTTATGTAGGGTTTTTTCAAACAAAAACTTGTTTTGATATATGAGCCCATAACAAATTTAAATTGTCAAATTTGCTCATATAAATAAATCATAAATAGATATCTTGTATTTATAAAATCAAAATTCAAATCAAATATAATAAAAAATAATGCATAGTTTTATATATCGATGATATCCGATGATTTATACATAGAATTAAAAAGTGAATAATGATTTTAGGAGAAAAAAAGGGCACAAATGTCAAAAATCGCACGTACTTCACGTTATCTTCCCAACCCATCTAAATCACATTTTCTCTCTTCTATGCCATGAAAATTACATTTAACCACAGGAGAAAACAAGTTTAGGGTGGTCAACCTAGCAATGAAGTTTATCATAGAGTTTTCCAATATATGACGTGATAGCCATTTACTGCACCCATCAATTATTGCTAATCCAATGGCTGATCAGATACAGACGACATTATCGAGATGGAATTATTGTTTCTAACGATGTGATGTTTTGGTTTTGACTGGGGTAATATTTGAGATTATTATGATTATTTTTAAAATAGTTTTTGTTTAAAAATAAATTAAAATAGTATTTTTTATAAAAAAAAATATTTTGATATTAGAATATTAAAATAATTTAAAAATATTAAAAAAAAATAATTTAAAATAAAATAAAAATAATTTTTTTCATAAATATTTATAAAATACAATGTTAAACAAGCACAGTAATAGAAAAGGAAATGTTGAATTCTATCTAAATTCATTTTGAATTCGGTAACTAGTTTAATGAAGCCATGAGATTTTGACCAACATTTCAATAATAGATAAAACTTCAATTTATAAGAATTAATGATCAATATCAATATTCTAGTATTAATATTGAATCTACAAGTAAATTAATATTTTAAGTATAAAAAATTAATTATAAAACTCTCAAATTTATTCTAGATATTCACCAAATTTAATTGAAAATATTTTTTTTCCACAACATGCCAGTTGTGAAAAATACTTTCACCTTCTAGGATAGGTGACCTTGTTAGGACAACTACATGAATCCTTTCAATAAGAACTTCTTTAAGCACAAGAGCTCATTATGAATTCAAAATATTAAATTTATCCAAGCGAACAAATCTTCATCCTCAATCATAAATAGACTATATATATATTAGGGATTCATTAAAACCTTTGAACCACATGAATCTATTATTAAGATGGATAAAAGGCATTAGATAAAATCTTCACAACCATTATATTTTTTTTAAAATTAAAATAAACATGAAGAATTAAAAAAAATGATTTTTTAAAAATCAAATATATTTTAAAACACATCTAATCACAATTTCAAATGCAAAAATAAACTGACCTCATTTCAAAGCTCCCTCCAAAAACATAATTTGTACAAAGTTAATTAGAGGAAAAAGGATTTAGAGCGATCGATTATAATTCAAATCTCGACATTTTTTCAAATCCAATTAATAGTATAGGTTCTATTTACAATTAAAAACATTTTTTTTGTTTTCAATGGAAAATCAAATTAAACTTGAAGAAGTAATTAAATTAATTATCATTTCATATCAACATTATCATATTTTAAGAAAAATGACTCTGACACCTCTGAGAAATTTCATGCACAATTTCAAAATTATATACATTGTGAATATCATTGTGATCACACCGACCACCGCAAATTCATGACCCTTTTCGTTTTAATCTTTTTGAGTATCAGAAAATGACATTCATAGACAAGAAAAAGTCAAGATCTTTGCTCTTTTTTTCTTCTCTTGTTTAAATTTGTATTTAATTTCAAAGAACATGGAGTCTCAGTTTTACTCTACCTACTTAAAGAGAACAAATTAAAAGACAAGAAATCAAGGAACTCAGTTTACCTTACACACGAGATCATATCAATTCATGTTACACACGAAATACACAAAAGATCTCTTGTACATCCCCTGGATACAAAAAAAAATGAGATGTGAAACTATTAGTGATCAGCATGGGAGATAGCTTCTGCCTCCGACACAAGTTTTCCCAGATTTGTTCAAATACTAGCGGAAGCTGTATCAGGCAGTTTGGGGGGGGAGAAGGCCAGGAAAACAAGAAGACTCATGATGAAGACCGGCAGAAGGAGAAGCACAAGTGGCGGCGGCGGCAGGGGCGGCAAGACTAATGGAAGCACCAGAAGGAAAACTGTTAACACAGCCATGACCATGACCGCTATCACTTTAAAGTACCTCAACATCAAGCTCTGAACTAGCTAGTGATCATCTCGATCTCTTCTATCAATACTGGCCGGTGTGGTGAGCTTAGTGGGTTCTTGTTCTTGTTGCATGCGAGATGGAAAAGGAGGTAATGCACGCTGTGTATATATATATGGAGAGAGACAGAAGAGTGTGAATGAGAGAAGGAGAAATCGAAAGATATTTATTAATATTCATAAAGAAAGAAGAATTGAAATTGGGGGAGGGGCCAATTTTTCCCAACGGCGATGAAGTTTTTTCAAGGAGGGGACAGTAATTGCAACTACTTGAGAGCCTATTTATCTAAATTTGGTAGACAGTAAAACAAAAGAAACGGCCATTTATTTTTATTTTTATTTTCTTATGGGATTATATTGCACATGGAAGGCTTAAACCTTCGAAAATCTCTTGGCGAAAGCACACGTTTGTTCGATACTTTTTGTTTTTTAGATTTTGGATAAATAAAAAGTACACCAAAAATATTTTTTAAAAATTTAATTCTAATTTATTGTTAATTATTTTTTTTAGTATTTTTCAATCATTTTAATATAATAATATCAAAAATAATATTTAAAAATATAAAAAATTATTTAAAATATAAAAAATACTATTTTAATATATTTCTAAATAAAAAAACATTTTAAAAATCACCCTCGACGACAACTATAAACTTTATAGCTCGGAAGTCCCTTCATCAATTGATAATTCCAAGGTGCAAATAATCAAATTATTTGCTGCAACGTATCGTCTTGTAGTGAAAGATTTTACTGTGTTAACTGTAAGCTCATGATCTAATCCTATTAAATAATGAAAATATTTTTATGTATTTATTTTCTTTTAATTCTCTATCTCCTATATCTCTCGAAAATCTCTCCTTCACAAGCAACTTTCTTTTCCTATAAATGTTCTTAGCAGATTAAGAAGATTGCCTCCCTTTTCCATTCTAGTTTAAATTTACTTACCAACAAAATGTTTCGTAACAAAGACGAAATCACCTACCCGATCGAAAACACATTTTTTTAATTTTTTTTTCAAATTTTAAGACCTCCAAATCCCAAAGCTTTCGCGAAAGCAATGGATCCACAATGGCATGGCGTAATTAAATTGAAATCAACTTTGACCAAGTCCCAAATTGCGACCTTTATTGTATTTCTTATCTTGCTTTGTAGAATTCCAACGGCAGAGTACTTGGTTCGGTCCCTTTAGAACGAGAATGTCACTTTCACTCCCTTGCTACAAAAATTTCTTGTCGCGAAAGGACAGTGGATTTCAATTTGAAAATCCATCCACTTCCATTAATTATTCAACCACAAATTGAGAGGTTCATGTTCATGCATTGCCATCTTGTTTTTGACAGCATCACCGCCTGGAAAAGAGTGGTTTAAAGCGGTGACTAGCCCACATACTGAGACACATTGAAAGATCGCATGAACATAGCCAAAAAAAGTAAACCACGCATGAGGTAAGCATTTCTTGTCACACTGACACACTGAGTAGGTAGGCCACACAAATATATATATATAAACACACACACACTACTCTTAGTGCTCTTTCTAATTGGTGGCTAACTCCCTAGTTGAGGTTCGTATGTATATATAAAGACACAAGGGGGAATCCTAACATTCCAGATCTTTCTCAACTTGTTCATTCTGTATTACAAAAATAGCCCCACTGGGAAATTACTGAAAATTTAGGACCTAATTGAAAACTTTCTGTGCTAGTTTGAGGTTATTTTTATTCCCCCCTCCCAATATATCTGCCTTACTTCTGGTGATTATCCTATCTCAATTCTCTGATCAGAATAAAAAAGAGCACAAATTCTGGGTATAAATCTTGCTCATTGTTCCTAGAACGGGTACATTCCCTCTTTATTTGATAGACTATGAGACCCACTTAACAAGATTTTCTATTTATTTAATGATTTACCCAAAGTCAGAGTTGATTCTATTCTTAAGGCTATTATAAAAGAATTACCTAAAAATCAACTCATCTTTTTATATGCCTTCCCATGATGAAGTCGATCGAGTACTGAAACATGAATCAAGGAATATGAATAGAATTATTTCACAAGCATGATGTGATTAATTGTTTCAAATGATGTTCATAAATCAAATATATTTACATGCTGGATCGATGGTAAAACATTAGCTGGTGTCCATCCATGCACGCATGGTCTGCGATGATGACGATAAGGTTCCCTCAAAATCTATGCCACGCTCGAGCTCTGGTTCTCAGATTGCTGACTGTTGTCTCTGTGTGTGTGTGTGTAAGAGAGAGAGAGAGAGAGAGAGAGAGACGTCAAGGCATCTCACAGCTAGGGCCCATATTGACTATATGCAAGTTCATGCATTGATTGTTTTCTGCACCAATACAATGCATCAAAAATATCTCCCTGCGAAAGATGGGCAGGGTTGAAGAAAAGAAAGAGAATCAGCGATTCTGACCTTTCCGTCCATTGATTTGCAGTCACCAATTTTGTACGATGGAGATTATGATGCTGCTCATTTTAATAATTTTCCTCATTCTTGTCTCCAAAAGCACCTTGTCCCAATCATTAAACCTTTAGATTTCCGATAAGAGATTATCTATAGCTATGTGAACGCATAGAAGAAGTTATCTATAGCTTACCGCCCTCGTTTGCAACAGCCGCTCCTCTCTCTCTTTTATGAGCTCCAATCCCCTCTTATTTGTACATATAATTCAAGAAAAATATTTGGTATTGTTTTTATTTTTATGGTTAATGTTTTAAAAAAACAGTTTTATGAAAAATATTATAGCTGTGGTTCAAAATTAGTAGTAAAATATATGGTTAAAACTGTGGTTGAATTTTTTTTTTTGTATATTTGGTTATCATGTTTTTTATATTGTTGTTAACTTTTAAAATTATTTTAAATATATATATTTTTTGTATATTAATATGCATATATCATGTAAATATTATTTATATTTTAATTAATTTTTAGATTATTTTAATATTTAAAATATATATTTTGTATATTAATAAATTAATGTGGCACATGGACAACCATTTTCATCCTTCTTATTTTATGTATAAACTTCCATTTCTTTTTTCGATTCCTAATAGAAGAAAAAAATATCATTCAATGAAAATGAAGGATAAATAAGAAAATAAAACTTTTTCAACAAAATAATGAGTAATTGGATCGTAGTCTTAAGTATTTTTTTTCTTTTAAAGAAAAAAAAACAACTATCATTTCCCTTTTCCACTTCTTTTCTATTAAAAGTTTTTTGAAGTAATTTCCACTTCTTTTCTATTAAAAGTTTTTTGAAGTAATAATAAATAACAGCTAGTAATAAATTTATTTTATTTAACTCACAAGACTGTTCCTCTATTTATATTTCATTATTTATCTCCATCATCTTCCTCATTCCATCATTGACGCATGTCTATACCCATATTTTTTGGAAGTATATTCCTTCCAACTCTCTCTTTCCTTCCCGTTCTAAAACCCCGAAATTATCTACCCCTCAATTCCCAATTCATCTCTCTTTCTTTTTCTGCTCAAAGTTTCCATCTTTATATAATTATTATAAATCTACTTCTCTCCTGGGTTCCTCTTAAAATTTCATAAACCAAACTGATTTTGGAACTTTTTTTTTAATGGGTTTCGTTGGATTTTTTTTGTTTGTTTGTTTAGAGTTGACTTGAGGAACTGGGTGTTTTTAAAATTTGATAATAAAATCAGGGGTTCAGCTACAAATTCCTGCTTATTTGCAAACATCGTTTCCGTACAAAAATTATGTGGGTACATGTGAAATTTCTGCCTATGATAGTTTATCAGCCGCTAAAATTGTCTGCTTTTTTTAAATCTCCAGCGTGTACACACTGCCAAACACCCTCTAATACCAAAGTGTCCTTTCACCAGCGTCAAGTTATGCCGGCTCTACACTTATCTTATCTTAACTATGGTTAGTAGTTTGGTTTGCTAAAATGACTAAAATATTTTGTATGAGATAAAATAATATTATTTTTATTTTGGTTTAAATTCTGGTTAATTTTGGATTTTTCAGCCAAAATATTTTCATTCTGCCCGTTCCGTTCTGGTTAAATAGTATTTTTTTTAAATAATGTATAATTTTATAATATCAATCACATTTCTTAATCCAATCGTTAAATTAAGATAAAATTTTACGAGTCTCTTGACATATTTTATATATTATATAAAAATTTCAGAACAATCAGAGAATATAATAATCTTGCGAGATTGATAATAACATTATCGTATATTATACATGCTCATAATTTTATTAAAAAAAACATTTTATTGTGTTTTTTTAGATTAAATTGAAAAATTCTAATTTTTTTTTATTTGAACTAATTTATTTTGAATATATATATAAACAGTACAACCCTAAAACAACATTTTAAAACGTGAAATTGCATAAACAATATAACCTTAAAATTACATGCTAAAACATTTTAAAACTAAAATATTCCATTCAAACTGAATGAACAAAGCATTAATTGAAATTATATTGACAACTTGATCTTAACTACAGTCGGCAGCAGCAGTAAAATTACAGTATTAAGGTTTTTTCTTTTATGTTTTGAATAATTAAATGACTGATCTACCTTGAGAAAAAAAAAACTAGATTTTTCGGACCTTTTGTTTTAAATTCGCATTAAAATGATTAAATCATAACACGTGTTAGCGGTCGAGTATTTGACTTTCTTCTCTTTTCTTCTTTTATTTTTCTTGTTTTCATGTTTGACCATTTAAAAAAACATTTTACAGCCCTTCAATTTATTTTTCATTTGGATTTGGCCCCTGATATTACTATTTGTATAGGAGATTATTTATAGAATCAGTTTTTTTTTTTCAATTTCATCCTCATTTAATTTCTTTTCATGTGTCAGATTTGATACCCATCTTATGTTTGATATTTGTTTTGTTATGAAGTATTTTTAAAATTAATTTATTTTTTTTCTCATTCCTCGACATGTAATTTTATTTTATCTTCATGTAAATTGTTCTATTGATTGCAATTGTTTTACTTTGAAAATTTTTTAGATTTAAATATATTTTTTTCTATTGATACTTTAACATTGCATAGATTTGTTTTTTTTTTTAATTTAATCCTTCAACTTTTCTCCCGGTTATCATGATCATTTTATTTAATTTAGTCCATTTTTTATTATTGTTTTTTATCATTTAATTAAAATTAAAACTAGATTATTTCACCCAGCAAGTTCATAACAAGAATCACAAAATTATCTTTCTTCGCTCGAGGAACTTGTATAAAAAATTAATCTAGTTTGTGGAAAAAGCACGAACTCCAGGCTACAATTAATCCGTCACTCTAAAGGCCTTAAACACTGCCTCAGTCCCTGAAAAAAAAATAAAAAAGAGTTTTTATTTTTCATGGTATGTTGTTGTTTGTACCTATGCAAAACTTCTTTCTATTTAATTTTATATCAATTCTGATTATTCAAAGCATCTAGTAAAATAATGTATTTTTCAGCTAAAATTCTAATTATTATTTTAACCCTCAGTTCAACTTGTTTACACATGTAAACACTCTAAAAACATCTTAATAATTTTCATAATCTTATTTTTTATTTAATAATGTTCTTTAATCAGTCTAAAAATCATAAGTCTAATCAAATAAAAAAAAACCTTAACAGGCCTTGATTTGTTTTTCATTTATGATTAAAGAGCAAAAGGGTATTTATAATTATTTTCTCTGAGATGAACTCATTAACATCAAGATTTGATTATTTTTATAGCTAAAATATGATCGACCAAAACTATTTTCTCTTTTATTTATTTTTCAACGACTGTATCTCTCATTTTCTAATATCCAAGAACCATAATATGAAAAAAAAATATTTTAAAACCAAAAACAACATAAAAAAAAAAAACTTTTAAGAACTAAATTAAAATTTTCCAAGTGTTTCGATTACCATGAAAACAGGACAATCTACCATCCAAACCGCTTCTCGAAGCCTTAACACAAGACGTGTTCGATCCGCTGGCTCCGGAAAAACTCTAGCTTTTGCTATTAGCCCTTGGTGATCCTCTTCTCCTCCGAACCTCACCAGGTGATTGTTTATTCTCTACTTTTCTCTGTCGGGCTGCTGGAAAATGCAAAGGAAAACTGGAGTCTTTTGAATGGAAAATAAGTGGGTTTGGGGGGGTGGTAATCCAGCTACAGCTAGCTAGGGATCTGGAAAACTTGATTATTGTCGCCTTGCTTTTCCATCAATGGTGTCATGGCAATGCCACTTTATGTCATCGCCGGCTTTGAAAATGAGGCTGCGGCCTACAAAAAGGAGGGGAAACTTGACATTTATGGATGTAATTTTTGAATTTTAGAGAGCACGGATGGTGAAAAAAATCTTTCTTTTCTTTCCCAGCCCAAGATCTGAGATCTAAACAAGTCAGCATCACACCCAGTAGTGCATGTCCCATCCCCCAGAGCGAGAGCGAGGGATCTGATGATATTTTTTTGTTGACTGTGCTGGATTTCGAGTAAATTTGTTAATAGTTAGATAGCATGTTGAATTGTACGCATAATGGGAGAGTTTAGATCGATCTTAATCGATGATGTTTCCGACCAGTGAATCTGCTGCTTGGATCATCTTAGAATAAGAGGACTGGACGACAGACAAAGCACTGCAAGGCGAAGGAGCTAGCTAGTGACTCGTCTGGTCTTGCGGGGATATCGTAAAAAAAGAAAATCTCATGAGCACGTCAGCTAGACATGAATTCATAGCAGTTTTATTACATCTGGTTTGTCCCATTACGTCAACAAGAACTCGATGGATTCGAAATCTAGATAAAGATTACACATGATTTCTTAAGATATCCAAATCCGTGTGATAAGAGAACAGCAGAAGAAAACTATCTAATATATGGGTGATTTCTTAAGATTTACAGATCCGTGTGATAAAAGAACAACTAAAGAAAACTATCTCATGGATGGGGTTTATTTCCCAACAGTCTGGTGGTTTTTAATATGATTGTCATTGAAAATTTATATGGTCGTTATCTTTAAAATCTGTAAAATTAATCGAGGTACACGCAAGCTAGCTAAGACATGTATGCTAAAAAAATAAGATGACACACATAATTTCAATCAAGATTATAGCCTTCAAAGACAACCTAATTTCTAGTTTGTCAAATATAGCATAGAATAAAATAGCATATCTCACCCTAAACTTTACTTTTAAAGTCCGAGCATAAGATCATCTAAAGAGTGAATATGCATCAAGCAAAATCCAGTCAATTAACAAAGCTATTCCACAACAACCAAGAATCCTAGCAATGCAAAAACAAATGAGTGACAAATTCAGATTTAAACAAACAAATAAAAAAGTATTTTTATGTTGAAGAATAACTTTTTCTTCTAGCAAGAAAAGCTATTATAGGGAACTCATCATTCAAGCCCAATCAAGCTTAACATCACATGTTAGCTTAGAAAAACCAGAAGATAGGAGCATGCTCCGATCCAAGTTTCCTCCCTAAATTTGACATCGAACCACTTGCCAAGACTCAAAAAAAATATTCTTGCATTTAAAGCTTTGTTTTTTCCACGAGAGTTTGCGTTTTCAGGATTTAGAAGGAGCAATAAATAGTTAAAAGAGGTTCATTAAAATAATAATCTGACCGTTAAAACTGAAGATTTTCTGCTTTAGAGTACGCAACTATGATTCAACATTTGTCTTCCCACATTCTTAAATGCTTTTCTTTCGACCCCGTTCAATGGGCTTTTATTTCCTTTAGGTTATTATTCTCGAACCTTAACCTAAATTATTAGAAGCTGGACCTTCTCGACCCAAAAGCAGAAAATATAGCCCAATTACATTAATATTATGGAATAATTCATTGCAGCGGAATTATAGTTTCCTTCCTATTATAGATGTTAAGAGATTTTTATTTATTATTGAAAGATAATATATTTATTAAATCGAGGTTCTTTCTAGATGTATATGAGGGTTGGAGCTGAAATTACTGTAAAATCGTTGGCATGTATTATAAATACCAAATTTTGTGTTTTGCACTGCGAAAGTGCGAATTAATGCCTCCTTTTCTATTTTTAATACGTGATCTTCCATAAAGAAAAATGAAAATTTTGAATGCTAAAAATATAGTTGTTGGAATGTTTATGGATTGGGACCAAGCTGAAGCAAATTAAGCACATATGATCCCTAATAAAAAAAAATTGCATTCACACACCAATATATATATATATTATGTCTTCTTGTCTCTATATTCTCTCGACCGCTAAACCCCACCTCATTATTATGGAAAATTAAGAAGTTAAAACTCATTTTTATCAACATTTATGCTACTGATCTCATATTCATAAGAAAAAATATATATATATCCACACACACACACTGAGTTAAAATTTAAATAAGAAAAGAGTTATCATCAAAATAATAAAAAAGAGAAAGAGCAAGGAAAATAAAGTATCATCTTCAAAAAGCAATGGCTTCTCAAAGAGAGAAAACGCAGTTGAGATATAATACATTTTCTTCATACAAGATATTGGATATGTTTTCTCATCCATGAATAGACAAGACTCTTTAGTGTTTAGTCGACCACGCTTTATTGTTGTGAGAAGAAAATGGAACTGTATGATCACATGCCGGTGGATGCTATATGACCGGGTATTCTAGCCGGAGAAAGAGCAAGGAAAACAAGCACGGCCATGATCAAGACCGGAGCTAAAAGAAGTAAAAGCGGCGGTGGCGGCAATGGTGGCAAAACAAGTGGCAGCACCAGAAGGAAAACAGTTACCACTACCATGACCATGATTGATATCTGCCTAAAATATTTGACCAACAAATTCATCTCTCAAAGAATATCACGTACCTGGATGTGGATGATCGAACATGCATGCCTTCACATCTTTCTCAACCTTTATTGTAAATATATTTTCTAGGAGGAGGAGATAGAAAATGGGGTGGTGGGTGATTATATAATATTTAGATAGAATTGAAAACGAGATTAAAAATTTGAAATGGAGTATATTTTTGGTAAAATACAAGAAATAGAAAGGAATTATGCGCTGAGAAATTGGAAAGTATTGCTATTTATAAACTTGCTGAGAAACAGGTGGGGTTATGGGTCATGCTAGTCAGTATCATTACCCCGTCCCTATGTCCTGAAGATAATTTTATTTTCTTAGAACTAAAGCGTGGCTCTTGATGATTCGGTATAATTCATTTTTGTCTTCTTGTTCTTTTTAAATTTATACTGATTTTCAAGATTTTGACGCAGAAATTCGATTTCATATGTATTTGGCTGTGTGATAGTTTTGTGATTATTATTTAAAAAAAATAGATTTAAAAAAAGTTGTATGTTATAAAGTTTTAAGAAGAAAAAATGCGAAACCTAAGTAAAATTATGGAGCGTATCAATTAATTAAAAGATCTTATAATTATAATTATAATACAATAAAGTTTATAATTTTAAAGAAATTATACATATAAACTATATTGTCAAACAGACCTGAAAGTTTATAATTATTTTGTCATACCTTTTATTTTTATGGTGAAATTTTAGCCTTATTAAATTTATTTATCAATTAAGGCACCCATATACATTGCATGCATCTCTCAATCAATCAACCTAATTAAAAACAAATTTGTAACAAGGTGGTTTAAGGAAATTATGAAAGGGAAAGATTTTGACCAAAGCCTTCAAATCGTTTTCAATCCCAAGGATTAAATATTACACGAACCTAATTAATCAGACTATCTCAGTTGAATTGTCTTGATCATTCATCGCTCGCATGAACTGATTCAATAATGGAGTCTACCACACCAATCAATTACAAGCACTGAATCCATGAAACTTCACCAACCTTCAACTCTCGTGTTTGTCTGTATTTGGATCGATCTGCTTATTAGATCAGGACATTGCTTCGTATCTCGACAAAGGATTCGAAAAGATGTATGCTTTTGCATGGAGAAAACTAACATTTTACTCCTGGTTTTGGGACTTTCTAAAAAAAAAAAAAAAAAGGAGGAAAAGATGTTAATGATCTTTATCTTGGCCTGACTTGGAGATTTCCAAAGTTTATCTTCAAAGCAACTCAAATGCTAATTACATATCTCTTTCTTAAAGTAAATCATCATTGGGATGTTGGATTCTATTTATATGCATCTACTTTGTATAATTCATTATTAATGTTTGTTTGCGAGTGTGATGTATGTTATTTTTAAAAATGTTTTTCATTTAAAAATGCATCAAAACAATATTTTTACAAAATTATTTTTAATATCAGCATATGAAAATCATTTAAAATATAAAAAAATAATTTAAAGTAAAAAAAAAGGTTTCATTTTTCTTCAAAAATATTTTTGAAACAAAATGTAATACAAAACCATAATAGAAGGAATCAGTCAAAAGAAGATATATAAAAGAGGGAAAGGAAAAGGAAAATGGCAAATGCAATGCTTTTCAAGCCCTGAATCAATTGGCTTGAAGGGGTTTTGACCAAATATTACTTAGTCTACAACTAGATTATTCACCCGTGATACATTGCAGTTCGGGTCAAAAAAATATTGAACATTAAAAAATATTAAAATATTGTTTTTTATAGTGGAAAAATACATTTAAATTGTACGAGCGTTAGCATGATGTAATTCAATTGATTTTATAAGTTATGATGAACTCATATAACTCATAAAAATATAGTTTGATTAAGAAATAATTTTAAAATAATACTTTTTTTTTAATATTAAGATAATATATATTAGATTGATTTAAATCAACAGGATTAAACCGGATTAACATGTCAAATTTACAACTAAAATTATGAAACTATAATAACTTTATAAGAAATAAATAATTATTAATTATAAAACTTGATTCCTTGTCAACTCAATATTTAAGGATATAATTTTTTAAAAAAACTATTAATGGGAAAAAAATAATATTAAATAATAAAACTAAAAAAATTAATAAAAAAAAATAAAAGAGAGAGGGAGAAAAAAGTATTATTATAATAAATGATTCTCTGCGAGGAGAGGTTTTTTCATTTATTTTGTAGTTAATTAATGTAATTTCGACATGTTTCGAAGCTGAGACAGCTTTTATAAATATAAATATAGATAGTCGTCAATCCTTGTGTGCATCCATGCGTGATATAGACAAGACTTGCGAGTGCCTTGTACCAAAGTTCAATCCAAGTCATGGCCTAGGTTCATCATGGCTACCTATACACAAAACTCTAGCATTTTGGTGGCACATATATTGAGATGTGCATAGTTTTGCTCGTGTTTCCTGAAATACATGAATTTACTATTTCAACGACTTCATTGTCTCAATGGCTAGTGGTGGATCTTGATTTATTTTATTTCTTCCATATATATATATATATATATATATAAAATGAATAAGAAAATTAAAGGTTAAGAAGCTAAAGTTGTATTTCATACAAAGTATTATGTGAGGTCTCGCACATGCGATAAAATGCAAATAAGAATTAAGTATGAAGATAAAACAAAAAATAAATAGAACCGGGAGAAATAAGGCATTATAGAAGAATCATCCGTGAAAATGTGTTGTTTTTTATTTTATTTTTTAATTTAACTATTATTTGAACTTCTATGACCACGGCCATGGCTCCACTAACAAAAATCGAAGAATGCAAAAGCAATTGATGCTAAAAGATACAAAAATAAACAGCCTAATTAATCATGACTCTTCGTTTTAGGAATCCAAGCATGTCAAGAATCAATGAACTGATGAGAGAAGATTAGCATAGATGGGGGAAAATTCATAGGAGCTGGTGGGGACGAGACTGTGAAATTTGAGCTTTAAATATGTGAGGTTGGAGATAAAATAAAAATAAAAAATAAACTTCTAAGAGTAAACAAAACCTATATATTTTTAACATATTGTTATTTTAATTGCAGTAAAGTATAAAATATTACGATATATTACAAATCACTTTTATATAAATAAAAAAATAATATAGTGTTTTATTCCGTATAAATTAATCAAATGAAAGTGAACTGGCCCTTTTGACTAAGCATGATAAATTTAATGTCCATGATATTAATTATTATTTTTTAAGCAAATCCTTGACCTTCTATTTAAAGCTATGATGGGCTCCTAATCAACCGACCTATCACACCACCAGAATTTCTATCATCTTTGAAAATTAATAATGCTGCAAATCGAAATCATTTTCTGTCTCGCAGATTTGAGGACATAAAGTAAGAATTCACCCGACAAGATAAGGTCTAGCTAGTAATGCCACCCATTAAAAATTTGCCCATAATCACTTCACATTTTATTTTATTTTCAAATATCACATCATAAGAATTTAATCACCACTACTTCTGGCTTAACTCTTCAAATTCAACACCAATGCATAATCTGTTTGCAACCCCTTTAGATTTATAGTGTTCTATGTCGTGAAAATATAGTAGGACGTGATTATTTCGTCACGGCGCTAAAATTATCATTTTTGTTGTTGTTATTGTTATTGTTTAAGGAAAATTATCAAAATTATAGGTTTATTACTTGTGATATTATCTTTCTTCCTTTTCTTTTTTTTGTTTTGGAGGGAGGAGGTTATTTTGAATAGTAATTAGATGACACTTCGTTTAATCTTTCTTTTTTTTCCTATCAAAGTTCAATTTGACTCTTTATCTTATGACTCTAATTTTATTGTAATTTCCCCCTAAACTCAACCAATTGACTTGATAAATATTTACATTTCATCTGTGGAAATTTCAATCTTCTTTAATACAAATTAAACTCTCAAACTTAATTTTTCACCAATTAAGCTCTTAATAAAATTAATCTAATCGATTTTAAAGTATAATCAAGTCCTTGCACTTAATTATATCTTTCAATTAACCCTAAATTGATTCCTAGATATAATTAAACTTTAATTTGACCCATGAGTAAATCAAGTTGGCCTATTAAAAATTTACTTATGTATTTTTTACTTAATTTTTATACAAATTTATCTGATAATCATTTATTTTAGACTTAAATCCTCATTTTTCTTTATTTTTTGGCACGGTAAAGATACGATCAGACTCTCGAATTCGTTCAAAATCTCCAACATATTTTTTTCACCGCGTAAACCCTTTTATTTTTATTTATATATAATTTACAATTCTTGTACATGTAGCTAGAATATGAAGTTGGAATATGGAACACTTGAATTTTATAGGAAAAAGGTTTCCCTCTTCGTACACAAGGATATAAGCTTCTCATTCAAAGTCTCGCACTCTAATGTGCTATTCCCTTGCATGACCTGTGATTCAATCCACAAAATAAATTAGAATCTAAACTTTAGACACAAATGGACACGTATGTAAAACGAACGTAAGCAGATTTTATAATACCTGAAGATGTAAATGGTAGAAGACGTTGCCTCCAAAGGACTCGAAGGAAGAAGAATTTATTAGAACAAGTCCATTTTCCTCTAAATTAAGCACGATTTCTGATAATGGAGTCTTAAGGATCTTGGAAGTGGAAATCTGAACGACAACTTCTCCATCACCAAGCCGGCTTGCTGATACCGATGATAAAGAGCTATACATGGTGTCTTTTCTTTGATTTTCTTGGTGAATTAAATAATTTTGCCCAGATAACTTTGATAGAAGCTCCTCCTTCCTTTGGATCTGTCTCTCCACCTGCTGTTGAAGTTCCGGGATGTACTTGAGCACACGTGAAATTGTGGACGGTATGCTTAATTTCTTCTACAATGGTATCATCACAAAAGTAAAAGTTAGCAAGGTAAAGTGATTGTTTGAGAGTGTAGTTGCGGTTGTTTTTTAAAGTTTTTTAACTTGAAATACATCAAAATGATATTTTTTTTATTTTTTTAAAATTATTTTTAACATCAGTAAGTTAAAATAATCTAAAAACACTACAAAACTTGATTTAAAATTAAAAAAAATCATTTAAATAAATATTTTTAAAACATAATGTCAAATAACATTAGAGAAAGAGAGAGAGAGATTCAAAATGCAAGATAATTTCGGCAGTGCTGATCAACAAGCATGCGGGACGACCCATGTAAAAATTAATTGGATCAGATTAAATCAACTTAGTAGAAAACTCGATTTACTTTTAAAAAAAATCAAAATAAATATTTGATTTTAAGAGTATGATGAGAAATCCATAACTTAAAATCTTGAATGGTGCCATAGGTGAACCCGCTTTCTGGGTCGGACATAGTTACGTATAATTAATTAGGGTTTAGGGTTGACTAAGAAGAGTACCATGTGATCGGAAGCTGGAAGAAGCGAACGGAGTGAAGAATACAAACTGTTGATCTTCTTGCGACGATCACGCTCGCTAGCGTTGTGGTTAAGCTTCTTAACCATGTCAGGGTCACCGCTTCCACTATAGGCGGTGAACGAGGTGGAGCGATCAAGCTCTCTTATATTCGGCGGCGGCGATGGAGGGAAGCAAGTGAATGGCCCTGGAGCTTCGCAATCTCTAAAGCTGTAGTTTTTTTCATGGCTTATGGGCTCCTCTAAGGACCATTCAAATGTTGAAAACAAAGTAGTGGGAGATAGTTCTAACATGTTGGGTTAGTTTTTGGCTATTGAAACTTAACTAGTTTGCTAAGCAAGTGATGATGAGATGATCGATGATGTTTAGAATTAAGCTCACAACACCCCCATATATATATTATAGATATATACCTTGTCGTTTGTAATCGATGGAGGAAAATTCATTAAAAATTAATGTCCAATTTTTTTAATCGATACTCTATATATTATACAAAGATGATTAAGAAAATGATATTTTACCTTAACTTTCTTGCCTGTATTCTATTTATATGCTGTTGTACCTTAATGAATGATACCGATTCTTTGGGAATATGCAGTTATATTTGTGTATAACTATGATATGATGGGAGTGTGAGGGGAGGATGTTTCTTAAAATATTTTTGTTTGGAATTTATCATGATAATATTCTTTTTATTTTCAAAAATTATTTTTGATATTAATATAAAAAAATAAATAATAATTGATTTCAAAATGTTTTCAAAAATTATTTTTGATTCGTTTTTTTTCTTGTTATTTTTATGTTTCTTTTTTTAATTAGGTTTCATAATTTTATTAAATTCAGCTTCTATTAGATTTAAGTAATTTGTACGCTATTTGTACTATAATTCTTGACTTTCAGAGTTTAAAAACTAGAATTCTCTCTGTAAAATTAGAATTTATGAAACTGTATAGCTAGTTTCTTTCTTCTTCACTATAAACCACATTAAAACATGAAATTAAGCTACTAAAGTATTAAACCTTACGAACTCAAAAGGGGATTACTACTGATCTTCTAGAGTTTTTGTAAAAGAGTTGTTGGATGATTTCAGTTAAAAAAAATAATATAAATTATATTCTGGTGTCTCACTTAACAGTTTAAACTTTTATGTGAGATGATTTCTTAACATGATATCAGAGTCTTGTTGACTCAACGTTCACGAGTTGGAATATTATCACCCCCATTACATTTGATAAAAATCAAACATAAGATAGTGTAAACTTATACAAATTTCAAATTTAAAGAGTTTTCACTTGAAAAAATATGTTAAAAAATAATATAAATTATATTTTATACAAATTTCAAATTTAAAGAGTTTTCACTTGAAAAAATATGTTAAAAAATAATATAAATTATATTTTAAATCTTACATAACAGTTTAAACTTTTAGATAAAATATTTCCTTAACAATTTCAGTGGGCAAAGGAAATTGACAACTACTCGCTACTGTAGAAATGGGATTGGCGCATCTGATTTTATGGTTTATATATATATATATATATATATATATATATATAAATGCAGACACCACTGGCCTTCTTCTGATAATACGAATGACGAAGGAGCATCCATTTTTTTATCTCAAGATTTGAGCAAGTTGATTGTGGCACTGTCTACTTGCATATACTATGATCTATGAAAAGATAATTAACAAATTCCTATACGAAATTTAAAAAGGTGATGATCTCACAAGCCAAATGGAACAAATTTATAGAAATTGGTGAGCTCATGGGTGACATGTTCCGCTCCCTCTCTTAGTGGTTTAATACAGAATTAGGAAATTTATATTACTCCAATATATCTTTAGTGAGCATCTCCAACAATCAAGGTCGGCCCTATCCACATATATAGCAGTGATGTCTCTTTTTACCGTTATATATCTTCTGCTTCCGAAGAGCTCGTGCTCCAAAGCCTAGACTCGTGAGGTGATTGTGAAATGTGCATGGCATGCACGAGCCCTAAGAAACATTTGTGTGCCCAAACCACGAGCTTCCCCATTATATTATTCGTGTACATGAGCTAGTCGTGTGGAGGCAGGCAGCTTTCTCATTTCAACCCGAGCCTTCGAATGGAATTTGAAGGGATTTTTTTAGAAGATTATGAGCATGACATATAATCGAAGACTTTTGGCTTTTGTCAAGCAAGAGTTTCTAGAAACCAGCTAATTAGGCATCTCCCTCTCTCTCTCTTTTAATTATTATAATATACTGTAAATTATTGTAGAAGTAGAGCTATAAGGTCTGTTTGAGCAGTTGCCCTCTCTCTTTTTTGTGCCTGGACATTCCATGCTTAATTTTCTCAAAATTCATAAAACGAAATCGATTGAATAATTCGGAGGAAAAGAAAAGAAGGATCAGACTGTCTGTATGGAGAAGTCTACTTGTATGGAATTAGCAATGACAACAAAGACAGGTTGGATCAGAATGCTCTTTGGAGATTCAGTGATTCATGAAAACATAGCCTTGTATATACAAAATCACTTTGTTGCTAGCTTGTAAAATCACTTTTATACGCCTCTCGAAAGAGGTAAATTCTACGTATTCACTTTTCTTCAATGGCAGGAAGGTAAGGCCTTCGAATGAACAAAAGAAATTACAGTGTTTTAGATCTCAATGCATGTAGAGTGTCTTCAAAGATGTGATATAATGACAAAGAGCTTAAAATCTGCACAACAGGTCTCGAGTTCTAATCAATGTATCTCAGATTTTTGTGATAACTGAGGTTTTACTCGTTCACTGGGTTCACAAAATAAATTGGATGCACAAAATAAACTTTCCAGATAGCATGGAAAGAAATATTTTGATCAGGAACGCTTCGGGGGACTGTCTCCGCCTACACTGATTACAATCTGGGTTTTCATATTTGCCACGCTGAAAGATGGAAAAAGAATAAGTTTTGTATATATGGTACAGTTATAAGTTGCAACTCTCGAACAAAATCGCCCCTCTTGAAGAGGGAGAGAAAAAATGGCCAAGGAATTTTTTTTCTCAATATAGAGGTCAAGAAACAAAAAGCAAAATCTCAACAGATAATCATGTCCTAGAATAATTTCAGTGTAAATTTTTTTCCAGCTCATCTTGTGATTGCGCTCGTTGTTTGCATATCACCAATAAGCAGCTTCCAAAATCAATACAGCCAAAGCTGAATGTGAGTCATTACTTGTATCCGAACACAAGATGTTCAGTGCCGCCCTCCCCCTACTACTCCCTCCCCTTCTATTGCCTCTGAACCCTGATCCAGCTGACCTCAGCCCTAATGATTGGATTCCCCTCCTCTTGTGACACCCGTGTTTCTTTGTCCCCCCGTCCTCTTTGTATGCGGCTGAGCTTCGTGTAGTGAATGAGATTTCGCGGGATCCTCCTGGTCCAAACTTTATGTTATTTCAGGCAGAGGTTTGCGGGTTATCTCCAATGGCTGCTGCTTTCTGTCGGAGAGGAAGAGAGTCCACATCTGGAAGTGACACGTGGCTCCAGAATGCCTCAGCATGCCTCTCATCCTTAGCTTCATACAATCTACAGATTTTAGTAGCACAGACAACCAGTACCATAGAAGCAACAAATCCTATTGAAAATTTGTTGATAGAGACTCCGCTTATTCCACAAGTTTTCCTCTCACCTCATACACATGCACATACACAAGTGTTCAAGCAACCACAATACTAAAAGCAGTGATTCCCTCGAAAGATCACAGCAGAATAACTACACATAACAGGGGCTAAAATCACCATGGTTTATTTTTTACTTTTCTATTTCCATTGCTATGTTCATCTCCAGATCCCTTCCCATTCTGTAAAACACACGGCAATTATATGTCATTTCCCTTTCCCATTCTGTAAAACACAGACAATCAAGTGTAAATGCAACTCACAATACATAGATCCAATGAGAAATTGTACAATGCAGCCAAATGAATGTTCATATGGGAAGTATAAACAACAAATGGGAAGAGAAGTCTCGCCAAGAGAGTCTGCTTATATTCAATTCAAGAGATGCATAATCAAGGAAACCAATCCCCTGGGCAGAGATGACACTGAATGAAGAGGTGGCCCATCACAAGGAAAGAAGTGAAACTGGATCAGCAAAAAACAAACTGATAAGCAGAGTTCCTAGACCTGGCATTATGATCCAGAAATAAATGTTCAACTGGCATATCATAGGAACTTAAGGCTGACTATGCACTGTTTTCAGTTAGCAATACGTTGCACTGTTAGATTGATGGTTAACTTATTCTCCTTTATGTGATGGTACTTCTTGTAATTTCATTATCGATACAACTTTTATTTGAAAAAGAAGAGAATTAAGGCACTGCAGAGTACTCATACTGGCACTGAACTTGTTCCTTCTTTACCACATCGTGTTCTTTTGCTTTCTGCGAACAGAGCAAACCTCTTGTATCTCATTTCTTGAGTGAGTTCCTCTCATCAAAAAAGCAATAAAGCACTCCTCCAACAGAAAGTTATGTGATGCAACCAATGCACGGTACAAAATTAATCCCAAGAGTTTGGAAGTAACAGTCAAACATTTCATTCAACCCGTCCTAGTTGGATATTCACCTGTCTTTCCCTCTATGATCTCCCAAGGCACTCCTGTCCATGCCATGAGTAACTTATTCACTAAAACATTGGGCACTACCCAAGAGTCACATGACCTTCTATCTAGTCCCAATAGAGCATTTCAAGTTAATTCATTCTTACTACAAAATGAGCTTTCCAAGATTATTTCATCACCATACAATGTGTATAAATGTTTGATACTTTTAATTGATTGCGAATCACCTAAAATCAAGACTCCAACTATTGGCAGTGCTTAGAAAATTCTTTCCTCTTTCAGTTTCATATCAGACAAAAACCCTTATTATGCTGTCAGCAACTACGATAAGTTTCTACCACACTTCTCATTATGTTCATATAAATCAACTAAGCAATACAAAAATGATAATAGATGCCAGTAAAGGCTGAGTCAACTTCTTGCTTTGTGACCTCTACATCCCCTCAAACTCTAGGCACTATATTGGACCCGTCCACTGATTAGTAGGGCCATACATATGTTACCTTTGTTCCCTTTAACACAACATAAAATTCACCTCACAAAGAAGTCAAGAAGCACAATAACATTAGCATGTCAAGGAAATGGTTAGCTGTATGTAGCAATACAAAACAAGAGCAACACAAACAACAAATCACAATACGCAACAAAAGCATAAATACTGATATATCATCAATGTAAACCTTGGAGTTTGCAAAGTGTAGTGTTTCCCATATTTGGCATGTAGGCAAACAGAACGATTAGCACTTAAAAATGAAAGCTTTGAGCAGTCATCATCCAATATCTACACAAACAGAAAGCGTATCATTGCCTCAGTAATGCATCAAATATCATGGAAAAACTCTACACCCATGCTCTCAAGTAAAGATGATGACGTCTGTCAATGCCACCAGGAGCAAATTACAAAAGTTTCATAGAAACAGTACACTAGAACTTCAGAAAACCTGATAATCAATTATCTCAGAATCAAAGTGTCTTTTTCGAACTTCAATGCAAACTCTCTTAACCCATGCACTTTTTTTTGCGGTGGGTACATTCCGGCATTTTAGTTAAATTAATTAGCAAATCATATTGCATGTACAGTCGCTACCTTTCCAAAATTTCTCATACAAAATAAAACTAAAAAAATCATTTACCCGACCGCAATAAGAAATTCTCCATCTAGGGTCAATTTAATTCAAACTCGTAGCAGTTGATAACGTTAAATCCTGAACCAACTCTATCTTTTGCTGATAATCTTAACAAGAGCAAAAAACACAGCAAAAGAAAATCTTGTCGTTGATAATTTTCCAATATCTTTTGACAAAAATCTCTCTACCGCAGTTCATTCAGTTCCCAAACAGTTTTTTCTTTTTTTTCAAAAAAAAACTTCATTGATTTTGAATCCAAAACTGCATAAATTGTAAACTAATTTCAAAAAGAAATCACTCTGCTGCATAAAATCTTAACTTCGCTTCAATTCAGCGTTAGAAACTACGGTTGAAGCTAGGGCTTAACAGATGATGTCCAAAAAACACGCTTGAAAGCTAATAAATAACTATAACAACTAACAAGAAAAGATACAAAGCAAAAAACGTACTTTTATCTTTGAGAGAAGGACGTTTCTTTCTGGAGCCAACCCACGAAGCAGGACTACGTTGCTGTGAAGAAACCATGTACATCTTCACTCCATTTATGGACGTCGATTTCAAGCCGCTTCCTTTCGTCGCCATATTTGCTCCCTTTTTAGCTTCTAAGCAAACCCAGAACTGCAAAAGGACTTTGTCGACTAGCTAGAGCTGCTTTCTTCACCGGAGGTGGGCATTGCCGCGGGTATTTTTGCAGGGAATTTAGGTGCAGGTGGTGATGGGCGGTTTTATATATAATACAAGGGTGTTTGGTTTTGTTGACAGCTATATTCTAGTCTTACGATGAGTTAAACTACAAAATAATCCCCCAAGTTTGGAAGCTCTGTCAGTTTTCTCCGAGGATTGCAATTGTTTTTAATTACCCACTTAAGGTTTTGATTGTTTTCATTCTTATGCTTATATCATTTTTTTTTTTTCATATTTTGTGCTAGATTATCTACTGCAACTCTGTTGTAAATCCTGGATTGATATGGTAGGTGAATGCAAAACTTGACAGATTTAAGACTTATATAAGTCCCAGTTGAAAAAAAAATAAAAAAAAAGAAAAAGAAAATTAGATTGCTGGAAGAATAGATTGGCTGCTGGTGGAGTGAATGCCATCTTTAAAAAAATGAAAAAAGAAAATCAAAATCTGGGAAGGAAAAGTAAGAAGAATAGCAAGAATGCTGGGCCGAAAGTCTCTGAAAGACAGTAGAGAGTAAAGTTTCTTCTATTCACCATCCACATGGTTAACTTCCTCACCTGGAATATTATTAGGGAATTTAATCATTCTCGTAGGCATGGTGAGGTCAGTAGATTGTGTTTTAAGCTTAAAATTCAAGTTTTTAGGTATGAAACTTGAACAGGGACACCACTACCTTTCAGATTATTGGTTGCTTGATCATTAACAACTTGATTAGACCTTCATGATCATCCCAGTGCTGGTCTTTTCTTTACATGGTTTAACAAGTACAATGTGAATCCTCTTCTTAAGAAGCTGGACAGAATTCTAGTTAATGATGTTTGAAGTGAAGCCTGGAGTTTCTGATCACTGCCCAATTCTAATTAAAACTAGTATTAATTCTAGTTCTCCTCCAAAACCCTTCAGATTTTTTTAATTTTTGGGTAATACATGAACAGTTCAGTTCTATTGTTACTGAGACATGGAGAAAATAAGTGGATGGATGGGCTATGTTCAGAATTTGGCAGTAGCTTAAGAATTTAAAGCCTCCTATGAAGAGTCTGAATGCTAACTTTTATGGGAATGTTACAGAAAAGGTAAGAGGAACCAGAGTGGATTTGAAGAATCTCTTCTGATGAGCTCTCCTCCTGAAGATCTAACGGTTAGGAAGTAGCAGCTCTCTGCTCTTCTAGCAAGTTACTCTGCGGCAGAGGAATCTTTCTTTCAACAAAAATCAAGAGTGGCTTGGGTTCAAGGGGGAGATGTTAACACAGGTTTTCGCCATAAAATGACAAGAGCTAGAAGATCTAGGAATGCTATTTCAATTCTTCATAACATTGTGCGTAGGTGAACAGATCACTGCTCCTGGGGATATTCAGAATGAAATTCTGACTTGTTATCAGAACTTATCTGGCAAGGCTGACGAGTTACTTGTATATATTTTAATTTTTTTCGACCAGTACAAGTCGAAATATTCTGAAACCAAAATATTTTGTATTAATAGAAAAACTAAAACGACAACCGGAACGGTATTTAGATAAGAGTACTACGACACTGGCTAGATGCTCTATTAGGAGCCGCGCAAGCCATGCACATCGCGCCAGACCCATTCTGAGATCAACCTTTGTGACAGAAGCTCTTCGGAAGCAGAAGAAAAATAGTGGAAAAATTTATATTAATATATGGGATAAGGCCACGAACACATACATATTCAAGTGTATATTTAGTGATTTCGACAGCAGCTTCCACCAAATTTTGAGATTAAAAAATGGGCAGCAGATTGATCTGAATAAATATTACTCCATCAGAGAAAGCCGGTGGCAAACAGATAAGGTCGCATGCAACCATCCCAGATTTTAATTGGGGTTGGTATATATCTTGCACACGATAACAATATCTTCCAATGAACTTTTACATATTTTATATATAAGGATGATTTTCTAATAATATTTAAAGCGCATTTGTAAATATAACAAATATTTACATATATTTGATATCTGTCAAAGTTCGGGGATGGGAAGAAGAAGACTGCCGGCCTCCACGCGATAACCTCAGGTACAAGAGTACAACACTAGCCAAATGTCTTCTGGGTAGCGTTTCTAGATTAAAAAAAAATAATTTAAGAAAGCGACATGGTAAGTTTATGTTTTTTTGTAAAATATAAGACATGGAAGGGACATGTTTTTCTATAAAATATTTTTCAGCTTATAGTTTTAAAATATTATTGTAAAAAACTTTTAATTTCAGTGTTTTAAGTTCTTTAATTAAAACATGTAAGAATAAAAACATTTATAATCATAATTTTAAAACACACTCGAGAATTGATCTAGAACAATATCAAGATAATAGGTTAGGAGACTCAACCCAAGTTGATCAAGTTAATATTAAAATAAAAATATTTATTATCATAGTTTTAATATTTAAATTGAAAATCATCATGGAGTTAGGTTTGGTTATTGTTAATATAAAAATAAAATAGTTATTATTATTGTTTTAAAATTTGACTGCCTATTCATATGCATTAAGTTGTATCACTACAGTACCGCGGTATCAAGAATATTCTTGCAAGAGATTCAGAAGCTAGCCAGGAAGAATGTTATTTTCATTTTCCCCTTATATTATAAAAATAACTACATTTCGAGCATCCCATTTTTTTAATGATTGAATATCAAATGATATTATAAAAAAAAAATCAAATGATCAGGCATATATATATTATGAGAGCTTCATGATCATATAATTAAAGTCATGATGATATCTCTCACTTGCTTAGCAAACTAATTGAGTTTCAAAACCCTAAAACCTAATCCAAAATGTTAGAACTATCTCCTCCTACTTTGTTAGCAACATTTGGATGGCCCCTGGACGAACCCACAAGCCATGAGCAGAACTATGTAGATCTCAGAGAGAGTGAAACTCCAGAATCACTAGTCACTAAATTCCCTCCATCTCAGCCACAAATGATAGAGCTCGATCGCTCCCCGTCGTCATTCACGGCTTATAGTGGAAGTGCTGGCCCTAGCATGCTCAAGAAACTTAGCCACAACGCTAATGAACGTGACCGTCGCAAGAAGATTAAAAGCTTGTATTCTTCACTTCGTTCACTTCTCCCAGCAGCAGATCAAATGGTACGTTTCTTATTGAACCCTAATTAAGAAGCAATCCGTTATAATCAGGAGACCTTTTAATTTAAACTAATTAGGTATAGGTGTTCAAGTTCATCGAATCGAATTGAATGAGAGTGATGAGATTCAAACTCGTTGAATTAATAAAGTTTTAATACTATCTTAAGAAACTATTTTATCTTAAAAATTTAAGTTGTTTAGCTCACAAAATATGATTTATATTATTTTCTAATAATAATATCGTTGCAGAAGAAATTAAGCGAACCGGCCACTGTTTCCCGTGCGCTTAAGTACGTAGCAGAACTTCAGCAGCAAGTGGAGACACTGGTTCAGAGAAAGGAGGAGCTTTTATCAAAGTTATCAAACCAAGGTGGAGTGATTCATCAAGAAAATCAAAGACAAGACACCATGTATAGCTCTTTATTATCTGTATCGGCAAGCCAGCTTAGCGATAGAGAAGTTGTCGTTCATATTTCCACTTACAAGAACCATAAAATTCCATTATCAGAAATCTTGCTTGCCCTAGAGGAAGATGGACTTCTTCTGAAAAACTCTTCTTCATTTGAGTCATTTGGAGACAGGGTCTTCTATAATTTACATCTTCAGGTGCTATAAAATTTGCTTCTGTTTCTGTCTTTCGTAAAGTTTAGAGTCTAATCTGTAACTTTGTGGATTGGTTTTACAGGTCATGGAAGGAGCTTATACGTTCGATAGGGAGGCCATGACTGCGAAGCTTGTGTCTTTATCTGTCAAGATGGAATCACCATTTCTATAAATTCAAGAGCTCTATATACAATAATTTGATGCAACAATTAGCCTAGGATCTTACTGATGAGACTGGCAAAAAGAAACGGTTTTCATAGGTGAATTACTGACAGTAAATTGAACATGAATTAAGTTTCTGTTTCCTTCTCAAGTTAGCTCTTTACTCCGAAAGCTCTTAGAATTATCTTTGAAATAAGTTTCAGGACAGAGTTTAGATTATTTTTTTTGTTAGAATTTTAGTTTTATTACATTTCCTGATTAGTTGTTTTCTGATTATTTATAAATATTTAGGGTATTTAAATCTATTTTTTTATATTTTATTGAACTTTTTTCTGAATAAAATATAATTTTATTCCATCTTAGAATTTACTTATGCGAATTAAACTTAAATTTATAGATTTATTGTGTCATGATTGTATAAATATATGTGCAATTTAATGTGAGTTTGTAATCTCGACGAGCCCAGAACCATTCTCAGCATTAAAAAATATACTTCGGCCAGCAACACCATGCACTAGAAGGGGCAAACAATAAAAGATAGACCACTAGCATTTATCTTCCATCACTGCCAATGGCCAAAAAAATATCAAAGATAATTATTTTTTTATATTGATAAAACACTAAAACAGTGTTTGTCACTATATTTTTTAAAAAATTAAAAAATATTGGTGTTTTTAAATCATTTTCAGGTACTGATGTCAAAAATATTTTTTTTAAATATCATTTTAATACATTTATCAACAAAAAAATTATTTTCAAAAATAACATCAATCTTAAATAATCACTTCAAAGGTAATTGTATCTGACTGGCCGTCAAAAACAAATATGGGTATTCCGGTGATGATTTGGACAACGCAGGTGCATCACTTGATGTTCCAACTGAGGAAAACTTCATTTCTTATGATAACATATAGAGATTGATTTGAGAAAAATATATGAGTTGTTGAATTATCGTGAATATCATTCATATGAATTATTTTTATTAAAATATTAATATTTTAATTTTTATGATTTTATCAAGCTATATAAAATGATTGGATCAATAAAAAACTAGCATTTCTTGCTTTTTCTAGTTTTTGTGTTTTGGATCTCATGCATAAATTTCAACCTCAACCACCTAAAACAAACACAATCTTAATATTCAAACTAGATAATGTCTGTACCATGTTTAAGATTTTGGATTTTCTATATCAACCCATTTAATTACACCTTATTTAATAACTATATATAAAATAATTATTTTGACGATGCTTCCTAGCCATATGTCTTCCTACACTAACAGCTAGTAATTTTTGCAAGTGCACAAAATACTAAATTTTGGTGTGAATAATATTAGTTTATTGGATTGAGCATAAATTTTAAATTAAACAATATAAAAAATGTTGTTATAACATGGTCAACATAGCAAGCTCTAAGTCAAGCCAGATAACCATTAAAAGTTTGGTTTGTCTTTAAAAAAGTTTCAAGATTGTATTGTTTTGTAATATTGAAATAGTGTTATATTTTATTTATCTAGGATTTATATGTTATCATGTCAAACTTATAACTCAGATAATAAACTCTTATAGGTTGAATAACTCTTTTTTTTATAAATTATTTTTTTTCTTCTGATATAACCCAGTTGACTTGATGAATCCAAAAGTTAATTGTGTATGTGATAAAAATATGGAATGGCTTTAAAAAAAACTCAAAATGATATCTTTCTAATATTAAAACAACCACATATTAGATCATCTAGGGCTCCGTGGCTTAATTCAACAAATTCTCAACTCATTTTGTTTTTTCTAAGTTTAATAACTTTGTTTTTTTAACTTTTTTTTACTTAATTAAATTATAATAAAAACAAGTATTCATAAAGTTGTATATTTGCCACATATCAAAAAAGGTGTGCTTCACTGTTAATATCAACAATGTAAGCAAGTGATTTCCTCTTGTGATATTTTTTAGTGTTTGTAAGCAATATATATTCTCTTTAAATTTTAGCTTTTACCCCTTTTACCCACATAAAGTATAACGGGGTTTTCCCTCATGTGACTCATTATTCTTTGTAGCTCCATAGCTGGGTAAATTTATTAAAAAGTTTTCAATCTTCTGTTATAGGAATTGATCGAGTCGGGCTAAAAACCTTTGAGTACGACTCAGTGATAGCTGCCATGGAAGTTGACAGTGGAGGCATGCACTCCAATTGTGATGGCCTATCGAGCTTGTATCAGATATTCTCTAAATCTGGACGGTAACTTCAACACCACAGACATCCATTCTTACATGTTGTGATCTTTAATTCTTACTTGTTATCTCTAATAAAACTCAAGCACGAGATATTGTGGACTTGTATACAAGTTTCAAGCTCAAAAAATTTTTACTTTATAAAATTATATTATGATGTCTCATCTAGCAGTTTAATTTTTTTAATAAAATGATTTCTTCAGAATATAAATTGCTCATCTAATTTGAGCCGTGATTTAAAAAAAAACATTTAACTAATTATAATTACAGGTTAAAAGAATTCTATAAAAAAAATAAAAATAAAAACTCAGCCCATGGGGTGAGGTGGAGCTTTCGTCTAGTTTATAACTACAATAGACCACCCCAACCCGGGGCCTTTGCCGGGCCTCACAGGTATGATGAGTCTATGATGCCTGGCCCTCACGAGTCTTCGCAATCTCAAGAATGAACAAATTTTGTCCAAGATGACAACAAGTGCCAAAAACCCAGGCAACAATAAAAAAAGAAAAAAAAGAAAAAAGAGGTGCACTTAAATGGCTCAGCCCTAAACAAATCAAGAACTGGCCCGAGCTCCGAGAAGGAGAGAAGGGAATGTGTGTAATGATTGCTTGAAGAGAGAACAAAACACTGAAACGAAAAAGCAAGCCGCAAGCAAATAAAAGGCAGCACGCCAGGGCGGCAGGGACAGGAAAATGTGCGAGAGAGAATGGCACGTCCCCGACAGAGCCACCTCCTACACGATGCATTTGTCTCCTCGGTGAAGTAAAGTGGTAAGAAAAAATAAAGAAAGATGGACGAAGAACAGGAAAATGAGTCCCCTGCGTACCCACGCACGATCAAGCACGTTGAATTCAAAGGCTAACCCTCTTTTTTATCTCTGCCCATGATTGAACTCTTTTTGCTACCCCTCCTTTTTGCACGCTTCTCTCTATTCTATCTCCAAAATTTGCATATGCTGCATGCCTGCCTGTAATGTGGATGAAACTGCATCCACTTTGAACAATTGGTCAAATTTATGATTAGGTTGGGTGGCGGTGGCGGTGGTGGTGGTGGTGATTAATCACTTGGTTCTCTTAGTCAAAATTATTAAAGCAAACCCGTTTGCTTCTAATAAGGTTGAGTTTTCTTAGGAGAAATAAACTCTAAACTTGTATAGTTTGTTCCCATTGATCTTATTAAAATAGCATGTTATTTTAAATTATTTAAGTTAACAGCGTTCAACTCATGATATAATCTTTATTAGTTATATGTTACAGCTCACTAATTTCTTCGACATTAAAGTCTTTGTTTTATATTTGAGTACTAAAATAATTTTTAAAATCATTGCTATTGAGTGTGTTCAATATTAAATAAATATATAAGATAAGATTGTAGGGGTGAGAAAAAAAAACCTGAAAAACAGATTTAACTGGCAAAATTAAAAAACAAACAAAAAAAAGAATCGAAAAAAAAACTAACTAGATTTTAAAAAAAAAAAATTGGTTTGGTTTTAAGTTTTCTAAGTAAAAAACTAGTAAACCAAAACTGAACCGGTTTGAATTTAAAAAAAATATATGTTATAATTTTTTTATTCTTCCGGTTTAGTTTAAAATTTTTGGTTTGTTTATATTTTGGTTAAATGGGAGAAGGAAAATTTTGGTTAAAGTAAAAAATAAAAGAAAACTATTTTTGGTTTTTTAACTAAAAAACATAACCGAAACCGGTCAGTTTAAACTGTGTTCGTTTCGGTTTGATTTATTTTTTTATTTTTTTATTTCAATTTGGTTGTTTTTATTGATAAAAACGGAACTGGACTGAAAATATTCATCTCTAATTCTAGCTACTAGAGAATGTGAAATAAAAATTTGATTATGAAAAACTAGAAATTATATCTTACATTGTAATTAATTTGTGAGTGTACATGTGTCTAAGTGATATGAATTAGATTTTATTACAGTCTAATACACATCTAGCATATATTTTGGACTGTACCTGGGTAAGAAAATTCCTAAAGGCAATATTCTTGTCTCTGAAAGCTTAAAGGGGTACTATTATGTGTGCATAATCGAGAACATAAAAGCATAAATCTCAAGGAATGCTTGATCGGAATTTTGTAGCAACCATGCGACAAAAAATAAAGCAGATGCTTTTTTTGAGAAAAAAGCGACGACTTGAATCATATAAAGACAACATTTTCTGTTTTCCATTAACCACAACTTCAAACCCCAGCAGATTTTCAAATCCCAGAAGAACCCTCCAGCTTGTTGCGGCTAGGTTAACATTCACACCAGCAAGAATTGACAGATTTCCCTCCAGTTTTGGTATAATCGAAGAGAAACTTGCGTGCGTGCATGATACACGATTCTTTGTCTCCAGTTCATGTGGGCTCCGATAGGTTTTATGATCTTTGACTCTCTCATTTTGCAGAGGAAGTGTCATTTCTCTGTGGCTCGCTCAAAATCTAAGTAGGGTCAATGGTCGCAGGTCCAATCTGAACGGTATCACTGAATTACTGCTGCTTGCTTTACTTGTCAAACGACGATATCTTGCAAGACAATATTAAATTACTGAGCTTGCAGGTTATTTGGAGTCAACTTAGCCTGAGATTTTCTTTTAAAAAATCACTATTTAGCTAAAAACTAAATAAATAACAATGTTATTCCGAAGAAAAGAGATTGATTTGAAGTATAATCAAACTCGGATTAGGTTTTCATTTGGATGGTCACCAAATTAATCTATCAAATTAAATTATGAATCAACATAATATGAGATCGACTCATCAAGAAGTCTGATCTAGTTTTATAAATCTAATTGAGAGAGTATTATACATTTTCATTCAACCGAAAAGATATTGTAAGCTCACTCAGAGATTTTTTTCACAAATCTATTATGATAAATGAATAGGAATTCACTGATGTTCTTGTAAAACTTAATAAATAAAAAAGAAGTCTCGCAGTATTATTATTCGAGCCCATTTCAGTCAATTATTAAAAAAATATATAAAAAATGAATACACGGCGAATAGTCTGTACAATAAATAATAACGTCCAAGAGATACATTACAATGTCTACTATTTTTGTCATCCATCACAAGAAATCTCACCATCTTCGACGGCTATATATTTCGCCAATGACCGAGATGTTTTGTGCAAATTCTAAAAAGTTTGTGATCAAAATATTTAATAGATACTAAATGTTGTTTATCACATGGTCGGGACAAAATGTAGGCCACTTGCGATAGAAAACCCAACTAGCAAGATCATCTTCAACACTGTTGAGGTTAATTAATTAGCAAACCTAGTTAATGCTGTTTGAAAGTAATCGAATTCTATAAACACTTGAAATAAAATATATAAAAAACAGCAGTTTGTAAGTAAAACTTAATGGAACTTCTTCTTGATATAATTAAATAAATAAAATAGAAAGCATACACTTAAGTTAAGATTGATGATAATCAAGACAAACATCTCACCTAAAAAAAAGTTAAAGGGATAAAATTGTTTTTCATCGACAGCCAACACTCCTGCTAATGATTCAGATATTTTTTGGATTCTTGTGAGGATGTCCTCGCAACTTGTCTTATCGCAAGTTAAAAAAAAAAAAACACAAGAATTCAGAGTTTTTTGTTTCAAAATAACATAAAAATTGGAAATATAGTGGGAAAAAAGAAGGGAGAAGTAGAACTTTAACTATATATTTTGCTATTGAAAGTAACGCAATCTATTAAAACTCATCAATAGGTTGGCAATTTAAAAATAAAATAAGATATTAAAGCTATAAAATTGTGAAAAAATATAAAGATTGAGTATAGACAACCTTCAAAATTGCTCTTATGCTATCGATCGGTCCACTTTAAAAAGAAATTATTGTTTTTTTATTTCGATTTCAATAAATCATGTTGTTTCTGTCATCCAATTTACATATGTTATGCCCTTTTTATCATGGCAACTTATTGAATATTTTTAGATTATATATTTATGGGAACAACGCAGCTTACACACAACTTATTAAAGTGTGCTATTTCTCTGATATATATATAAACCCTAAGTTGTCTTGCAGGAAATGTTTGTTCTCTACTGTCCTCTTCAGTCTCTTTCACTGCAATTTAATACTCCTCAACATGAAATTCTGAGAACGCATCTAACACAACCAGTGTACAATAACTTGAAGAATTTTCCCTGCTCTCTTAAAAATCAGTGTACATTAAAGACAAGATGCTCAAAAATGGAACACTCCAGTTCTACACATCCATTGAATAAAAGTAGATAAAGATATGCAGGCCTTGTACTGCCAAAATATCATTAGAGAAATCATATGAGATCTATGGATCTGGAGATCGGCATCCCTGTACTACAAACTGAGAAAAACTGATGATCTTCGACTCTACCAGGAAACTCACATAAGTTTTTGCTTTTACAGACACCATAGTCTTACATCGTACAAAGATTTCAGATCTTCTTCGTCATCTTCAGTTCATGTTCTTAGATTCTTCTGCTCTATGATCACGTGTTGGAGATTGAGAATATCCTAAAACCCTAGACCAGTTAAAAAACCATGCAGACTATCACACAAATACCTTTCCCTTCTTCTTTTCCGTTGAATTCATTCGGGGTTTACACTAAAACAAACAAACCCACACAATACAGATTAACCAGACTACATCACAAACCTGTGACAAAAAAAAAAAAGATTAAAAGGAGACTAAGACAAACACGTCAACGATAGTAATCATCATTGGATGACTAATTTTCGGTCTAATACCCTTCTCCTTTTCGATCTTTCGCTAGAATTCGAGCGTTCTAGTAAGGACTTCAAAGCATTTTGCAGGAAATGGACCGACTCGACACTGTGATCTTTATCTGCCGCAATGATAAGAACATTCCTGATTCTTCCTCCAAGTGTTACCATTTCTGCTTTCAATGTCTTCAAATGTAGAGATTTCAGTATCTCGATTAGGTCTGGCATGAGATCCGACCGGTCTTCACAGCACAAAGATGCCTTGAATATTAATTGCCCATCACTTGAATATTCATCAGAAAGTACAGTGACTTCATCGGTTTCTGATGGGAAAGATTCAAGTCCAGGAAGTTCCGAGGTCTGTTGTTTCAGCTCTTTAACTCTTTGAACTACCTTTGCTAGAAGTGAAGCTTTGTCTGTCTGTAAAAATTGCAACAAAGTGAAAAGATTGATTAGAAAACCTAGCGAGCTCTAGTAGATTCTAAATGTAAAAAGCTTTGCAACTTTCCTAAAAGCACAAACCCTACGTAAAGAAAAGGGTTAGCTGCTTTTGCTTTTGCTTTTATATGTACTTGCAATTTGAACAATAATTCAAAAGTTTCAGAAGACTTGTCTGTGTAGATCCAAGGTTTCAGAATCTGGTTTTTTACTGTAGCAGCGATAGGCCTTGTATAGATCCTTCCCGTTTGGTTACAAGGAAAATGAAGGATAGGAACGGATAAAAAAAGAAAATTTCAACGAGTAAGGCTGATCACGAAACCCTTGTTATTAATCTTCAAAAATGGGTATTCAAGTAAAATACAAGTGCCAAATGATTTGAGTTGGGCAAGCGTCAAGTCTGTCAGCAGGGATTTCTGCTCTGCGGGTCAAAGCTAATTAATGACTGGAAAGTCTAAAGCTCAAAATTTCAACTTTTTCCACTAGAATCTCAGCAACCAAACAGTCAAAATTATTGGAGCAAAACACTATGGAAAACCCTCATGAATTTATACCAACTCGTTTCAAGTTTGTACGAATCCCAAATTGAAGAGAAATAAAGTAGAAACAGCAAGAACAAAATTACAATATTTTCCTTGAAAACATCTTTAAAGCTCTGAGTTCGTGATCCTTTTCTCTTATAAAAAAATCCTCACAAGAAAATTTGGGGAAAGAGTATTGATATGATCGATCCCATAAACTTCAGGAGTAGAAACATGATCAATTCAGAAACGAAAAGAAAGGGAAACACAAGATCATATAACATAAAATACCTTGGAATTGCAAGGAAGGAGACCTCTGAGCTTGTCAAGATGAGAGTTAATCCTCTCTCTCCTTCTCTTCTCAGCTTCCTTGTGATTCTTCAAAGCAGCAAGAGCTCTATCCTGTGGTGTCATATCAGTTATCACAGACCTTTCAAAGTGGTAATTATTGTTATGGTAGCAAGTGGAAGATGAGGTGCACAGGGTTTGCATCGCAGCCGGAAAACCGTATGGACCAACGTTAACCATTCCATTCTCGGTGATAAACCGGTACAACTGTGAATTCTCCTGACAGTTTTCAGGCTGCATGTTGATGTGGTGTTTTTAGGTTGCTGTGGGAGAAGAGAGATTACCCGCAAGCGAAAACTTTCTGTCTTTTTTGTGTTGAAAAAAGTAGAGGGCTCTCTATATCTGCCTTTCGGTGGTTTTGATTATTATTTTATATATATATTGTCGTTTGATTTGACTTATTATGTCGTTTTAGGATAAGGTTATGTGCTAAAGAAGTGGACCACCCAGCATAAAGGAGGTCTAATGATAATGGGAGCTAGGATATGTTTGGTCTTTAGATTTTCAAACCTTATGGTATCGTTGGGCCATTCACATATTTTCATGTCCATTGTGGTTCATATTATATTTCTAATTTCCCCTTTTTTATATTTATTTTATGGTAAATGCAAGTACATTATTCAAGCTATATTTATAAAAATTGATTTGAAATTAACTCAACTATATATTTTCTGATTTTTTTGGTTAGTTTTGGTTCTAAAAAACAAGGAATTAAAAGAAAAACTAAAATAAACTGAAATCGAGACAAATTAAATAAAAAATTTATATTAAAACTAAGGGCCTGTTATAATATAAATTGAGATTATCTCAGTTTATTACATTTAATATTAGTTTTTAAAATCAAAATCTTCGAATTCATTGAAAGGCAGCGTAGAAAACACCTCGTGCCATTAATTTGTCCCCAAATTTTAATACACAACTCTTCTCAAAAATATTATTTGAGTTTTAGGCTGACGGTCAACTTGGTAATTTTTCACTCTAAAACTTCGTTTGAATCGGGTTTTAAATGAAAATAAAAGAGAAATATTCTTAAGTTGATTAAATATTTTTCATTAGATTTTTTTTTAAATAACATAGTTTCAACTTTTAATTTTTTTTAAAAAAATAAAAGGATATTATTTTGAATTAGCTTCGTCATCGTCATCACTCTAGATTAATCAACCTCATTCAAGTACCAAATCTTGACTGGGTAACAAAAATACAGATGTAGAGTTTATTTAAGAGTGTGGTAGGGATTGTCTTCACTTAAAAGTATTTTTTAAAAACTTATTTTTTAACTTCAGTATATTAACATGATATAAGAAAATAAAATAAAAATAGTAACACCATCTAAGGCTATTATGTCTTGCTTGTGTTAAAGCAAGTAAGGTATTGATAATGATTAGTGGGATTATTTCTGGTTGGTGCAGTTCTTAGAAATTAAAATGATCTAGTCAAGAGAAAATATTATGGCGGTCAAAAAGCTTTTTTTGTTTTAATCATGAACGAAGATCACAGGGCATTTAAGAGGAGGAAAAAATCAAGTAGCAAAAATAGCAAGACACTACTGGGGTCCTCTTAAGAACACAGCCTATCATTGCAATGACGCCAACGAAAGGCAGATGAATAAATCGTGTCCACCTCTAATGGGAGCTCGGGGATCCAAAGTCCATGAACAATCCTTTGGGGTTAAGGGTTAACTTACTGGTTGATCAACTTAAACCCAAGAGCGTCCTTCCACATTCGAACTCACGGTTCGAGTCCTAGTGGAAGTGAGGTGTGAGAGTATCTCCTCTCAATTTTCTTGGGTTCTTCCCTGCGAGGTATGCTTGTCATCCCTGCAGTGCCTTAAATGCTCATTTGGGCTTGCAGGGTGTTCAAGTGAGTCCGGGGAATAGTCGAGGTGCGCGTAAGCTGACCCAGACACCCCGGTCATCAAAAAAAACTTAAACCCTATTCAGATTCAGATTAGGTTTTTTTGCCAATTATTTTTTTTATCATTTTTTAACAAATTATATCATTTCCAATGGGTTCATATTAAAGAAGCTAGAGACACGGAGGTGATGAATAAGTGTTTTCTCACACTTTGTAATACTGCATTGTGTTTGATTTATACAAGTATAATGTAACGGTAAACTATTCTAAATACAGAATGTGCGATGACTTTGAATATTGTAACGGTAGCATTTCTAAATACAGAAGGTATGATAAATGTAATGTTGGGATTGTGCTACATGTTATTTGCAGAATATTTGTCTTGATCTTTATCTGGATTTGCTGATTTGGTGTTGCTGTAATCTGCCTTGATACATATGTATATATATGTGTGTGTGTAGAAACTTTGGTTCATGAGCCAAGTCCACTTGTTAAGTTACATGAAGTGGGTGCGATGACAAAACAACTTATAGTTTAAACAGTAGATTTCGAGTTGAAATCAGGTGATGTAATGACAAATTACTTTATAAATGTACTTATATAGAATGAAAGATATTGTGCAAATTGTACTTTGAGATTTTTATTTCACTTTTTTTAATCCATTTGGAGACTCGAGGATTTGAATATAGATTTTTTAATAAAAATTAAATTACTAATTGTGTTAATGAAATATTATGTTTTGTGGCCTGATGTTCAGTTCTGTTTTTCAAAAACTATTTTGAAAAAAAATATTTTTTATTTTTATTTTAAATTAAGTTAATTTTTTTTAGTGTTTTTAGATCATTTTCATGTGTTTATATCATAAATGATTTTTTAAAAAAAATAAGAAGAGTATCATTTTAATATAATTCTGAACAAAAAATATTTTACAAAATAATCATAACTACACCATCAAACAAACAATTTCTATAATAACTCTCATTAGCATTCTTGTTTTTCATACTCAATGAAAGTGAAATTATAGATTTTATTAGGGTTTAGGAAATAGAGTTAATTTGAAGGGGCTGGTGCAAAGAGCATTACTTTCTTAACTCTCTGGGTTCAAATTTTACAGTCAACATGAGAATTTTTTGAATGCAGTATGAGAATTTTTGATATTATTTACGAGATAATTTGTCTTTGATTAATGTGTGGATTAATTTAAGGATAATTTTATTTTTTTTCTAAAAAAAGAAAAGGGGATTAAGCATAACGATGAGGCTCTTGGACTGGACATAAGCCACCTGTCAAGCCCGATAAGTCATTGGAGAAAGAAAACCACCTGTTCGGGCCTTGAAATCAGCTGTCTTTGCTGGAGTTGGCCGATGGGCTTTGATATCATACAAGCACTCGTATTTTGAAGAAAAAATAAATTAAACCTCGTGCATGTACACATGAACATTTTTAGAGTTAGGCTATAGAATAATTATTATTTTTTATCAAGAACTATATAATTCGGGTGCTATATAAAAAATAAATTCAAATCAGATTTATTTTTTCTTATTTAAATATTTTATAATTTGTTAAACAAATTTATAATTGGATCGCTAGTTCATTCTATATAATTCAAAATCATGATAGATCAGGGTGGTTAACTCAAAATATATTAAAATATCAAAATTAACAGGTTTTAATTGGGTCATGGACTATATCGACCGAATTATTTTTAAATTAATATTTTTAGACTTTAACATGGGATAAGATCAGTAAGCTAGAATCTCTATACAGTTGGGCCGTGCTGGATTTATATGGTGTTTGATATTGAGTTTCAATCTATTTGTCATTAAATTTGATTATTATTTTTCAAATTATTTATTATTACATCGTTTTAATATGCTAATATTAAAAATAAATTTTAATACTTTAATAAACATTTTAATGAATAATTACTAACACACTTTCAAAAACATTCTTAGTAACGTTGGATTAACGGTGAGCCTGCGTAATATTTTTTTCACTTAATTGACACGAAAATTCCTTTCGAGCAGCCCTTCTCCACGGGATAGTCCACATAATTTGAAATGGAGGAATATGGAAGCAAATAAGATAGTTGTGTTCCAATGTAAGCAATCTGTGTAGGTGCTCCTGGGAGTTCTTGTTAATATACAAATTTAGGTAAATTACTGTTCAAATTTTTGGATGGGAGGAAACTTTATCTCCTCGGAAATTGTATTTTAAAGACTTAAATGAAAATAAAATCTTGATTGTTCTATATTTTTATAAAAAAATATATATACTGACTCGGATTTGAGACTTATTATACTGGTCATAAGTTTTTTTACATCACGCGCTTCCATTGATTACAACGTAAATTACTACGATTCAACTTACCTCATAAAGTTGCTATGGTCACAAATATTGTGAGATCAAATCTCACTAGCACTAAAACTTGTTCTTGCTCATCTGTGTGTGTGTATATATATGTGTGTGTGTACTTATTATAGTTGGCCACAATCCCAAATGATATTCTATCATCTAAAAGAAAAAACTTAGTTCAAATCAGGCGTCACAAGCTCAATAACCTAAAAAAACTCAACACATCATGAGTTTTTTTGTGCTTTATGGCCAGCCATGTTAGGGTTTCTATATTTTTTTCCATTTCCCCATCATTCAGAAACATGCAGCCAGTCCTTTCACATCAAACCTTCCTCCAACAGATTCCCCTGGCCATGGTCTCCACATCAAACCAGTCCTTCACCAGACTTTAAAGCTAGTTGTAAATTCATAACATCATAAAGGCAAATGGGGTGGTGTGATTATTCAATACTCCAAGTACAATGATCTCCAGCTCTGTCAAGTCACTAAAAAATTGAAAAAAGCAAAAGAGCTAGAACTACTTAAGGCCTTGAGGGATGCCCAGCGGCCATGAAAGTGGAACATGTGCTGCACGTTCTGTGGAAGATCATATCAAGGGAAATAAGAAAATGGTTCCATCATTAGATTCACTAAGCTCCTCTTCAGCTTTCTGAACTTTTCAATAGTTCATTTGGTGGTTGTTCTGATCCATGGAAATAAAGAAACTAAAAAGCAGAACCCACTAGGGATATTAATTAGGGCAAATAAGCTGTGTTGTCTGCTCTGGATGGAGATTGTGTCACTTTGCACCCATAAAAAGAACTTTTAGTAAGTCTCTGTCACTGCCCCCATTCTGCAGATCATGAGTAGAAAGGTTAATTGCTGTATTACTCCTTCATATTTTATTAGAATTCCATAAATTAAGCATGCTTTGTCTGAGAGTTCGGCTTTTGATGAAGTGAAATGATGAGCATCATTTAATCCTCTAATTTTCATTTGGCATGCAGAGATGGAGGTATGGCCAGTGTTGTTAAAATTACGAGAACTCATTAAATCATGTCAATGCAAGGAAAAAAAAAAACTGATTTTGTCAAAATCATAAAATCGAACTTAAATCGGTCTGATTTTAGTATTCTCAAATTTTTCGCCGCATAGCGCTCCCAGGCCATGGCTGCGCGTGTGTAAGAAAATCAGTTCTATTGATTTTAAAATTTATATTTAAAATTATTAGAGAATTTTTGTTTTTACTTTAAATTAAATTCTTTTAATGTTTTAAATTATTTTCATATCTTGATATCGAAATAATTTGTTCGAGTAGAAACTAGTACTAACAGTATTAGTACTCATAATCTTTTCAATGATAATGCTTTTGATCAGTGTATTAAAAATAACGAAAAAAATAACGGTCATGACACTGATTTTAATTTATATAGCACATCAATAAAATATTTATTTTAAATTTATTTGTTTTACCTAATGAAATTCTATAGATATAATTGTTTTGTAATGTATTTTTAAGTTATTTTGAATCATGTATGAACCTTTTTAATGAAGTCTTATGACCATAATTATGTTGTATTGTATTCGGAAATATTTTACTTAGGATTTTACGATTTTTCTATCCACACGATTTTAGCTGTGATTTAACAATTTTTATACAAAAAAATTCAGATACTATTTTACAATCCGAGTTTTCGAAACCCTTTCCGTGTCGTGTCAAAATCGTAATTTTGACAACCATAGCCATAGATATGTCCATAAGAAATGGCAATGTGGCAGAAGCTGGGACGACTTCCAGAAGTGATCCATTTTTACCAGCAGTTTATTTTAACATCTATTAATAGTTATTAAACTTATTTGTTTTGCTATTTTAAAATATAAATTGAAATAATATTATTTGAGATTTACTCGTGTCAACTTGTATCAACTTACTTCAGCTATGAACCGGTAGAGTTTAATAACTTTGAATTTGATATATATATAACAATCTCATTCACCAATAAGTGAAGATGGTTGGCATTCTCAAACTCAAATCAACTATAAACTCTTATAAAATAAATTCTGATTTTGTGGATCTTTTCATATCATCCCAAGAACCGATAGTCATCAATAGATCATGCTTCTTGGAAGGGAAAGCATTGTTTTAGTTGGGAAGAAACTATGAAAAGGGTTCTTAGTGGCCATCCATACATAAAACATATATAAAAAAAGAATTATTGAAAGATGAATATTCCTCGACACCTTATTCCACTTTATTCTTAAGCAAATCTCGGCTTTATCATCAGTAAATGAATGATTCACCTTGCCACCATAGTATAATTAAATGAATTATTAGGGATCCAGAATCCTTAAAGAAGTGATTAACGCTTACTTTCTGTATCCAGAAGATTAATACCTGGTAGGACATATTTGACTAAGTATAGATGGGAGGTATGAAGAGTAAAAAGCTTAATCATTCAAAAATTATTGTTTTTCTCGTTGAAAAAGAAGAAAACTTTCCTGGAATGGTGAAGTTATAAACCACTGCAACTCTATTGGCCCCACTCGAAGATACTGCAACTCTATTGGGGCCTCACATGAGGGCCATTAATGGCTTCCAACATACCAGCAAGAAATAGCTGGGCAAACTAGCCTGATACTGCTGCCATTGTTATGATTAAAGCTATGCTATTTCTCCCATCACGTCACTGTAGAGCCCTACAAGCCTAGACTGATAGCTCTGCCTACTTTTCAAATGCGGCATCTTTAATGTATTGATAGATAAAATAGTTGTTTCAAAATATATTAATATCTTATTCTTGATGGGGGGAAAACCGCAACACAATAAAAACAAAAACAGGATAGAACAGCTACTGGGTTATATATGAGATCTTGTGATACCATTCTAGATCCTTGACATTAAAGGTAGAGCCCGGAAAACCTTTGATTTTACGATGATGTTTTAGTCCTGGTCGAGTTCGCAGTCCGGTTTCTGCTTACTTTCCCTTGATGTTTTCAATAACAATCTATCTTTTTTTGTTGAAAAGGGTTGCCAAATAATAATCAGTGGAATCTCAGACCCCAAGTTTCACTTATCTATCTATATGATCACAGATTAGCAAAAGGCAAAAAGGCTTCAGATATGAGGAGACAAAAAGATATATTTTAATTAGACAAACTACACACCGTTCCATTTCCTAACACATTCCTAAAGCCCTGTTCCTAACTTCCTTTCAAGTTCAGGTTCTGTTAGAGAATGCCCAAAAAATTCCCAATGAACAATGATGCAGTTCATCAGCTCCAGGGATGGATGCCCTCCCTTCAAAGTCCAAGCAAAATATAGTAAACCAGTGTGATTGGTAAAGCAATTAGCATCCCAAATATAACTCTGCAGCAAAGGCAAAATCAAGGTATAAAAATAACATTAGAGGTCAAAGTCATAGATGTGTGCAAATCACAGTGTGCAACAAATGGCTTAGAAGCTAGCCGGTAAAATACGTGCATTAAGAGCTAAAGATTATACCAAACAAAAAGGTCGAACATATATGCATGCAACGATTACAGGGAGCAAGTGGTATATCCCCCAGCGATCCCAGGAATATGAATTATTAACAGGCAAAAAAAATCTCTTACCAGATTTTATTTCAAAACAAATGCAGTTCAGACAATTATATTAGAGTTTAAACAGAATTAGAGTTTCGAACCCAGTGCTCAGTATATCAGGATGAACATTATACTCCTTGGCAAAGACAAAGGGCACGATCCCTTGTGGAAGAGCTGCCTGAAAATTCAAACACGGTATTCTGTCAACTGATATTCAGACAAAAAACTGTCCACCTGGGAAAGTATTTATCCACAGTTCAGGGTTTTACCTGCACTATGGCAATGCGCAGTAGAACTCCTCTTAGTCCAACAGCAAATGAAGCAGCAGCCATGATTGCAGGGCCCGTGAGGAATCTAACACCCATGGAAAAGACAGCGACTGAATTTCCACAAGCAATAATCCTAGGCTGCAATGCCATGAACAAACCTACAATCCAACATAATGGTTTTAAACAGTCAACAATTACCAAGACATACCATGCAAACAAGTCAACAAATCGTTTGATATAATCAGACTATTAACTTACCAAGACTAAACATGGCCATTCCAAGACCAGCATCAGATAAAATAGATATAGAATGAGCGACTATTTGAGGCATCTCTAAGTTCCACCTGTCATATTGTAAATGTTTTCAGGGAAGGCAACAAGATAAAAAAATGGTGGATTGAAGAGTTTAGCACCATACTTGAACGAAACAAGAGACCACGTGAGGCCAATTAGACTGGAATAAGTATTGGGATTCCTGATGAGTTTTCTCCACACCATTATGAGAATAAGTCTTGTCACAACGCTAGTAGGAGGCATGGCAGTTGGCTTCGGTTCATCATTAGCAGCCCCCTTTGGATGGAGCTCAGCTGTGGAGCTTGAAGCAAGTTTAGAAAGCACTGGACCGTCACGGTCCACCCCATTGGGTCCAGGTCTGTTTCCAAAGCTGAAATCATCTCGACCAAATTCTTCGTATTCTAAACATCACAACTGAAACACATCAGCGGCTGAGAAAATGACATTAACTGAGGACTCTGTTTTCTATAAAGCAAGAATAACAATGTCACTGCTCTTAACATGAAAATAATAATGCGGTTGCACAATACTAGGAATGTTGCATAACTAGAGATGTTACAATGGCATACTAGTGATTAAATTATGGAAATAAAAATAGAAAACAAAGACGGCATACTAGTGAATGAATTATGGAAATAAATATAGAAAATAAAGAAGGAATCTTGTTAATGAAGGCATCAAAGTTATGCCCATGCCAAAGCAAAGGCTAAATGAAAGCTACAAGATAAGTAACAAACAGAAAGCCAAATCCCACTTGACATGACAGAAAAATAAGGTTCCTCTAATAAGAAAACCGCTAAATCTCAAGTATCAATAAGACAGATACAGCTTCTCCTAATATACACAAGGTTCCAAGAAAATAACCACAACTTCGTGTCAAATAACCTGTAATCACAATCAAGCCATGCAAGAAACAAATTAAATCCAAAAACAAACTCCATCAAGGTTAGTGTTCATACCTTTTTGGTTAGCTACCCCACCAATGTCATTGCCATAATCCCCTCCCTTAAAGACATGTAGGCCACCTTCTGATACTGGCGAAGCACTAGAACTCCAAACAAACATATGCAAATCCTTGCCGTTCTCAGTCCCATTTACCTTCTTTTTACCTCCTGGAGAAAAGATCCCAGCATTAGGTGGAGTTGGATAAGCGCTTCCATTTGCTCTTGGAACGTTACCGAACACCCCAAGCCCTCCACTTTCTTCATCGAATTGCAGGTTACTGAAGTTCGAGTGTCTTGGACTGGCATTGCTTGCATTCTTGCCATTAACTATAGAATAAAAATCGGTATGGTTAAAACTGGAGGCTCTTGGGGTTGGATTCCTTGAAGATTGAAGGGAGTATATCTCTGCATTGGTTAAATTAGACGGTCTAGGAGTCATTGAAAGGCCTGAGTTTAGACCATGAGACATCCGAGAAAAGACGTCTGATCTTGAGCTAGTAGATTTCCTAACAATAACATGTAACTTCCCATCTTCTCCAACCTCAGCATCAGTTTGCAATGGCTCTCTACCATCTAAGGAAAGAATATCAGAGTCAACTCTGAATGATATTATAGAGCCTGCTGTATCAGGAAACTGTTCACCAATCAAGATTCTAGCTCCTCTATACTCAAACAAGAACAGCATCAATGTGTACCATATTATGCATTGAAGAACAACTATTTGGACCATAAGACTCCCAGAGGCTTCTCCATACATACCCTTCAACAAAGGGATGCCCATAACAAGTGTGTTTGGAAGAGTAGAGAGTGAAAACAAAGTAATGGACCATTCAAGGGAGCCTCTGGAGAAAACTCTGGACCAGATAGCTAAAACCACCAAAACTACAATTTTTTGAAGAGTATCTGCTGCAATGAACCTGAAGTTCATAGCATAGGGATTGTTGGTGGAGATGAAGTGAAAAGAAAGCAAAGGTACAGCAAATAGAGCCACAAATCTGTTGATCCCTGAGCATTGATCTGGGCTAAAGATTTTCCACCATTTAACTGAACCATAAGCCAAGATCATGGCAACGTAAAGTGGCACCACAGCTGTGAGGACATGGTAGAGGTCTGTGAGACTGATCATTTGATGCCTTTTCAAGTTCAGATTTTTTTAGTGAGGTTTTGGGGGTTTTAAGAAGTTCCCAGATGATAAAATTGAGAGAACAGTAAAACCCAGCGAAGCTTTGCAGATTATGCAAAGAAATATTGGACGCGCCGTTTACAAATTGCTCACACTCCCTCGATTTTTCCCAGCTGCCAGAGTTGTTATAGACAAAAGAATCGGTGGTCTTTCTCGAGAGGGAGGGTCTCTATATATCTATGGTCCTGTATCCTTAGAGAAAAAGGAGAAGAGAAGAGAAGAGAAGAGCATAGATGTGTGTGCGGATTTAGAGAGGAGAAGGCTCGTACACAGCATCTTACAGAGAAAAACAGAAAGGCGGAAAAAGGAATGGTAAAACACAGGGCTTGACAGCATCTCTAAAAAGGCCAAATTGTAATTAAGGATTTCTGGAGAGAAAAAACATAACTATGGTTTTCTTAATATGTGAATTTTAATATTAGTAAAAATATATAAAAAATTAATAAATAAGGATTATAGAGGGGGGTAACATAAATATGGTTTTCTTAATATTTGAATTTGAATTTTAATATTAATAAAAATAAAAATAAAATATTTTAATATATTTAATATTAATATAGCAGTGTATTGATTATAACTAATTAATATAACTTCAATCAAAACTTTATTAACATGAAAATATACGATTACCATAATTTGAGGTGGGCTCTACAGGTGCTCTCGATGACCAAATAACTTGAAGTTATGATCAGAGTAAAAAATCTCTAATCACATTCACAGCCAATCATAGAGATAAACGGGGCCTGAATGCGGCTGAGAAACCAAATTCAGCACGTGGTTATAATTTGGGAGTTGACATGCATGTTTTCTAAGTTGAGGGACTAATCTGGAAGTTCATGTAAATAGTGCACTGCTACTGCCTGCAGCAATGAAATGATGGGTTTTCAGAGATGACAGTCAAATTACAATTGGAGTACAGCAAGGGGGGGAAAATTCAAAGTTTTGACCAGGGTTGTAATTGCATTAAAAGAAGAAGAAAGAAGATACGTGTAGCATTGTTTTTTTTTTTTTTTGGCAAAGATACGTGTAATATTGTTGAAAACAAAACAAAAAAACATTACAAGTCAAACAAACACTTTACCTGCCTGTTAGAAACGTTCTTTCACATAAAAAAAAATATTTTATATTAAAAAATTTATATTTTTATATTATTTTCATGTGTTAATATAAAAAAAATTATTTTATATAAAAACATCATTTTAATAAATTTTTAAATAAAAAATACTTTCAAAAACAAATTCCATCATTTTCCAAAAAAACAAATCACATAATATAGACATTGATTAGGAGGAGTAGTTGGAATCTTTGCTTTAGAGAACTACAAAAGTCAACCTGTGTGCCTGCCCTAGTTCATGCTCAATTGTAAATGATCTCCCATTGTCCTGCTTGGTGACTCCTGTTTTTTTCTTTTAATTACTGCTGTTACTGTGGTAATTGAGAAATTATCATACAATAAAAGACCCTGAAATAGAGCTAGAGATACTGGAATCATGTAGTCAACGCTATTTTCATTAATGTCAAAATTGAATGCGTAAAAACTGGCAGAACGTTATGCTTACAGGAGATGAGAGATGCGGGAAAACCTCAAAATCATTTAATCACTACCATAACATTAGCCAATTAATATAAAAATATTAATAGAGTTTTTTACCAATAAGATACCATTACCTGTAAAAAATACATCACACTGCCAGTAAATAAATAAGAGTTATGAGGAATAGCTCATCAATTCAGATGAAGTTGGTCAATGATTATTGCATATAAAAAAATTGAGAGAATTATAATTTCATCTTCATATAAATTAAAATTTTAATGTATTTTAATAAAAATAAATTTTATTAAAAAAAAGAAACATAATAGCAAACAATCACTTGCTGCATGTAGATGGTCCAACATCTAAGACTTTAATTGAAGTGTGTGTGTGTTGTACCTTGTTTTGACCACAGAGCCAATGCATTTTTATTATTTTCCAGAACATGCTCGATCTCTTTCACTTGCTAAGTATTAAAAAAGTCAATATATTCTCTCTGCGTCTCGTGAAGTTTCAACCAAACCAATGTTCTGATATATGATTTTTTAAAAGCTCAGAATCATGAATGGATGGAATAATGTTAAATCTATTATATTTTTTCTAAAAATAAGGTCAAAATAATGACTTTGTAATCTTAATTTTTTTTAAGAGCTCGGTCATAATAGGACACTGGTTTGAAATTCATCATTTAAATCAAACCGAGTCTTACAACCATAATTGAAACCATTAGAGGCAATTTGTATTTTTTTTTATTTCTTATTTTATACTTAAAAAAATATATACATGGTTATTTCAATTAATTAAAAAAAATCTCCCACTATGCAATTCATCATTCTCAATGCTTGATAAAGGCAGGAAATAAGTAATTATCAATTGAAATTACTAAAAGACAGGGTGTCAATTATAGATTAATTTCAAATACATGGTGTGCATTTTTTAATCCCAATTGCTATTTCTGAGCAAAAATACAAGAGTTTTCATAGCTACCAAATCTAACTTGATTTATGAAGTTGACTCGATTAGAAAACTTGTAATTTGTAAGGATAAGATTTTAATTTAAACTAAAAATAAAATCAATTCAATCAAATATAGCTGATGTCATTAATTGATATATCACTTGATTATACCTGGTCCAAATCCAATGGAATAAAAATTGACAATTTTAAAAACATAAAAAAAATGTTTTGAACTCCAGCTGAAACGTTGTCGTAGACACCCTCCTCTATCAAGGGTCGGTGGAGAGAACTATTCACTATATAACACGAACCTCATATTCAAAGCCGGGCATATATATATATACAAGAGTGGTAACTTAGCGAACAGAATCCATTCTTTGAAGCATTTCTGAATAAGAATATAGAAAAGCAAATTCGGAGGACGGTGCAATGGATTTCAATAATATACGAGAACCCACCTCAACCCAAGATGCTGCTGCATGCAATAATATTTCTCCCCAAAAAACTGTATTGGCCAGTTAAATCAAGTCATAGTGGTCCAGACTCCAAGCTTTCATTTTCCTGATGAGTAGATCAACCGGAAAATCTATGCTGATCCCACATTGCAGGTAAAATCGCGAGTTAATTCATTAAACCTTGTTAATTTAAGTAGAAAAAACAATCTTGATCAAGCTCGATTAAAATTAGTTAAAATTAGACGGGATCGGTTCAATTTTACAATCCATATATATTAAGACTGCCGTTTCAAAATCTTCAATTTTCAAGTTGTCGCTTCAGATTAATATTTAAACTGAAGTTCAAAGTGCGACAATGCTATTTGTCCGATGTGCATTGTCCCACAAGTTCACAAACCCACATATTTAAAGTGAAGTTTAAAGCGGAGAATGATACTTGTCAGATGGGGACAATGTAATATATCATGGAATCACTTTTGAAAAATCAATAATATTAATTTTAAAATTGATTCTTAATTTTTTATTTTTTATTTTAAATTATTTTTTTTTGATATTTTTAAATCGTTATCATGTCCCGATGTCAAAATAATTTGTTGGAGTTGGAGCTAGTAATATCGGTGTTGGTGCCGGTATTAGTACCGATAATCCTTTCAATAATAATACTTTTGATGAATGTATTAAAAATAACGAGGAAGATGACGGTCATGAGACTGATTTTAATTTATATAGCACATCAACAGAATATTTATTTTAAATTTATTAGTTTTTATCTAATGAAATTCTATGGACATAATTATTTTGTAATGTATTTTTAAGTTATTTTGAATTATATATGGACCTTAACTAATGAAGTTTCATGACTATAATTATATTATATTGTATTTAAAAATATTATACTTATAATTTTATGATTTTTTTACATGATTTTAACTATGATTTTATATTTTTTAATTTTTATACCAAAAAAATTGAGGTATCTCTTTTTTCTGGATTGAAAGAGCGATGGTCGTCTAGAACCAGTAGTGATTTTGCGGCTGGTTTGGGTTGAAACCTGGAACAGAATGAGGTTCTTTCCATGCAAGCCCATGATAATTTTTTTTGATTTGTTTGACCACAAGCAAAATATTTAACCTCTTCAACTTTTTTTCCCGACAACGATGGCAGCATTTCTTGAGTCATCTGATAAGGTGGGGGGAGGCTTTGAAATTTCAGTGCAAAATGCCAGAATCAAATGATAGATCACTCACTTTAGCCCTGTTTCTAAAAAAACAAACAAGGTTACTTTGTGACTTGCGAGTATCGAATTGTGTTCCAAAAATATTTTTGATAAATTTATCAAAATATTATTTTTATTTAAAATTAATTTTTTGATGTTTTTAGATTATTTATATATTAATATTCAAATATTTTTAAAAAATATTATTTTTATATATTTAAAATACTCTTAAAAACAAATGAATTCTAAAATAGTCACTGGCGTTGCCAACAATCAGCAATCGTCTTTGGATTATTCATCATTGCCCTATTTGCAATGCCAGCAATAGGCTGCAAGATTGATGTGCTTTTACATGCTTTATTTTGTGTTATCTTTTGACCGTTTCAAGGGTTTTTTTTTGGCGATAGGGGGACAGCTCTTGGAATTTTGCGGGGACAATTAAGCCTTGCGAGAGCGATCGGAAAATGCCACATGTTGTTGAAAAAAACTCATTAAAGTTTAGCAACAAAGTTATTAATTTCGATTCGATTGTCAAATCATAAATTGGGTCGATTAATACAAGTGAAACTAAAGTTTAATCTAGTATATTTGTTTATAAGTTAATTTGCTTATTGATTAACCGAATCCATTTTATTTTATTTTATTTTATTTTTTAGAAAAAGAAACCTTGGCTTGTATTAAATATTTCTTTCAAAATATTGTGTCACAAGCTCACATGTATTTTTTAGTAGATATTTAATCGTACTTTGCTGCAAATTATATATATATATATATATATATGTACAAAATAAATAAATCGTATGTATGGTTTCTTTTAAAAATATTTTGTATTGCTAAAAAGGTTTTCGGTAAAAATAAAAAAGTTTACTGTATACATTTAATCTAACAAATTAGTAATTGCATGTTCTAGTAAATTAAAACAATAATTATAGTTGCTTTACTTACTTTATCAAACCCTTTTTGTTTTCAAAAAATGGTGTTAGACTGTTTTTTTAACTCCCTAAATAAATTGTTTTCTCAGTTGGATTTTTGAAGATCTAGGCCTTGTTTGTTTCAAGGAAAGTGAATTTCGAATTCACTTTCCTTGCTTTCAGATGTTTGTTTGCTGGAAACAACTTTCCTGGAAAGTTGTTTCCGGCAAACAAACACAGGAAAGTTGTTTCCAGCCAAGGAAAACTTAAGGCTTGAAAAAAGGAAAGTGTACTCCTCTTTTAAAAATCCGGAATACACTTTCCGTGAGCTAGCTAGTTATTGTTTTTTTTTTAAAAAATAGAAACATGTTAAAGTATTATTTTTTATATAAAAAAAAATAATTCTGATATTAACAATTAAAAAACACAAAAACTAATAATTTAAATCTTAAAAATTCTATTTTTTTTAATCACCCTAAATTAAAATTTTGCATTGAGATTTTGATTTAAAATTAAAAAAAACTTATTTTAAGCTTTTAAAATTGGAAAAAATATATATTAATAATAAGTTTTACTTAAAAAATATTTCACAAGCTTATTTCTCTATAATATGATATGACATATATTGTTATATTTTATAAAATAAGCTATGTATGAATATAGGATATAATAAAAAAATTCATCATTATACTTTTTAGATTTCATTTTTTTTATTTTAAGTGATTAAATATTTTATATTAAATTTTATATATATTAGATAATCTTGAAAAAAAAATTAATTTATTAATAAATTATTTTTCAGTTCATTTTCCATAACACTGCCAAACATCAGAATTCACTTTTCAGGAAACCACCTTCAGGAATTCACTTTACTGAATTCACTTTACAGAAACCATTTACAGACAAACAAACGAGGCCTTAGAGAAATCGGAATCAAGCCAGTATAAATAAGTGAATAACCACTCTGATATATTTTAATAAATCTAATAATAAAATAAAAATAAATATATTTTAATATATTTTCTTTGAAAAATATTGATTCCGATGAATGTTTGATATCGCGTGAGCTTGAACTATCAATAAAAGCGCGTGAGGTTACAGTGTCCTCTCAAGATGTTGATCACTCGGAACCGACGAGAATAAGAGACCAGTTCTTACTCCCTGTCGCTTTCATCCAGTCGCAGGCGGCGCAGCTGTCAAGAAAATGCAGCAAATCTAAAGAAGCAAAAGCTTCGTAGCAGCAATGATCACTTCCCGCAAGGAACCAGAGGATGATACTCCCTTCTTTACCGGTTACTTTCACGATAAAACGACAACATGGTAGGGGGTGGAAAAACCTAGGTTTCCTGCCTCTTGTCTTATTTTATGCCCTAGCAAGGAAACAGGAAGACGACACGCATTGACAGGGAAGAAAAAGAGAGCTAAAAGCAGAAAACTTAAGTCAGAAAGAGAGAGGCTTTCCGGTGCTTTTAAAGGTTCTTTCAATGGAATTGGATGGCAGATCTTTAATCTGTCAATTCTGTCTACTAAATTCTTGAAAATGACAAATTTTGTGATTCTTTCTCACAGTTGTTTGTTCACATGGAATGGTAGTTCTGTTGAATTTGATTTTAAATTTGTTTTTATTTAGAAATATATTGAAATAATATATATTTTTTTAATATTAAAACTTAAAAATAATAAAAATATATAAAAAATTAAATTAAATTACTGTTGAAACACGGTAACACCATAGTAGTTGTTTGATAGTGATTTTGGAAATTGTTTTTTTTAAATGATATTTTAATATTATTTTTATGTTTTAATATTAAAATAATTTTAATATTTTTTATTTTTAAAAACAAAATCAACCAAAAAAATAGTCTAGCCCTCGTTTTCTTCTTCTTGGTGACACGTGTTTGCTGAGCAAAATGAGATCACATTTTATTTCTCAAATGATAGCTTGTATTTCTAGTTAAAATTCAGAGCCTCTTGATCATGACATGGAGTATTGGTATATTTTTCAGATGGTTATAAAATTCGATTTGAGCATTTTAATAAATCAAATTGTGATTTAATTATTCTAATCAAAATCTAATTTATGCATGATAGACGAGTTAAAATTAATTAATGTTTTAAATCAATCATTTTTAAAATAAAATATACCTACAACCAATAATGCATATTCTAAATCCTAAACTAATTTGGATTCTTAATTATATATTGGGTAGTTGAAGCGTGAAAATGATTGTTTATTAAAATAATTTTTATTTGAAAATATATATATATATTTTTTGCATCAAAAGAATATAAAAATAAAAAACAAGTTGAGCCTCCGTTTTAAACCCCCCCATGAATTTATATTATTAAAACATCATTCTCGATTTTTTCCCATCTCTTCACATCTTGTCTTAAGATCCTCGATGATCAAATCGTAGTCAGATTGAGGGACTACTCTTTGTTTCTGTTGATCGTTCAAATTTTGATCTTTAAAATTAACGGAGTATTTTATACTTAAACAATGAAACATGGCATTAAAGTGACGTCGTTTGTATGAGCCTCAGCAGACGGCACCATTCCGAATCCTTGTTGCCGGGATTTGTGGCTCTCCCAAATCTCCGACAACCCGCTGCATTAACTTCAATTGGAGCACAATTTTCCATCTCCGCGCACTAAAGGGAGGTGAACAACCTGCCGTGGTTTTGCTCTTTCCCACCATACCTGAGCAGTCACTTTCCACCCTAGGGTTGTAGGTTCTCTGCTTTCTCTCTCTAGGGCTGCAATGAAGATTCTGCCTGATGAGAATTTGTTCACAATTTTCCACCTCCACTCACTAAACGGCTTTGGTTTTGCCGTTTCATTATTCCTTAGCAGTCACTTTCTGCCCTAGCTAGGGTTTTAGGCTCTTCTTTTCCCCTCCTCGTGCTGAAAGGAAGATTTTGCCGGACGAGCAGAACAAGTGCCCTCACGATGGTGGAGGCAGTGCCACCTGTCGAGTTGGACTCAGCAAGGCTATGACATTACTGCAGCAATATTTTTTGTTTTATTCACCATTAAAATTAAAATATTGTTGTCCCGGCATCTCCAACTGAGATTCACCTGAAAACGAGTTCGAGCATCCGTGGAAGGTTTTTATTTTTTTAACAGTTTAAAAAATGAAAGATAATACGGTGTTCAAAGGGTAATGTCGTGAGTATTTATTTTTTATTTGAAAAAAATAATTTGAATATATTCTTAATTAAAAAATACTCTACATCTTGATCACAAACATACGCTAATACGTCAACTCGAATATCTTTCTTCAAATCAAGTTAATTATTATTATTAAAAAAAATATCATTTTTATGCATATTCTTTAAGTGCTGACTTGAACATATTTATATATTTTTTAATCAAGTCTTCTAAATTATTAAGAGTTCAACCAAGTCTATGCAATTTTATTTATTTTCTAGGTTTTCCATGTCTAACAACCACGGTGTGAGGAGCATGGAATAAATGGCAGCAGCTCCAGAGATTTCTTTAAAGGCCCAATAAGCTTAGAGCTCTAATGAAGCTTGGACTGATGTTCTTAAGAGCCCAAAATACTTGGACTTCTCAAATCGGAGCCCACGCAGGGTCTCATGCTAAAGAACGGGCTCGGTGACGCTGCCCTGAAAACAGTCGCCTGGAGAACACTTGGCACTGCAGATCCACCGTTAACATCACCTGTCCGGTACCTAATCCACGACTGTTCGGGATATGTGACCGGCAAAAATGTCATCTTCGATGCCGAGGCAACCCTAATGGGAGACTCTCTGTTCTCTTCTCTTTGAAACTTGATCTGCCCCATTTATTTACCAACTTGAGCTTTCATAAACCAGTAGCCTAAATAAATGTCAGTTGAGAATCTTTTCAATGCATTTGCTCAAGCGCTTCCATGGGATTCTTTTCCCTGAAGAAGAAGTTTCGTGTGATCCTTTCATGTTTTCCTTCGCAGGTTGTTGTCAGGAGAAATAGTTAAGGTTCATGGTGGCTTTTTGGATGACTACGTGTCCTGACCTGCTAGATTATTACTCAACGATTAAAATATCTCATGGTTTTCTTACTTATATAAGTTTTTTTAATTAGTTTGACAAAAACACATATTTTCTCTTAATAGCATGATTTATTGGATAAAAATGAATAACAATCAAGAAAAAATATTCTTAAAACTCGAATGATTTGAAGTAGAAATTAAAAAAAAATGGATTTTTAGTCAAAAAAAATTGGAACTTATTATGATATGAACGTAAGTTTTAATAAAAACTTGTCATTTTTATGAACCTATATGAAAAACAAAAAATAGAATTTAAAATAAAGAGTCTTGAAAAATTACATAGATAATAAAAATTAGATATTTTATTCTTATTCAATAGTAATAAGCATTTGTTTTTTTTTTAAAAAAAAACTCTATATGTCATGTTAATATATAAAGTAAGTGCTAATATCATCATATAAAATTAAAATTTTATTTAGAAAATGACTATTAATATTTTAAATACTATCTTAATAAACTTTTATTTTAAAATTAAAAAAATGAAAAAAAATGTTTATTCAAAGTTACTTTTTTCCTTTTCGTTTTTAAGTGGGCAATAAACGGTGGATTATATCAAGAGTGTAATTTAGCACTTGCTGCTTACATGGCCAGGCACACGCATTGTTTTTTATTTCAAAATTTGGCCCTAAAAGTTTTAATTCATAGTTTTTGACCGTTGAAAACCTAATTCCCAACTTCCTTGCACTTGAAAACACTATATAATATCCTATTAATTGTAATAAATTCACCTCACACTTAAAATATACCCTCTAATCATTTTAAAAATATAATCAAAATCAATCTTAAATCTTAATTCAAGCATGTTCAGTTCATATTTTTTTTATTCTTTTAATTAAACTCTCATTTCTAAGATAAATTTATAGATTTTAAGATGGGCTTTTTTAAAACTATGTATTTGATATTTTTTTCAAGTTAAAAAGATATAATCTTAACAATTGCAATTTATTTAGTTATTGGATAATGAGAAGAAAATTCTTTTATTATATAATCTAACATCCAAAAAAAACTTGGGTGTTTGTATTTAAATGATGATCAAGTACTGCTAAAAAATAATCACTCAGTCCATTCCACAAAGAAAATTATTCTTAATTTAATTTAGATATTTCAAAATATATGTCTTTTATTTTTAAAAAGTTATGGAACCGAATACTAAATTTTACTACTTTATTTTAAAAAAATAAATTTAATAAATATATATGAATTAATATAATAGTAGTTTTTGGAATGTCAATCTAAAGCGCGGATGCAAATTGACCCCTCGGGCCTCACTCTGATCTTATCTCTCGCGCTCTCTGCACTAATCAATCTCTCTTCATTTCCTCGATCCCTTCTCGATCAAAACCACTAAAACCTGACAAATTTCAGCTAAATATTTCATTATCATCACTAATTTCAAATAAAATTTATTTTTTGATCATATTTTTAGCATATTTGATTGATCTCATGACGACCACAAAGGCTCTCTCCAAGTTTTCTCGGCGTCGCGATTTCTTACATCATCGTAATCTTGTCCCAATGAAACCCATTTCACATAGAGCTACAACAAATGATATGGCACCTTCAAACACTTTTTTTAAAAGGTGTAAAGTAAGGACCGTTATTTACTTTTTGTTTGTTAGTCAAGCTGTTTGTTGTTCATAGGTTCTGTTGTTTATGATGTGATGTGGGTGGCAAGTTTTTTTGTTCTGTTTCCTTGATTTTATTGCTTTTTTGGCTATATGTGTGTGTAGTTTGATCCCATAATGTCTTGTGAATATTGATTTTTATTTGTTTAATTTATTTAGCTATTTGGGATTGTTGTGGAGTTTTTTTTTTGTTTGTTTAGAAAGTGTTGCTGAAATGGTTTAAAGTTTGGTTTTTTTGGTTAGTTAATGACAAGCTTACATGTGCAAGACTTGCTTAATCAAATGATTAGAGTTGATGAGTTTTTCTTCCCTCTAATTCTTGTAGTGATACAAGAGAAGCAGTCCCTTGGAGTGGACAAACAAGAAGAATGTATCAAAGGGGTTTCTTGAATCATTCACGTACAATATGGGGTTGTAGTTGTATGGAAATTGATAATGTTCATGATGCTTTGCGCTTGTCAAGTCGTCATTTTAGCACCTATTACAATGAAAAATTCAGAAGGGAATCGACTAATAAGGTGGATCAACTATCTTTTGAACTTTCCTCTGTGCTATAGATGTTAGCTCAAAAGTGTAATTTCATAAAAGGGAGGAATGGAGTTATAGGATCAGTATCATGATCATCACCTACTATAAGAAGATTCCTTAATTTTGTCTTAACTTCATGAAAATTAAACTTAAGCAGCTGTAGTATAAGTTTGTATTTACTCGGTATGATTTACTTTTCTATTTCCATATTCTGGATGCATTTAAACTTTGAACTTGGTTGTTACCTACTCCAAATGGCCTTTTGTTGCCTATATTCTGCAGCTTTTTAGCAGCATTCCAGAATATGTGAAGATAGTGGAAGTTGGTCCAAGGGACGGATTGCAAAATGAGAAGGATATTGTACCAACTGCTGTTAAGGTTGAGCTGATCAAGATGCTAGCTTCTTCAGGGCTGCCTGTTGTCGAGGCCACGAGTTTTGTTTCCCCGAAATGGGTGCCGCAGGTGTGTTTTATTGGTTGCAATGAGAGATAAAAAAAACTCTTCTTAATTCACACGTGTATTATCGTTACTCTTATCTTCTTTGTATCACTATACATTTACATTTTCATATTTTACAGAAAAAATGTTCTCGCCTTTTCTTGGATTTTAGTAATTTTTAAATATATGGCAAATTCTGCCTTTGATCAATTCTGCTGGTTTGTCCTAATGTCTATTTGTCTGTGCACTCACACAGGTTCCTTCAGAAAAAAGTCTATTATTATGTTCTAAAACTTTTTTATGGTTGGTATACAGCTAGCAGATGCAAAGGATGTAATGGAAGCAATCAAAGATTGTAGAGGTGCTCGATTTCCAGTCTTAACTCCTAATCTTAAAGTGAGCTGTCATAAGTACAAGCCCATGCTCCATAAACTTCTTATAATTTGTGTGGTGAGAGGTGCTGATATTTTTGTAGCACTTTTTTCCAGGGCTTTGAAGCGGCTATTGCAGCTGGAGCCAAGGAAGTGGCTGTCTTTGCTTCTGCTTCGGAGGGTTTCTCAAAATCAAACATCAATTGCAGCATTGAAGATAGTCTTGTTCGTTATCATGAAGTTGCCCTCTACGCCAGCAAGCTATCAATTCCTGTTCGTGGGTATGTTTTCGAACTTACACTAAGTACACAGTTAGCTCATTTCTTATCACATCAAGCTTGTATTGCTGCACTTTGGTCAATCTAGAACAAATTTAGTGTGTACTGGTGGTTCATCTGAGTTTAATAGTCTTTAACCCCCCCATATTCTCTGATATCCTATTCTGGATATGCTTGAAGAAGGTATTCATTCTTGTTGAGAATGTATTCATGAGCAACACATTAACATAATGGGATATTTGACATTTTAAAGGATGCATAATGTCGGATCTTCTTACTGACAGGAAGGTGATTTTGGTTTGTCGTATCTTTTGGTTTGCTTTGACAGAAATGGCACTCTGTGAGATGATAGACTCATAGGCACTGTTCATTTTTGTCATAAATGATTCAAGATACTATCTCATTCTGTGTGACCAAATGACAAATTGTAGGCTCTTGAAGTGCCAACTATAGAAGAGAGTTGTGACTTTTTTCCTGTCTTTTGACCAGTCCTTCAAAGGAAAAATGGAGATCTTTTTCTCTGAAGATGAATAGAATGTTCTTCACCTCTGGCTTGAAAGCCAGAATGGTCGTGCAATAATGACAGCTGGTTGAAGAGAACCTTTGGAGGAAAAATTAGGAACTGCATTCCCTTTTAATTTAGAGGATAATGTGGCCTAATCTTCTATGCCTGCAGTTGTGTGAAAAATGACAGCATATCACCTAAATAGTAGTTGAAGATGATCTCTATAGAAACTATTTAATAATACTTTGAAAGCTCTTTCAGCGGCACACTATTTATATGGTATGTCCATAAAGATTGTTAACATTGACATCTGACTGAACTCAAAAAACTTGGATAGCCCAGTTCCTGTCCCTTACTGATATGTTATTGTTCTCCTTTTCCCTCTTTCCCCCCTCTAAATCATGAATGAGATGTTCATCGTTCTATCTTATCCAGGAAATCTTGTATCCAAAGGATATCATGTTTGATATTCAAACTCAATTTATTACCTCAATTATTTGATACATATCCTCCACAGTAAAGGGTAGGCCAGTACCCAAGGTTTGTGCATTTTACCATCTGTATTAGGAGAACAATGTTTCTTGCAATCTCCCCTCTGTGTTTTGAACCAGAATGTCTGATTTGCAATAGAGCTGACATAGTGCCATGCATTAAGCCTTCCCTCATTTGGTTTCCTTAATTCGAAGTCCCAAAGATTTTGTGCCACTTCATTCTTAACATGCAGCATAAAATAATTTGGTAGTTCGACAAAATAATTACTTTTTAATCTTGGCAGCTATATTTCATGTGTTGTGGGGTGTCCAGTAGAAGGCGTCGTTTCTCCATCTAAAGTTGCATATGTGGCCAAAAAGCTTTGTGACATGGGATGCTATGAAATTTCTCTTGGTGATACAATTGGAGTTGGCACTCCTGGTAATGTCAAGTTGCCTTCTGCTCATAGTTAGATGACCAATTCACTTGTATAATTGGTTTAAGAAGTATCTGCAGCGTGACAATTTGTTGAAATCAGGTTCTGTACCTATATGAATGTCTTATTTATCAGAAGCCACTTGTTTCTTCTATGTTTTTCATTATAACTATGCTTATAGTCTCATTGAGGATTTGCTTTGACGTTTCTTTTACCATCTTCTGGGTAAAATGAGGTAGGTGTTCAGTTGTTTTCCCTTTCCATGTCTTAGGCACTGTCATCCCAATGCTTGAAGCTGTTATTGATGCTGTTCCTATTGAAAAGCTTGCTGTCCACTTTCACGATACTTATGGGCAAGCTCTTTCAAATATTCTAGCATCACTTCAAGTAACTTCTCTTCTTTCACCTTTGTTAATGTTGAAAGCAAAGTGTTGTCCATGTTTTATTCAATTGTTATGCTATTAACTCAATAATTTACAGGAAGACAAAGCTTCATAGCTTTGGGTATAGTGTCCAATCTGTTTCCTCAATGATATGAGGGATAATGAATCATCCTGTTTCTTTTTATATTTAGATGGTTGTGAGTCCAACAAACTGTAGACTGGTGTATTGAACCAAAACTTTACACCTCAACTATTTAAACGTTTACAAAGTGCATGTTCTTTTGCCAGATGGGGATAAGCACAGTTGATTCATCAGTTTCTGGTCTGGGGGGTTGCCCATATGCTAAAGGCGCATCGGGGAATGTCGCGACTGAAGATGTTGTTTACATGCTCAATGGTCTTGGGGTCAAGACTGATGTGGATCTGCAGAAAATCATGCTGGCTGGGAATTTCATCCGCAAGCATTTGGGAAACTCATCTGGTTCAAAAACAGCAATTGCCTTGAGCAAAATCACATTTCACACCTCCAAACTTTAAGGTACTGGAGCTTTCATTCCTTTTCATGAAACTACTTGCGTGCAACCTCTCTTGTTTCCTCGACATGCAAATGCACAACATTTTACATAGACAGCCATTGCTTGCAGTTGATCCAAATATTGTACTTAAATTAATTTTTGTAGATGAAGTATTATCATCCTGTTAAATGCTCCTCCTTTAAGCCTGTAAGCTTTTGTGATATTAATAGCAGTGTTGCCATCATACAACTCCATGCTAGCAGAGTGCATGTGTTGGGATTAGATAGATCAATAGTCGCTCGCAGATTGTAACTTTCAGCATTGTGATCTAAATGGTAGAAAAGGCATTTTAAGCATCTACTTTTTTCTATCATGTGGCTTGTATGAGATTAATTTCATTAAAAGAAAATGGACCATTCTGGCTGTGTGACAACAATAGACAAAGTGATTATGAATATCAATGACTTTTCATTTACCGTAAAAGAAGCTTGATTTTATACAGTACATGACATTGGTGAATTCAAATGAAAATGGAGGGCTAGGGAGGAACTTCCTTGTTAAATAATATTTCATCTAGCTTAGAAGAAACTAAGAGCAAGTTATAGTCTTAGTAAATGAGAACAAACATTTATGAGAAAAAAAAAGTCTTAGATTTTATTCTTTCCCATCGTAACAATGCTCCATTGCACTCAACTGCACAGCTACATTATCACAAGCTGGGTGTAAATGCAGGTTCTTTTTCTGAAAAAAAGGTAGCATTAGATACAAGTAACTCAATTGATGGAATATACAGATAAAGAGAATGGAGGAAGGCTAGGCAATACTAGGGAACCCGAACTCGTGGTACGTGAGGAAGCTAGGAGTTTATTGGTGAGAATGGAAGATTGGAAGTTCGGAGAGGTGTTTTGGTTTGGAAGGTGAGAATTTGGAGAGAGATCTACTGTGTGTTGTAAACTTGTCTTCTTAGAGAAATGGGGTTATTTTATAGCGGGGAAGGAGTAGTTTCGATAAGGAAGCTTTGAGGAGTTTGAATAGCTTAATGACAAGTAGCAGGAGTTTTGCAAATAATATGACGACAAACGTTCATGGATTTAACGAGGAATTAGGATATATCATCATGGATGATATATAGTTGAGATTTTCACCTAAGCTGGGCTAGAAGGTGTGAGCCCTCTTAACAAATCTTGTCCAAGCGTGCCAAGCTAACTCTCTTAATATGTAGGCCAAATCTCAGGATCGTGCCATAAATCCTTCTCCAGCTAGTCCTATTATTGATTTGCTATCGAAACAAGTCAATTATCTAATATTGAAAGCACAAATAAATTTTCCTCAGCTAATCTCTTAATATTGAATGCATAAATCAATTTTCCTGTATCTACATTAAGTTAGATATGTGCATGTTATTCACCTCAAATTGCTGCACACTTTAAAGTGTTGTCAGGTTAGCATGAGGACTAGATATAGTTGTGTAGGGGTCTTTAATCACATTTGTCTTGCAATATAATGAATAGTACATTAAAATTAAATTCTTTCTAGCAATGAAATCCCTGATTCTTGGCTGTATTGTTGTCAGCATGTCTGTCTCGGTCTTATAAATGCTCTTATCTTAACTGACAAGAACAACGCTACCCAGCTCTTTCAACACCTCATCTCAGCCGACAGCAACATCACCAAGTAAGCTCTTTCAAGTTGGTGGACCAGCAAAATCTTTGTATTATTTTGAAGTTGGGTAGGGTAATATTCTTCAACTTCTCTCATCACATTGTTAAATTATTGTACTTTGATATATGCTTTCCTTCAAAAGAAAGCAAGACCTTGAATAACTGAAAAGGGACTAAATTATCATTGTAAAGCACCTCGAATTGAGGTTGAAAAAATAAGGACAACTTTCACATTCTAATTCCAGATCAAAGTGCATTTGATGCTGATGATATAATTTTCATTTGTCAAGTAACTCTTCATCGCAGTGAGGTTTGAAATGTAAAATTTGCTATCATAATTTGCCAAATAGTTTGTGGATTTTTATATAGTTCGTAGCTGTGGATTTTCCTTGAAAAGTACACGTGAATGTGAGTCAAATAGTTTGCCAAATGATTGTGATTTCGTTGGTACTCGGTGGTTGGAGAATTGTGGTAATAAACCCGAGCATCATGGCTATGGACTTTTGCCAACTTGGACCCCTTAAAACCTCTTCATTCAAATGTCTCCAAGGACCCTGTTGGTCAGGGTTTTTTTTTCTTGAACGTTCAAATTTTGAGAAGGTACACAACTGTTGAATTCTCAGCAAGAAAAGTAATCACAGAAGAGTACTTCTCTTACCCCCCCCTCGTCACAGCTGGGGTCTAAATCAGGTTCCAGGGCTGTGATTCTTCGATACAAGTCTTTGGAGTTCGGGCTGAGAAATTATGGTCCATGTGTTGATGTAATAAGTTTTGAATTGTACTGTTATCTGTTCACTTCTGGACCTTACAAGTGCGAGACCATGGTTGCCTCTGAGAACTTCATTGAGTGCTTCATGTTTACTAGCTTCTCTTTCCTTGAACTCTACCATAAGAACAAGCCATGTAGGGGACCTCCGATCAATTTCAATCTCAAAATTTATCGACGTCAGGTCGTGAGATAGGCTCCTAGGTCCTTGACAGTTCGTGCAGTAATAAGGTCATTATCCTCGAGGTGTTGGCTCCATTGAGAAACAGTCTTGAATCAGAAGAGCATCGGCCAGAAAGAAATATTCTCGTGAATGTACTTTTCTGGACTGGTTGTTCTATCCAAACTATGATATATAAAAAAAATAGTTTAGAAATGTGAAAATTGATCTGAAGATTTTTTTAACCTCTGGAACAATTAAAGTACGCTAAGGTGTAAATGTTTGTTGCTTCTTTGTGATGATTTTCGTGGTTCCTGCTTTAAAAAATTATAAATTGTAGTTTTTTGTTATCAAGATTTTTTTAGAAAACACAAACAAAGAATTAAATATTTTTAAATATATAATCGGGCTGAATGATTATTTTCTTTCATGTTCTAAAGCTATACTATCATTTATTTTTTATGATCTCCTATAAGATTCTAATATTTCTTTTGAAATGGAATCAATCAATCAACTTCATATTCCATTTTTTTCCCATATGCCTATTTTTTTCCCTCGACCCCATGTTTGTAAATCTGCTCCTGCTTTTGGATGTATCTCTCCACTCCACAGTACTAGATAACAAAGTGACACACACACACACACACACACACACACACACACACACATATATATATATGTATGTATGTATGTATGTATGTATGTATGTATGTATGTATGTATGTATGTATGTATGTATGTATGTATGTATATATGTATATATATAGTATATAGTATGTATGTATATAGTATGTATGTATATATATATATATATATATGTATGTATATGTGTAATGTAATGTATGATGTAAAGGATAGATCTCCCCATCCATTAATGGTCATGTCATGCCAATGTCAACCAGCACCTCTCTTTTTTCACTTATTTATTTTGAAAAATGTTGATGCTTCTCATCTTCTAGGTCTCTTATAAGCTAACCTTTTCTTACTTTATTGAATTCTTTTACTTTCTAGCTCTCCCCACAATTTTATTTTCAATGTAATTGTGATTGGAATGCTGCAAGATGCACCCACTAAATCACTTTGTATTCAGATTAGTGCCTGGTAATTGGAATCCTTTCTAATCCCTTTTCCATCGACCCACCCAAAAAGGGGAAAGGGAAAACAGATGAGTACCTGGTACAATACTTGCAATGAAATTCATTTTTGTATGCTCATGGATGGAATAATATTGCTCCATCTAGAACAAATTCTTATATTAAAAATTGATTTTTTTTTATCTTCATGGGAAATGTGTTAATTAAATTATGCTTTGTCCTCCATTAGGTGCTAGTGTATTGATTTTGGAAATTAGGGTATATTGTTTGTATTGGTACTGGTTAGAGCTTCTACATTTGTTTTTTTTGGATATTAAAGAGTAATATAAATTATATTTTAAAATTTATTTAATATTTTAAATTTTTAAATAATATTAAATTTTAAAATGAGATATTGAGTTATAATTTTCACAGCCATCGTTGATGGGATGGAGGTGGCCAAAGGTAATAAATAGAGAGCGTGTACGTGTGTAATCGGTAAGATCCTTATTATATAGTGGACATATGGCTGGCAAAGGGCGAATCAACACCAAAACCTAAGGTGGGGTCTGCCACATAATTATTCAAGCAAAGAAATTGAAGATGAATGGATGGTTGTAGACACTGCAATCTTACCCCATTGTACTCTATGATCATCAACAGTCTCTGATAAACAATGCCACAAGAAATTTAAGGCTCCCAGTCTGCCACTTCCTCCCTCTGGGTTTCCAGCCAAGATGATGAGAAATGGCCATTAATGCCCGCACTGTGCATCAGGTTCCACCTCTACTGTTTCTAGCACAAGTACTCCTCTGCACACAAGATTTTCTTGACAGGAAAAAAAAAGATATTTGCAGAGCAACATATTTTGAAACTTAGCCGAAACTAATTAACCTAGTCCCGATCCGGATTTTGTTTATGATTTGGGTTTAAAATCTGATGCATGTTATGATTGGAGATCATGGTATCTTTAGTTTCAATGTTTTTCGACCATGACATGTATAAAAATTTATATTATTTCGTTAAAAAAACTTTTTTTTTTAATTTTGTCTTTAAAAAATGTGTTAATAAGCGAAAACACGCCATCCAACCATTCATATATGCATACATGTGCTTGGTCATGCACATTCAAACCTTATAGTAGTGTCCTAATACCTAGTAATCTTAACAGTGTAAAGAAAGATCTTAGCCCACTGAAACGGCGAGATTATTTCCTTCTTTTTCAGCGGAAGCAACAGCAGGTTTAAATGTTTAATGGCCACCAGCCAACAGAATTTATAAAGCAGATCAGAATTTATTACACCAACGACTCCATTAATGGACATTAATTGATGTTTCACGATTAATGGACATTATATTTGAAAGTAAGCAACAGCAATGACATCTTCCTTTATTATTTAACAAATATAACTATATTTCTTCAACCAAAATCTCAAATCTAAACTCTCATATACATCTGTAGACTACTTGAAACATTTACTGTGGAGATTTCAGCAAATAATATTTTAAGCGTAAAAAATGTTCATAAAAGGGATAAGAAAAGAAGGAAAGCAACGAAAGAAAACAGGACAAATTACGTCTCATAAAGGAAGCAGATTCAAGCTTGGTACCGTGACCAGCTGCTGTAACTTATCTGTTGTGTAAAGGATTCGGTCCCGTGTACACCTTCCTCTTCTCAGCACCAAAAATTTCATTACCATCTTTATTTGCACTTCTTTTGAGGCCACCAATCCTATTAGACATGGCAGGATTGTTCTTCAGCTCAGAACCAGACCCTCCTTTGACGCTACTGAACTTTCCATATCCAACAGCATGACACGGGGTCTCCAGCTGCGACATTATTGAAAGAAGAAGAAGAAGAAGAAGAAGAGATAAGCAAGCCAGCTCTCTTCTTAGAACCCCCATTTCTTTCTTCCTTGCAACCCAATTGATCATGCCATGAAAATGGAGCACCGGCTAGAGTTCTGTTTAGCAAAAAATAATATTTTAAGCAGCAGGAGCAGCAGTGAGAGATGACTCGAGACGGGGACTGCCCTTCTTTTTTTCCTTTGCTCTTTTTGGGGTCCTAATATCAAGAATCTTTTTGGAAGAAAGCCCGATAGGGTTTGAAGAAGAGGCAAGTCAATGCAGGATGAGGGTCAAAACGCATAGAATTTGCTGCCTGGTTTTGAATTAGAAACAGTACGTAGGTTTCGAATTCAAGACTCAAGAATCAAGAGGGTGTTATTGGCTGGCTACTCATTTCTGTGTACATATTTCAGAGCCTAACCTCTGCTGATAAAAGCTCTGCAGGTTTAAGCTGAAAGAGAGAGCTGAGAGAGAGAGGCTCAATTTCCTAACCTCTGAAAGTGAAAGCTTCCTATTGTCTCCTCTTCCAGTATTTAGCTGTCTATTTTTGAGTCATATAATCATTTTCTTGGACTTTTATTTTCTTTTGTGTTGCTAAAGAAAATAAAAGTCCAAGAAAAACAAGGACTCAGTCTTAACTTTTTGGTATGATATATACTAGCTAGTTAGTGCATGTACTCAAATAAAAAGGTTACATAGCCCCACATCTAGCAACTAGCCTTGCCAAGAAAAAAATAGCTTTCGTTTTATTACTTTTCAATTTTGTTTCAAAGACATGTATAATTTGAATCTTTTAATAATTTTGATGTAATAAATTTATATATAAATAAAAAATATATTTAAAAAAACATGTACATTACAATATGTTTGATGTAGTTTGGACCGCTACGCTATATTGTTTCATAGCAATTTGAAACTCCTTTAATTGCTATTGCGTAGACAAACACATGCCAATCATGGTGATTTCCCCCCTTTGTTTTTGAATAATTATTAGATATTTTTCATACCTTTAATGGTTAAGATTCTCGAGAAACAATTTGGTAAAAATCTATGCTTTAATTAATAATATACCTCTTTTGATTATATGAAAAACAAGAGAAGGATTTGAATCTAAAACCTCACTCCTTTTCTTTTAGGAGGGGGGCATCAAATCAAACATGAATCATTACTTAAAGACATGTTTGGATCTGCATTAACATAAAGATTGAAATAAAATTGAAAACAAAATCATGGTAGCAGCTCCTAGTAGTTTCATTGTTGTCTTCAGAATTGACTAATTAGGTACAAATACAAATCCCCTCCTACTTAGTCTACCACCCTTTTGATGAGTATCTACTAGAATTTCAAACCAATAATAAACTTGATAAAGCCAAAATATGAGGATTAAATTGATGTTTACCACAAAACTTAGTCAATGATATGATTATTTTCATGGCTACATAATTTCATGCCCCCCCCCCTCAAAAAAAAAAAAAACCCGATGTATCACCACCAGCATATCAATCGAGTCAACAATTCAATCAGATTTTTTACTAATTAAATTCAGTTCATCCTATTTTATTACAACAATTGAACAAACAATTCATACATTTGAACTAAACTTATCTTGAGTTTAATTTACTAATTAGTGGTCAAACTGGACAGTTTGATTCAGTGATAACACTATTATCATATAAAAAACACATTCATTATAGTTTGACTATATTGTATTTTATCATGAATGAATAAAGTCCTGGTCACAAGTCCAATAGTTGATTCTATATTTTTTTTATAAGAAAAACCAAGAAATTAAGAGCTGAGTTTTGATAAGGTGATGGTCTTCTTCTTCTTCTTCTTCTTCTTCTTCTTCTTCTTTTTCTTCTTCTTCTTCGACAGACAGGTTCAAACCTTTGGGTTTAGATAAACCAGCTACGTCAATCCAAGTTTTACAAGTACGCATCTGAATTCACTATGCACCCTTCCACCTTTTCTCTTCTCGCAAATGTAGTCATTTAATTGGCTCACAGTCGTCTCTTCAAAAGAAAGAAAGGTGGTGGCAAAAAATCATACACTTTCAGACCCACCACCTGTCAAGGGTTTTGAGCTGGGTTCTGTGTAATATGATGATAACGTGGCATCACCTTGTAAGGCAAGAAGCAAAGATCAAATCCCTCAAAAGAGCAATGTGACTAATTATGAGTACATGCGACATGATTAGGGCAAAGAATATATTGCTATGCAAGCAACTATATATATATATATATATATATATATATATATATATATATATATATATATATATATAGGGTCTATTCATTCTGCAATCCCCTTCTGGTCAAAGTCTTGCTCCTATCATTACAGGAAAATGACTTGAACATGAGATTTCTCATCATGGGCTACCCTCTTTAATGGCTAATTATGTTTATAGAGCCCATACACAACTCCTCTTACTTTAACACAGACAGACATTTCTCTCTTTCACATCTGTTGTGTCTCTCTGTTTGCCCTAACCTGTTCTCTCACCTCTGTGCTGCACCAACCAGTCATGTAAGAGGGCCACTCCATGATTTGCTACATATGTTTCTGTCTATTTCCTTCTTCTTCTTTTAGGTTTAATTAGGACGAAAATAGGATCGGATTTCATCAAGCTGTCCCTTCGTGCTATGCCAAATTTCCCGATGTCTCTTTTGTATATTTGTTTTTCTTAATTTCCTAAATTTGGCTTCCCTTTTGTTTTAGTGGATGCATTTTCAAAGCATGTTAAATATCGAGGGGAAAAAAGAAGAAAAAACTTCAAAAACAAATAGAGGAAAATATAAAATTAATTGATTATTTGATATTGTGATGATTTTTGTTTTTTAAAGTGTTTTTTATTTGAAAAAATATAATTTTTTTATGTACTGATATAATAATAATAAATAAATATTATTTTCAATTGAAAAATACTCTTAAAGAATAACTTGCATTGCATTACCAAACATGCATTGAATCTTATTCTCTTTTTTTTAAAAAAAAAGTTCTTGTCATTTTTTTTAATATTAAATATTTATTGTTGCCTCACTTTGATGATGATGATGAGGCAATAAATTAAATTAAATAATCAACAAATAAAACTTTCTTTATAGGAAGGAAGTTTATGCCGTTGTTTAATGTAAAGTTAGTTTTAAAATTTTCCATGTGTTTATTTATTGTTACAAAAATTGGTTTAATAAAAAATATTTTTTAATCAAGGAAAATCCTGGCTTTGGTTGTCTTTTCTTATTTTGGGTTAACATTTTATAGAAGTTGTCAGAAATTCAAAAATAAGTTGTTGTTTATGAATTATATCAAGTTTGATTTGTAATCTTTTGATTGTTATATATTTTATTTTAAACCTTTTATTTTAAATTTTATTTGCTATAATTTAACTTAATTTGATTTGTATACCAATTATGGATTTTTATTGTTATTTATTTCTCTATTATCATGTTACTCATTTGCAATTTCTCTAGATTTGATCCTTATTTGTTCTTAATTTTATTTGAGATAATTTATCAATATATATATATATTTAATTTCATCCTCTTTTGTTTATTTTAGATTTGGGCTTTATTCTTTTGATTGTTATTCATTTATTTGAAATATTATATGAAATTAGATGTTTTTTCAATTTCTCAATTCTTCAACTTTTTTATTTGTCAAATTTAGTCCCTATTCTTTTAATAAACATGAAAAAAAATATATTAAAAGTTATTTTCTAGCTTATTTCCATGACATAGTAAGATATAAAAAATATTTTCCAATTTGTTTTTCATGACACTACAAATATAAAAAAAAAAAATTCACTTTCTATGAAACAACTTTAATTCTTTATCTAGCAAACTTAGTAAGATATATCCAGGGAAATACTTGGAAATCTTATTTCAACTTTGAATCTTTTTCCATGCCTAATGACCCCACGATTACTTCTTTACTAAAAAAAAATCATGGGATCCTCGTGTAGTGTGAATATATGGATAACTTTTACTTGATTTAATTTTAAATTTAGTTTAAGCACAGAGTAATACGATAATTTTATTATGTCAATTTTTTTTTATTGTTTTTTCTTAATTTCATTTTTTTAATCATTTGATAAGGTTATTTTTGGATTAACCAAATCAACTAAATTACATATTGATAACTCTTACACAATTCACGAGATTCGTTACAAATCCAAACCTTAAAAAACTAAACAAATCCATAGCTAACCAAGTCAACTAAATTACATCATGAAAAAAATAAAACTAAAATGCTTAATTTTATTCATCCATCACAACTAAAACTTCAAGCTAAACAATTTTATTTATATTGATCCTAGATCTAAATCCTAATTCTTAAGGAGGAGGAATCCTAATAAATAGTTATTGAATTAATATAGATCTGCCTAACATAAATATAAAAAATAAAATTATAAAAAAATATCATAATTTTTAAAAATTCTCTTGCATCACATTTGAATTGATTCGTGATTATCTAGTAAACAAAACTACAATATATATAACCCTTCTCAAATGAAAAACTTAAGTAAAATTCAAATCATAATATATTCTATTCTTTAAGCACATAATTAAGTCATGAATATACTCATAGACATTAGAATTAAAAAGTGAAAATCCCTGTATTATTTGGCGTGACATTGATGTTTTTTTTTAATCTAGAATATATAAATTAACAACATTAAATTCATCATCAACATGTTAATTTTAATTAATTACTTAACTAATATTATGGTTTGCAATATTGTCCAAGTAAAATAGCATCATGTTTAGGAGGGCGTGAGGTCACTTGCAGATCAAATCAAAGATGGATTTGTTCCATTGATGACAATAATTAGTCATAATCTTATTGTAGGGCTAAATTTAACTTAGATTTAAGATGGTCAACTTGATCATAATTAGTCAAGCTGTCTGAGTAATTCTCTTCTCCTTCAAGCTCTCCTTTATTTATTTATTTATTTTCGTAGCTTTTTTTTCTTTCTATGCTCACTTTAACTGAAAAGAAAGAGAGGAAAAAGTAGATAATTTTTATCTCATCGTCAAACCAAATAATCATTGAACAAAATAAAATAAAATGGGGGAAAAGATGTAGAAATAATTTTTTTTCTCATTGTCGAACGAAATAATCTTGTGGACCTTAGAGATAAATATCTGGCGATTATATATTCATTTTCTGGCGAGTATTTAATTTAATGTCCGATTCTACACGGAGATTCCCGTTAAAGAATCCCAGCGGAAGCCCCAATTAATTGGCGCCGAAATCACGAGAGTTTACTGATAGAATACCCCGATTAATTGGCGAGGAACTGACGACTGTACGGAGGGAATCCGGCGGAATCCCGAATAATCGGAGTTCATGGGCGATGAATTGGCTATCCGAGTAATCGGAGATGAATTAGCGATTTGTTCCAATAAATAGGCGAGGAGCTGGTCATAATTCAACAACTAATCGGCACTTGGATTCTGATTATTTGGCGTCATTTACGACTAATACTGTATTGGCGATTATTTAACGATTTTTGGAGAGTTATTTTCCTCAATATCTGCCTTTAACTCACGAGCTCTACCGAGTACATAGCGATGATTCCTCAATTTATAACAGATTCCTTTCGTAATTAATCGCCAACAAGATTTTCCTTTGATGGCCTATGATCGTTTATGGGAGGACTTGCCGATTATTTTATGCTTTAATATTATTTATTGGCGATTAACACAAGGAATTTGTTTAAATTATTTTTCTCAAGAATTCTATTTAACTAGTTGATGGAAATGTCCCTATGTGCCTCCCTTTTTTTTTTTTTTAAAGCCAAATCCTTGGAAAATAACAACAAGTATCCATAGATTATGATTAACGTTTACAGGCTCCTATCCCTTCCTTGCCAGGCATGTATCAACACCAGACATTTTGATTTCTTGACACCGTACTATTCAGGCTGCTCCTCCGGGGCAGAGCCATCTCTCACTACCTTTGTTCATATTCCATATAACTCTATCCATTGCAACAATTATAGGTGGTATACTTTCAATTTTATTCCCAGCTCCCTCCTTTCCTCTTTCATCTTGCTCGATCGATGCATCGTTTCATCTGATCCAAGATCCATACCTGGATGATTACCATAGCACAGAGCCGCAACAAGTTCAGCAAACTCGATGATCAAAAGAGAGAAGAAAAGCAAAGCTGAAAAGAACATTGGGGGTGAAAATCTTGCAGTTAACTAACGGCTGATCATCTGAAGTTGGAATGTTTGCAGGCTTGATTGACACAGACAAAGGCTGGTTGGATTTAGGTTGTTCCCAGAATCGTTAACTGGCTTCTTCAAAGGTACAGGAGCATTTGGTAATGGAGTGCTAACTACAATAGCTGATTCATCCTCACTCAAGGATCCACAAGCAAAATGCGGGCCCTTATGTTTCGACAGATCTTTCTCCACTACTTTGGTCGTGAGCTGATTATGAAAGCAACATTATAAGCTTTAGCAAATGCTCTGAAGCAGGCTAGACGTACATATGTGGGCATCCACGTATAATTATTCAAACTACCATGAATTGTTTGGTAAAAGAGTAGCATCAAAGTATCAGACACAGACTTTAGTTGTCTCGATTATTCTTGCAAAGATCTATCAAGGGTGTGTCTGGATGCCGATCCTCCATGTCACTCATGTAACCAAGTAATTCGAACAAAATTTTGCAAACATGCTCAAGATCCTGCATGTAAAACAAGTGCAGGAGGGTAGAACAAGCACGGTTTCAGAAAACACAATCCACCCCAATTGACATGTAAATCAGGTATGCTGCTAAATAATATACACAAAAACAAAAAATAAAAATATACAAATGAGAACATTATCACGCAAATTACAATCAGGAGGCAGCAGGGTTGAAATAACAGACATCCAGCTGAGTTTAAACGAAGACTCACCTGGGGAATTCATCATCATGATGGATAAGCAACCACTGTAACAACAATTGATCTGTATCAAGCAACGGACCAACTAGTTTTAAGAGAAGGGCAGCGATTGTATATACCATGGCTTGGGAGTCCTTGTTGATTTGGACCCAGGAAGAAAAACTTGAGCTTATATCTCTTAGCACCAAAGAATCCAACTTGAGCTTTTCTTCGTATGTTTTAATCTGCGTCTACGTTCTTGAATTTCTAAAAAACTTCTTCAAAACGTCTATTTCAGTTCTCTTCCCTGAGACCGTCGGTTACAGCCCCTTGATGGCGGGTTTGTGACTTTCTGTTGCAGAGACGGTGTATGAAGGGGTTGAGGGTTGATGCTGGTTGTGGCGCGTGGAAGGATTGACTGGAGCGGTGTTGGTGGATTGGCTGGGCTCTTCTTATGCAGCGTCTGATAATGTTAAAGTCTTGTTTGATCGTTTGAGGTCTTCTAGCAGTGAGTACTATTAATGGAAAATAATAGAGAGACAGAAAGAGTAGCCGCTGCAGCGGCGGTGGCCTTCTGTTTTTGGTGAGAAGCGGCAGAGAGAGTCTGCAGGTGTCGAGAGATTTTTTCACCGGCAGCGCCGGAGAGGTGTACATTCGATTCCAGTCCCTGTTCTCTTAAAAACTAATTAATCAGTCCTCTCAAGTAACTCGGTTATTTTGAGTTTTCTCGGCTTAGATTTGTTTTTTCATACAATACTATAATGATGCTGAAATTTGAACTTATAGACAACATGTTGCTTACCATCACCCCCTTACTTTTTTCATAATTCGAGGTCAATAATCCCTTTTAAAAAATTAAATAACAATCATCCATCCCTTTAAAAAACTTGTCGGAAAAGCCTGCATATATATATATATATATATTAAAAATAAGGTATTTACCTTCTTGGTGATCTAATGTCTTTTTCAGATCAATTTCCCGGTTGGTGTCAAATAACTATGCAAGATAATGGTTTTCCAAAATTTGAAGAGAAATAATAGCTGTCTTTTTTTTGACAGAAAACAGGAATGATTATACCAGCTGCGATGAATTGACAGTTTACAATATTGATTTGAAACCAATCCATGAATTTGTTCAGGACACTGTAGGGAAAGGTAGTGGCTTCCCTTCCAAGAATGCACTAAACAGAACAAAAGATCTTTCTGGCTGTGAGAATGGAGCTTCATGTGATGCTCCTCTGATGGTTGCAAAAGATAATATATCACCATATACTTGTGTCCACCCAGCAACCTGTGAAAAATTAAATATAAAAGCTTGATCCCATAAAGTTATCTTAGATTGTTGTTAAAATCATTAATCTGAAATTATGTACTCGTGATGAGGATTAACTGACCTGTTTTCCCTGGAACCAGGTTCTGTAAGGAACAGTTGTGTTTAGTCCCAATTCCTTTGCTAATCCTTTCACTAGTGTTCTTGTTCCAGTGAGTGGGATCACTGAATCTTGATCTCCACTGAGAAATTTACAGCTTTATTAGTATATCCATACTGCATGATACATGAAAATGGCTGCTACTTTAAGATTTTGAGCATTCAGTAGCATGCAGCCTAGTTTACCTGTAAACATGAACCCTAATGCCGGACTTGACAAGCTTGGCAAGAAGAGGAACTGTGGGAATTTCTAGATTTTTCATCTCATATCTGACGACACTGTATCAAGATTCACAGTTGTAGACATTAAGAATTCTCTATGATAGATATAAAATAATCTTGAAAAAGGCAGGGACAAAACTTTGCAGAAAGGAAGAAAAAGATTATATGCAGGGTTTTGATCCTCACTCGCTGCACACTGTCCATTGATCGACTCCAACAAGCTGAGCATGTAGAGCTTCCATTACATCTTTTCTATTCAAGTACTTGATTGTTTCATCTTCTACACAGACATCTATTGTCCCTGTATATTCCTGCACAGGAGACGATAGAATAGCCTGATTAGGCAAATCCATTTTAGTTCTGGAAAAATAATGAACGATCTGAAAGAAAATAAACAAGATCTCACCATTTGATTTAACACTCGGGATTGCGATTCAATCGATGGTAGACAGACATCAAGAGTAACATCATAAGTATCAACATATTTACTAACTTCCCTTGAGACTAGGCTATTTACTGCAGAGCAAGGAAAGGAAAGAGAGCCACTTTGATATTGTCTCCTGATCTGGGAGTAGTTACAAACTGTGGTGAAAATTTCATAGGTATCATCTGATATCAATCCATGAGACCAATAGAACTCGGCGCGCGAATTAAAATCCGTATTGAATTCTAGCAGTGGATTTCCTATCTGCAGCCATAGAAATTCATGTTAATTTCAGCAGACCCCATGGAAATGTGCATTTCAAGTGTTCATATCACTCACTGCTATTCCTTTCAGATTGAATTTTGCTTTGGATTGGACTATAAGTTGTGCAAGTTGTGGAACATAATGACCTGATAAAAATTATTATGTGCTTTTAGTACCGTTTCTCTTCATGCTGCATTCTCCAGCAGTTTTGAGCTCATTAAATTGCTTGCTTGAAAAATATGAAAAACAAATTAACAAAATACCTGCATAGCTCTCTCCTGTGATGAAGAAAGCTCTTCCTTTGTATTCTGGGAATTCACCAAACCATCTCTCAAGAAATACTAGATTGTCTTGTGCTGTAAATGAATTAGGCAGTCATCAGTTTACCAAAAAACAAATTGCAGCACAAGTGAAGGAAACACTAAATTAAGTGTGTTAGATTACGAAATTTCAACCAAATTCATATATATTAAGTAATCTACTGTTAGTTATCATGGAGTGGAACAAATATAATTGACAATTTATGAAAACCTGTAATCTCATCGGTCACATAGGAGTAGAAAGAATCATTAGCAGAGTAGGAGAAGCCAACTCCTGCAGGTGATTCCAGGTATAACATATTTGCCTCTGCAGGAAAAAAAGATTTGAGAGATTTAAGTCCCTTTTGTTATCTACTTTGAAATAATATTTTTTGCATAGAACATGAAAAACAGACTCATGTTTCACATGGAAATGGACAGCAGAAAAGTTCACAAGTTTACCTTTATTCCAGCTATAATCATTTTTGAGCAATATCTCTCCACTTGGTTTGAAAGGTCCATGCTCACAAAAAGCTCCAGCTCCAATAGATGAACAACCAGGCCCTACAAATCCCAGCAAGGATTTACATTCTTTTCAACAATTAAAAAAGCACAAAACTTTTTAGCAGATTTCTGATAAAATTTTATACCTCCATTTAACCAAAGAACAAGAGGCTTGGTAGCTGGGTCTATTTCTGCTTCAGCAAAGTAGTAGAAAAGGGCTCTCTTCTGCTTCTCGTCAATGGTTATGTATCCTGCATAATGTTGAAAACTGACCTTTGGCTGGCCAGGCAAAGCTTCAATTTTTTCAGCTTCTGAGATTGACCCTGCTGTTAAAAAGATTAGCGTTGCACAAATTGCTGCAATGACAGTCCATGGCTCTCTCTGCTGCATTTGAAGATAAGAATTTTGAGGGCAGCTTCAGTTTGTGTTTCCCAGACAGAGGACTGGCTTTGGAGGATGAGCAGAATAGTGGCAGCTGATAGTCCCGCAGTGATACACTTTTCTATGATATTTTATCAAATGATGTAGAAGTAAACCCTATCAACTGCTCTTTCGATTATCTTAACAATCATGTGTGAGGATTAAATTGAAAAAATAATTTCTGTAGACTGCACAAAGCTCACATCACGAGAGGACGAGGTACATTGTGGCTCTTCCGAATGTATCATCTATTGTCACACTACACTACTAGATTATCCGCAACAAGACAAATGGTTGCTCAAAAGATCAACCAATGAAATCTTTTTCCCGTTAATTGTGGGGAGGGGCCAACCTTGGAAACTTCTCCATATATAATTATATATCCCACTAAAGACTCACTCTTTCCAATCCACATGGTGGCACGCACCCCTCTTTGGAATCTAATGGTGTCCAGACCAGATCCCTATTTACACCTCGCATTCTGTCGCTAAACATTATAGTCAATTATTGGTGGGAGCGACTGAGGATGACAACATCCACTGGTTTCACACCTAGTAGCTACCAAATCCTATGCGGACAGATTACATTTTAGTTTGCGTTGTAATTTGAAAAATAGATTATCAATCATAAGTTTATGATCCACTGATCACATGCTCAAATAAAAACTCTAAAAAGGTATTGATTTGGTGTTTTTTCAAGTCATATACATTTTTAAAATGTTTTCAAACATAGTTTTAAAGGCAAAACCCAAATGACAGCTATTTGTTTACTCTCTTGATTTTTCTTGATTGAAGAAGAATTGTTTAAGCTATCAGCTGTTGAAATTGCAGCTTGAACAATTAAAAATGTCTTGCAGTCAAGGGGGAGAAACTTGGAAGTCTTCATCTCCCACCAACAGATCTCACTTTTCTCATCTGCAATTTATAGGATACGCAGACATTTAAGTGATAGAGATGAACTCCATCCAGCCATGTTTTTATGGTGTCTCAAGAGTTTGCCCTCCAAACTAAACCATCGATGCCTCGTATCTCATCTAGAGCCCCACTTTAAGACAAAAATTACTTTCATGAAGTAGAAGATAAATCCAAAAAGACATTGGTGGGCAGTGACTCAGAAGAACCGCATCCACTGCTTTCACACCGATTGTTGTTATAATTATCTTCTTAGTGATAACCCAACGGACAGAATGATCTAATTTTTATAGGAAGAAACACTATACCTCTAAAACTTGCAATTATATCAGATTCAGAATAATGGACTAGTAAAATCTCGGTTAGTCCAAACGAGACTATAGCATCGATTGTCCAACAAGTTCGAGTTCATAGTTGTAAGTATTTGATTACATGACTAGAAGATATGAAAACACTGTGCACGTGATTGCAAACTCGGTTATCAGAGATATATAAATTTATTTTGAAGATACATAAATTTATTTTAAAATTGTTTTATAGATATTTATATATTTATCCAAACTCGTATCTGTTGTCTGTTAGTTTTCCAGCTCTGCAACATGTAATCAAATTTGAAGCTAAATTTGAGTGATAATAAGGCTCTTTTATCCGGTTAATTATTAATATTAATCTCGTGACTATTTATTACCATGCAATGTAAGATTTTATTTATGTAAAAGACAAATAAAATAAAATTGTGGTTTTTTTCCAAATCAAATCATCTAAGAAATTGGATAAGCATGGTAGACTAATTGTCTGCTCTATACACTCCTAACACATCAAGTGATCAAAATTTATGTCAATGGATATTGCTGACAAGTCAATAATGCATGGATAAAATCATGATCTTGATGCATACAAAACATCTCGCACCATGATGTGAAATTGGAAAGAGCCCTTTTCTAGTCAATGAAGCCATTCATAGAAACCTAAATTATTCTTTACTGAATCTTTTTTGTAGCTGATTCATGCTGTTGGCAGTGGTTTTTTCTCTAGAAAAGCCTTGAACAGGAGCAGAGATCTCTTGGGTTGTGTTGATGGAGCTGTGTGAGAAGCTCCTCTAATGGTGGCGAAAGATAGGTTATCACCGTAAACTTGTGTCCATCCACCAACCTGCCACCAATGGATGAGTATTCAGGGACTAAATCACCACCCTGTTAAAATTTATCACAATATATGGGGGGCCCAATTGATAATGGGGCGATAATTGGAGGATAAATATGTCCTTAATCTGCTGAACACCTTTTTTAGTTAACCAAATAATAATAGATAAATGAACTGACCTGGTTGCCTGAAAGCCAAGCTCTGTAAGGCACAGTTGTTTTGAGCCTCAGATCCTCTGCTACCTTGCTTACCAAACTTCGAGTCCCAGTAAATGGAATTACTGAATCTTGATCTCCACTGTTAAATTTCATTCAAACAACATGAATTTTATGATTTGGGTATTCTTTTTCTTTTCTTCTCAAATTCAATGAAATGTGCATTGAAGCCAAACTTCATGAGTGAAAAGACGAAGACATAGCTTGGCTGTTCAGGAATTCAGCCGCGCCATATTTTCTTTGTACAAGATAATGTGTGTTCATCAAGTAATCCAAAATAACACCATTTCGAGAATTTTTTAAAATTAAAATAATTTTGTTTTGATTTTATTTTTAAAAATCAAACTGGGTTTTGACAAGGTCACAAATTTACCTGTCAAGTTGATGAAGTTCAATCAAGACAAATTCTATATAATTTAATTTGAAATACAACGAGACAAATCTCGGGTTAATGAGCTACCAGGTTAACCATCTATTTTCAACAAAATTTGTCAATTGCTTTGATTTTGATTAGAGTTCTGGCAACTTGTGAATGGTTAGCCTTCAATATGCCGTTGATAGTTGCATGATTTACCTGTAAACTAAGACTGCAAGGCCAGACTTAACCAGAGATCGTACAGCATGAATTGTTGGTATCTCCTCATCTGATATGTCATAATCTAATACCCTGAATCAAGAAATAGGAAATTGAAACCAAATATCTGAAAAATAAAATGAAAAGATCAATAAAAACTGAGCATGCCCTTTTGAATTGCCATTGAAATTCGTTGTAAAAATGACATGAAAGGATCTAATTTGGTGTTTCATAAGAGAAGATTTTCTTGAATATTGTATCTTGATCAAGGTTTCAGAATCATTACACGCTACAAATATGCCAATTGGTGACTCCAACAAGTCTTGCATGCAGAGCCATTTGCACATCTTTCCTGTTCAAGTATTTGGTTGTTTCTTCTTCTAAACATACATCTATCTTCCCCATAACTTGCTGTAAACGAACGTAGAACTATTAATGCATTGATAAAAAAAGGAAAATTAAGCAGACATTTCATAGAAAAAATGGGAAATCTAAGTCGTGAACTTGTTAATTAATTACCTGCCGCTGCTTGATAGAATCCACTTCTAAAACTTGAGGTGATAAGTTTGGAAGTCTTGGCCTTACAAGTTGCTGATTGAAAATCTTGAGCTGTGAGTGATTAGATGACAGACAGACATCACCAGTGACATCATATGGATCGATTGATTGGGATACTTCCTGTTGAACTAGGGTATATACACCAAAACAGGCGGTGGAAACAGATCTGGCTATGGCCTCTCTAGTGAGCTTAGAATTGTTGCAGACTGATGTAAGAAGTTGGTAGGTAGAGTCTGATATTAATCCATGCGACCAGTAGAAGTGATCCCGTGCGTTAAAGTCGGTGTTGAATTCCAGGAGGGGGTTTCCTATCTACAATCACAATTTTTTTTGAAACATTTGAGATTAAATTTAAAAACTTGAAGAAGTGAAAAACGAAATGTTAATGCAGCAGAAAGAAACTGCTTTGTGCTCTACTTACAGCTATCCCCTTCAGGTTGAAATTCACCTTGGACCGAATAATAAGCCGAGCGAGTTGAGGGACATAATGGCCTGGTTGAACATTAGAGATACGAAGTTTCAGAGATTAATCGATACAGAGTGGACGACAGCCATTGATTTGAGGCATATATACCTGCATAACTTTCTCCTGCAATGAAGAAATCTCTCTGCTTGTACTGTGGAAACTTGAGGAACCAGCGCCGCAGGAATACCAGATTGTCTCTTGCTTAGGAAACAAACACCAATCCATTCTAATAAGTATTTTTAAAGGGTAAAATATTCTTGTCATTATCAATCAAAACTCTGGAAAAAGTAAAAAGGGTTCAGAAACTCAACCTGTCATCTCATCATTTACAGAGGAGTAGAATGTTTGGTTGACAGAATAAGAGAAACCAACTCCTGCCGGTGACTCCAAGTATAACATATTTGCTTCTGAAACAAAGAGGAACAAGAAAGAAAATTATGAATTAGGCACTCAATGTGGAAAAAAGCCGATTAAACCAAGAAATTCTGAAACATTTTGCTCCCATGTTCAAGGTCAACACAAAGAGACCACAGTTTCTCAACTAATCAAAGTGATAAATCTTGAATTTGATACGGGCGATCATTTATTTTCTTAGTGATGATCATAGTGGCACCTTTATTCCAACTATACTCATTCCTGACCAAACTGTTTCCTGTTGTTGGTCTAAAGGGGCCATGTTCGACAAAAGCACCAGCTCCAACGGAGGAACAACCAGGCCCTACAGGAGGGAAACAGGGACAATATATTATAATTTATCCAAACTAGAAAAGAAATTTAAATATATCCATGGAGAATCCAAAGCATTTCCTGTACCTCCATTTAGCCAAAGGACAAGGGGTTTCGAAGCAGGGCTGGTTTCTGCCTCAACAAAGTAGTAAAAAAGTGATCTGCGATGCTTCTCATCAACTGTGATATAGCCAGAGAATTGCTGGAAACTAACAGGTGGCTGCCCAGGCAATCTTATAATTCTGTCAGCTTCGTGGAGGGAGTCGATCCTCGAGCACAAGAAGATCAGGGAGATCGCCATCATTGCTCGAATGAATTGCTGCATGTTTAAGAAAGAAAGGAGACTCGCGCTGTGTGAGATGGATGATTTTGGAGCCGGCTTGGTGGTTCATTTCTTATAATAACTCGGTGGGGTTCAGCGGGGCAGGCCATTCTTTATTGAGAATATGGAATAATTGGATATAACAAAGCTATAAATTGATTGCTAGACACGGTGGAGATAAGGGACTGATCAGGAATAATAGACAATTCATACGCCGTGAGTATTGGAGAGTATGATTGAGATTGTTTTTAAAATATTTTTAATTTTTTAAAAATTAATTTTTTAATATTAACACATGAAAATAATATAAAAAAATTAATTTTTAAAAAATTAAATATATTTTTAAAACACCGTGATAAAATGGTCCAGCAATTGTGACTATAAAAAGAAAAAAAAGACAGAAAATAGGTGTGGATGCAAGAAAATGTGGCCATGGAATTGATTCCAGGGAAAGAGTAGGGCCAAAATATCTTTAGTTAATTTGGTGTACCTTTCCCAAATTTGTCCAACATTATATTATATATCTACAGTATTAGTCATAGATGGTGACGTTAAAAAGAGTTATAAATGGCAACAAATTACTTTTACTATTGTCGGTTTCTAAATATTATACATGCTATGAAAATAATAAAATAAAATTATTTAGAGTTATGGAGGAGTTGATTTGCCCTTAAGTAACATACATGTATTAATTAAAGATAATTTTAAAAATTTAATCAATCAAGTCCATATTTGATTATTATAGGACTAAAAAGTCTGTGCAGTAACCTTTTATACTTTATTATATCAATAGTCGAGTGGGATAAACTGGATCGATTTAATATATTTATGTTCTTGAAAAAACAGTATCAATAATTTAGATTTTTCACTGACTCGAATCAAGACCCGAGTTGATTTGAAATATATTAAAATTATATTTTTTAAAATAAAATATTTTTGAGATAACATGTGAAAATAATCTAAAAACATCAAAAATATTTAATTTAAAATAAAAATATTTGATTTTTTTAACACATGGAATGAGACTAAACAATTTTGATATATAATTAAGTACAGTAATTTGAGAAGAACCTAGTATTTGTTGAGAGCACGTGGTTCTATGCCAAGATGACTTGGAAGAGTAAAGCACGAGCCTCTTTAAGCAAAAGAAAATGGCAGGGGTCTCTCACCTTTTAATCGAGAAGTGTATCGTAGCTGTCTCGAGTTTCTTGTTCTTGATCGTGTAACTCGCGCAACGACCGCTAATAATGTTATATAAATAAATTTCTTGTATATATATATATATATATAACAATTGTTTTTTTATGAGATGTCAATCACTTGGAATACATAAAAATCATATTTATTATTTAAAAACTAATAAGTTGGTTTGTATGAAAAATTAACATGAAAAGTTTATTTATAAATTATTTCTTCATATATTATAATGGGAATACGTTTCTTCGTATATATTTGCAAATTGTGTGCCATCTTATTCTATTAAAATCAATGTAACCTTTACTTATTATGTAGGTAGATTTTGATTATTGTCTCGATATAGAAAAAAAAACATAGAGATCGTGGAGGCAGAGGAGCAAGATAAAAAATAAGACAGATAAAATTATGTTTGGTAATGAAATACAAGATGAAATAATTATCTTTGTATCATGTTTTGGTTATGATAGACAAGACAAATTATAAATATAAAAAAATCTACTTCACTCTCAATATGTATTGTTATCAAATTAAATTATTTTAAAAAATAATCTTATATTTTATTTTATTTTTACTTTATTTTATTTTATATCCGGTATTGAAATTAATAATATTATAGCAATCCTAGTTATAAAAACATGATTGACTTGAGTGGTTGATTTGAGTTTATACTTATTCGAGTTTAAGAAAAAATAAAAGAAGGATTGACATGGCTAGATAAAAAACCTAGGTTAACTTGGAATAAAACACAAGTAAAAAAATCATTTTTTTTGGGTCAACCTAGTTTACCCTCTCGATCTATGACCTGAATCTTAGCTTAGGTCAACTTCCAAGTCAGGTTTCAAGACCATAATAATAATTATTTTTATCCATAAATTGACTTGGATCAATCTGTGTTGATCATCTTGATCTATGACCTGAGTCATGTCTTAGTTGATCCCCAAGTTATTTTTTTTTATAAAAAAACAATAAAAATAATTTTTATACTTACATTGAACTAGGTCAACCCTCCTGACCCATGACAATGGTCTTGTCTCAGGTGTACCCTCTAAGTAAATTTTAAGACTAGGGTTGATCCTCCTACATGTGAAGTAGACTTTATTCCAGGTTAACCCTCGAATCGAGTTTTAAAACTATAATAATAAAATATTTTGTTTTTATATTTATCCATGGTCAATCCTACCCGTGACTCGGCTTGGATCAATTTTCAAGTTGATTTTAAAACTACTCCAAAGACATTTATTTTTATGTTTATATCTCTGTTTCTTCAACCAAATATATATTTTTGTTTTCAACGTCCTCGTAACTTTTTGTCCTTTAACAGTGGCTGAACGTCACTCTTGGCCGAGGTTCCTTGTGGACTGAGATTTGAATTCTCCATTGGCGGTGAGTGACTATAAGTTTGTGGAGGCCAGGCCTTTTCAAAGTACAATTGGGCTCTAACATTTAGCTTTCAGTAATAATTTATTTTCATTTTTTCAACATTTTCTCATGGAACCCTCTTTCCCCCGTACGTCTGTGTTGAGTTCTTTTAATAATAATAATAATAATAATACTTCTTTTAAAGCATTGAACATTATTGTTAGATGGCACTTGACATGCTACGTCAACATCATTTTTTTGAGTGAGAAGACAAAAACATTCAAAATGTTTGCAGGAATTTTTTTATTAATTTTATTATCTCTCAACCCAATTGCTAATCTAATCCGAGTTTTTAACAAGTTTAAAAATAATTCGTACAATCAACATAGATTGATTCATGGAGTTTAATAAATATATTCTTTCAAAAGCTATTTTATTTAATTCAAAAAAATATTCATTTATAAAATTGAGCATGAACCAAGTTGAGCATCTAAAGAATGATAGAATGAGATTGAAAAGAAGAAAAGGAAAAAAAAAACATGATTATAAAACTCAGATTAACTCACCAAGTCAACTTGAATGATATAGGACATGAACCATAATGAATTGAAGAAAAAATGAGAAAGGAAAAAACGCCTAAGAAAATATTTAGTACCTCAGCAAACCCATTTATGCATTTTAATTAGTACTTAATTGATTTTAAAATAAAAAATCAACCCAAACCAATATTTTTTTCAGGTCTTCATCTATTGTTTTTGTAAAATAAATAGAAAAAAAGATCTAAAAAGAATTTCTATCATCAAATGGTATGGTTAACACAGAAAAAATCCAGTTTCTTAGCAAAAAAAAGTTTATGTTAATCAACCTTTTCTCCCTACCTACCATAATTCGAGAATTCTCTCTCTCCTTTCAATCACATGAACTAAAATGTAAGAAAAATAAAAGTTTTGGATCAAATCATTCAATCTCCAAATTCAAAGGACCAAAAATGATTTTGGTTAAAACCCAAAGAGCAAACTTGTGGAAAAGGCACTCACATATAAACTCTCTTCTTCTTTTTTTTAACAAAAAATAGCACATTGATTTCAGCCCCTCAAGTCCAATTATTTGTCAGCAATAAAATTGTTTTTTTTTTCAAATTACCTGTATTAAAAATAAAAAATAAAGGGAAACAAACCATCATTTTGAAATCTCAATCAACACCACATTATAGGATACAATTGGAACAAAAAAATGAATGATCGAAAAAAAAAAAGAAGCCTGTTATATTGTTCACTACTTTTAATTTTGGACTTTCACCATCAATTCCCTGCAAACAATCATATTAATTTTATTATGAAAACGAGATGATCTAAAAAAACCATGATAAATATATAAAAAATAAATTATTAAGTGGAAACTTCAATCAACGCAATATGAAATAATAAAAATAAAAATAAATTTGATAAACATAAAAAGAAAAATAAATAAAACGTGTAATCCACACTGAATTATCTCACAATCAACAGGGTTGCTTGGCTCCTTTATTTTTTATTTTTAATGGTATGTGCAAGGGAAAGGAGCAGGTCTGCATAGCTAAAACATACTGAACCATATCAAGTTCAAAGGCGAGACGAAGCCAGACGAGCTTTCTGAGCCTGTCGTCCTTGTATTTCTTTATTGGCATTGACTTGGGCAGTATTCTTGCTCGGGAAGGTCTCCGAGACCACACAATTCCGGGCCAACTCCCTTAACTGGAATTTCTGAATTTTTCCCGTTGAAGTCTTGGGTAACTCAGGGATGAACTCCACTTTCTTTGGAACCATATAACGGGGAAGGTTTTTCTTGCAATAGGCAATAATATCAGCTTCGTTGAGATCATCAGATTTTCCATCCGGGTTCTTTTTAATGGCAAGAAAAGCACAGGGACTTTCTCCCCAAACTGGGTGTGGCATGGCCACCACAGCTGCCTCCAGTACTCTTGGATGGCTGTAAAGAACTGACTCTAATTCTACACTGCTGATGTTTTCACCGCCAGATATAATCACATCTTTTGATCTGTCCTTGATTTCCAAGTATCCGTCAGGATGTATGACCCCAATATCGCCGGTAGCAAACCATCCATTCCTGAATGCTTCGGCGGTGGCCTTCGGGTTCTTGAAATACCCTTTCATGACAGTGCTTCCCTTCAGAACAACCTCCCCCATTGTTTTCCCATCCCGAGGCACGCTAATCATTGTGTTCAAATCTTTGACATCCATGTGAGCCAGGGATACCGAGTTAATCCCTTGTCTAGCCATGATTTTTGACTGATCTTGGCTTGGAAGATTGTTCCACTTGGCCTGCCACTCGCACACAAGGGCGGGTCCAACCTCTGTGAGGCCATAGGAATGAGTGACATGGAATCCTAACGGCTTCATCTTTTCAAGCAGGGAGGCCGGTGGTGGTGCCCCGCCGACAAGTATTTGGACAGGAGAAGTGATTTCTCTACGCTCGTCAGGTTTGGCCTCAAGGAGGATGTTGAAAATAACAGGTGCACAGCACATGTGAGTCACCCCGTGCTGAGCGATGTTCCTGTACATGGCTTTCGCAGTGGTAGTGCGTAAGCAAACGTTCGTTCCACCCCTCGCCGCAATGCCCCACGCAAAGGTCCAGCCATTACAGTGGAACATAGGGAGAGACCACATATACACAGGTTCACTTGCCATTTCCCAGCCAATAATTATGCCGAGGGAGCCAAGGAAGACACCTCTGTGGCTGTAGACAACGCCCTTCGGCTCCGATGTTGTTCCAGACGTGTAATTCAAGGCTATGGGATCCCATTCATCCTGGACCTCATAAGGGATGTATCCTGGATTGCCCTTGCGGACAAGCTGCTCGTACTCCCATTCACCGAAAATGGCACCAGTCGGTGACTCGATGTCATCAATGAGAACGACGGAAGGGAGAACTAATTTGGACGGGATAGATTCACCAGTCATCAGAATCTGGAGGGCCTGACGCGCCACCTGCACAAACTGGCAGTCCACGAAGAGGACCTTTGCCTCCGAGTGGCGTAGAATGGTGGCTACGTGATTTGGATTCAGCCTGGTGTTGATGGCGTTGATGACCCCTCCTGCCATGGGCACTGCGAAGTGCATCTCATACAGAGCTGGGATGTTGGGAGCCAGCACCGAAACCTGTTGATAAGACAACAAACAACAGCAGTACTGTGTATACCGAAGAAAAGAAAAAGAAAAGGGCACAACATAAACTTTATCGAAAAACTTACGACATCGTTTTTGGAAATATTAAAGGAACGGAGAGAATCAGCAAGGCGACGGCAGCGGTCGTATGTTTGCTGCCATGTGAAATGGATCCCCTCGTAGACAACAGAGAGGCGATTGCCATAAACTTTGGCAGCTCTCGTCAAGAAATTTATGGGAGTGAGAGGAACATAATTTGCGTCACATTTTGGAAGCTGATCCATCGAAGGAAGTATTAGAGAATCTAGCTAGCTAGTCTGGTGCAGAGAGAAAGAGATATGGTACCACGCCGGTGGATCGATGGTTTTAAGGTTGTCTTGGATAATTGAGGTTATAAATATGGAATTAGGATAAAAAATTGAAAGTTTAGGACCAACTAATCACATATTTTCATAATCTAATGTCTAATTAGCCATAATCGGTTCAAGGAATGATATGTGTTGTTCTGACCATAGGCAGACAGCTGCATGGATCAAATCTCAGTTTATTTATTTTTTCTATAATTGCAAAACATACCGTACATTATTTTCTAGCAGGGATATAACATTATGTTTAGCAGTAAGGAAGCAGTTCATGTTTGCAAATTAGAGCAATAATCACACCTACATCCCTATTTATTTTCCAGGTGGAACCGCCAAGTTGCAAAAAGCTCTTTCTATATTAATCGACTATTTGCATTACACCAAGAGTACTTCTAAATGAAAATAATTCTATATTAATCCCTATTTATGTCAATTTAATTCTATATTAATCCCTATTCGTGTCAATTTGGCCCATTTTGGCTATCTTGCAGTGCTGGGTTTTCCCCCTTTCATGGCCCCTACGCCGATGAAATCATTCTCGAAGCCATGGTCTAAGCTTTTCACCATCTTACTCCTCATTAATTCATGGAAGAGGCTCACCGTTTTCTATTAATTTAAGACCTCTAATTTAAAATGAAAAACGATACATCTTACCAACTCCATGACCAGACAAGACTACTAATCTATATATAATTAGAGTTGGTGTGGGTTACCATTAAACAAGCTGGCGTGGAAGTGCAATGGATAGTCTAGATAACAATCAACAAGCTAACACTTGATAAAATATAATATTTTTTTGAAGCTTGCTTCAAGTCGAAATAGTTTTTTAATTACCTAACTGGGAGGGATTATCTGTTTTGTTGTGCAAAAATTAATATAGATTTATATATAGTAATAGAGACTCCAATCTCATCCTTGTCCATTCAACTATAATAAAAAAACTCGGGTGCTAGCAATTTGGTCAACCCGTGAAAATTCAATAAGAAATCACTGATTTTCTTACAAAAAAAAAACCGAATATATATATAAGATTAAGTTAACTTGGATTGACACAATTGACATTGTGATTCAGAATTCTCCCGAGTTGATTATCGATTTAAATCTAAAAACTATGATTATAATTTGAATGAAAGTTGTGCTACTTTGGCTAGTCGTGTTTTTATAAATAAAAGATTTTGCTTATAAATTTAACCTACCTTTCGAATGATGATGGGAAGTCTCCTCCTCCCCTTAACAATTTGTTAGTGTAAGTAACATTTCTCATGTTGGAAGTGCTCATTTTATAAGAGTTTGAGACAACTAAAATTTTATTTTCTAGTTCCGGAAGGTTTCTTATGTCTTCAAAAAAAGTGATATGATGACAAAAAACTTAGATTTGTCTTGCATTCAAATCAGAACATATTTATTTTATAAAAGTATAAGATAATCAGAATTTTACTTGTTTAAAACCAACTTGTAGAGTGTCTAAAGAGAGAGTTTCCTACTTGATGCATATGGTTTCTTGCTTTCATAAAATTCAAGTTTATCCCTTTAATCCCAAAAAGTCGCTTGACATGGTTGATTATAGCGACGTCTCTGCTACCCCAAAGAAAATAATTAATGTCCCGAAGGCGACATACTATTTTGGCTTGGGATGAGAGCTATCAGAGCTAATAAACTCCTCATGACTTCAGTATCAAAGTCATGTTCTGTGGTGGCCATTTTGCCAAAGAGAGAGCCGCTGCTGGTAAATGTTGCTTTCTATCTTGCTATTAGTCGTGCATTGAATTATTCATAATAACTGCTAGTTTAGATACATGAGTGTTACGTTCTGAATGGGATCATATATATATATATATATATATATATATATATATATATATATATATATATATTTTTTTTTTGTAACAAAAATATTCAGGTTACAAATAATTATTTGGTGTTGTTATTAAATTTAGTCTCACGAGTCAACTTTAAAATCTCCGGATACAACTTTTTATTTAGCTTTAATTTATTAAAATTAAATAGTATAAGAGTTGTCTCATCGTTACATATTCGATTTAGTCGGTTCAAAGATATTTAAACCAACATGTAAGATAAAATGAAAATGATAAATACAGCATCTCTTCATCTCATTCTTTGCCTGACTCGAATTTAAAACAAAATAATATAAAAATTATTTTGATATGATTCAGTAAATTTGACAAGTTCAAAAACAACCTTTATATCATTTCAAAAAAAAAAACCTTGAGATTGAAATTGAAAAAAGAGAGAGAAAGCCAAGGATTAAATTTAAAAAATAATAATTCAAGAATCTCAGAATTAAACATATTCAAAGACAAGGTCGCAAAGATGCGAATAGTATATTTTTGACTTCTCACCTCTCATATGTTTCACCATATTATTTAAAGAAATGAAAATTTTGATCAAAGGTATTAGCCATGAGGTTCAAATTTTAAATCAAAAACCTTTTAAGTGTACTCTACACAACAATGATTACTTGTCGTGTCGGTGCATAAAACTTAGTATTAAACAATGTCATGTCAAACTCTTGAAAAGAACATTTAGCTGTTTAAATAAATCCTAAGATCAGATTATGGAAGCTTTGATGATTAATTATAAAATAGAAGTCGAGGAGATAGATTTTATTCAATTTGAAGTATAGTGTTCAATTTAATCAAATGTTAGAAGGAGATAGACATTAGACCATATATGATTTTTAGCCAATCTTGCGTTGTACTTGTTCTTCTTCTTATTATTATTATTTTAATATGTAGGAACATTCAAATCTATAGTTTGATTTGAGCCGAGTATATTGTTAAATTTTATACTTTATTATAATTAAATTAAATCTAGGTGAGATATAACCAAGTTAATTCTAAGATATTTTTTTTTCCTAAAATAATGTAAGTGCTTGCTAACTCTACAATTTTTTTAAAAAAATCTAAAAGAAGGATAATTTAAAATTTACCAATTGAACCAATAATACGTATCCTAAACAAATTCAGACAGTATATGATTTATTGTAAGAAAACATGGTTGAGGTTGAGGGTGTAGTTGATGTTATTTTTTAAAGTATTTTTTATTTAGAAATATATCAAAATAATACATTTTATTTTTAAAAAATAATTTTAATATCAGCACATCAAAAAATAATTTGAAATATAAAATAAAAATATATTTTTTAATTTTTTTTTCCAAAACACTTTGCAAAAAAGATTTTCCAAGCAGCTATTTAATCCTGAACCACTAGGCTGACACTATAATGGTGGCACTGAATGCCCATGGGACAAAATTAATTAACTTGAGCTTAATCTATAATCATAAACTATAATTCAGAAATATTGCTATAAAATAGGTAACATGGTATGTGCCATGGAAAGGTATAGGTCTGTCTAGTCGAGGAAAAAAAATTAGAACCATATCAAGTTCAAAGACGAGACGAAGCCCGACGAGCTGGCTGAGCCTGACGTCCTTGTATTTCTGTATTGGCACTGACTTGGCCATTCTTCTCGCTCGGGAAGGTCTCTGACACCACAAAATTCCGTGCCAAATCCCTCAACTGGAATTTCTGAATTTTTCCGGTTGAAGTCTTGGGTAACTCAGGGATGAACTCCACTTTCTTTGGAACCATATAATGGGGAAGCTTTGTCCTGCAATAGGCAATAATATCGGCTTCGTTGAGATCATCAGATTTTCCATCCGAGTTCTTTTTAATGGCAAGAAAAGCACAGGGACTTTCTCCCCAAACTGGGTGTGGCATGGCCACCACAGCTGCCTCCAGTACTCTTGGATGCCTGTAAAGAACTGACTCTAATTCTACACTGCTGATGTTTTCACCGCCAGATATAATCACATCTTTTGATCTGTCCTTGATTTCCAAGTATCCGTCAGGATGTATGACCCCAATATCGCCGGTAGCAAACCATCCATTCCTGAATGCTTCGGCGGTGGCCTTCGGGTTCTTGAAATACCCTTTCATGACAGTGCTTCCCTTCAGAACAACCTCCCCCATTGTTTTCCCATCCCGAGGCACGCTAATCATTGTGTTCAAATCTTTGACATCCATGTGAGCCAGAGATACCGAGTTAATCCCTTGTCTAGCCATGATTTTTGACTGATCTTTGCTTGGAAGATTGTTCCACTTGGCCTGCCACTCGCACACAAGGGCGGGTCCAACCTCTGTGAGGCCATATGTATGACTGACATGGAATCCTAACGGCTTCATCTTTTCAAGCAGGGAGGCCGGTGGTGGTGCCCCGCCGGCAAGTAGTTGGACGGGAGAAGTGATTTCTCTGCGCTCCTCAGGTTTGGCCTCAAGGAGGATGTTGAAAACAACAGGTGCACAGCACATGTGAGTCACCCCGTGCTGTGCGATGTTCCTGTACATGTCTTTCGCAGTCGTGTTCCGTAAGCAAACGTTTGTTCCACCACGCGCCGCAATGCCCCACGCAAAGGTCCAGCCATTACAGTGGAACATAGGGAGAGACCACATATACACAGGTTCACTTGCCATTTCCCAGCCAATAATTACGCCGAGGGAGCCAAGGAAAACACCTCTGTGGCTGTAGACAACGCCCTTCGGCTCCGATGTTGTTCCAGACGTGTAATTCAAGGCTATGGGATCCCATTCATCCTGGACCTCATCAGGGATGTACCCTGGATTGCCCTTGCGGACAAGCTGCTCGTACTCCCATTCACCGAAAATAACACCAGTCGGTGACTCGATGTCATCAATGAGAATGACGGAAGGGAGAACTGATTTGGACGGAATAGATTCACCGGTCATCAGAATCTGGAGGGCCTGACACGCCACCTGCACAAACTGGTAGTCCACGAAGAGGACCTTTGCCTCCGAGTGGCGTAGAATGGTGGCTACGTGATTTGGACTTAGCCTGGTGTTGATGGCGTTGATGACCCCCCCTGCCATGGGCACGGCGAAGTGCATCTCATACAGAGCTGGGATGTTGGGAGCCAGCACCGAAACCTGTTGATAAGATGATAAACAACAGCACTACTGTATATACTCAAAACAAATTAAACATCATAGCTCGAGAGTATCCTGACCGTCAAACCTGAAAAGGAAAAGGCAAACATAAACTATATCGAAAGAACTTACGACATCGTTTTTGGAAATATTAAAGGAACGGAGAGAATCAGCAAGGCGACGGCAGCGGTCATATGTTTGCTGCCATGTGAAATGGATCCCCTCGTAGACAACAGAGAGGCGATTGCCATAAACTTTGGCAGCTCTCGTCAAGAAATTTATGGGAGTGAGAGGAACATGATTTGCGTCACATTTTGGAAGCTGATCCATCGAAGGAAGTATTAGAGAATCTAGCCAGCCAGCTCTGTGTAGAGAGAAAGAGATATGGTACAAACTGAATCAAAACGTAATTTTTTTAAGATAAAATAAAATAAAATAATTTTGTTTTATAAGATAATGTCTAATTAGCCATTTTTAGTTTTTTAAAAAATGATATTTATTGGCCGAGAGCTATGAGCTTAATCGACTGTAAACTAATTTCTTGTTTTACTTGAAAAAAAGAAGATGGTGGTTGAAGATAGAAATTGAACTCTGCAATTAATTTCATATGGTCGTTGCAAAATACAACTTGGACTGATCAACTACTCTGTTTGAACGAGTTTTTATATGTTAATGATTTTTTAAAATATATAAAAGTTTTTCAATACATGTAAGGATCTCAAAATATATAAAAATAGATTGCTTAGCATAGTTGATTAAGTCTCTCTACTACCCTCAAGAAAATAAATTTTATCTTGGATCTCAATTAAATCCATCAAAAATCAGTTTGCTCCAAAAAAATGTGTTATTTTATAAATAAAGGTAATTATTTATTTAAATTACTGTAAAAACAAGTAATTGACTTTAAAATAACATTTTTTTTATTTGATTAGTTCCATAGTCCTATAAAATAATTTTAATATGTCATGTAAACTTAATGGAAAAAAAAAACCCTGCTAAGATCGATTAAGTGTTGAAAAAATCATCGGAAAAACTTTGTATTTACAAGAATAATTTTTTTTAATTTATGTCGATTTGGTTTTAGAGATATTACAGTATATGAACCTATTTTCTAAAAGCACATAAAAAGAAAAGGGTAGTAAATCAAACGAAGACGTAACCACACAAAAGTGTTGATGATTCTCTGCTCTTTGTTGACTCTGAAAAGGAACAAAAACCAGAATTGGCATCTTCATTTCATGTATTTTAACAAGTTTTCAAGCCTAACTCCATGACTTTTGTTTTCCTCGTCAGAGCTAATCCAATGTCCGAAATCATTAAAATGGTTTTTTTGAGTAGTCTAATTTATTGCTGTATATTTCAATAATAAAAGTTATTTTATATTATTTTAAATATAATACAATTATTTTGTATATAATTAATTATATAATTAATAGGAGTAAGTTATTTATATATAGTTAATTATATAATTAATAGGAGTAAGTTATATAATTAAATAATTATTTTTAAAAATTCTCTACACCGCCACTGCCACCCACAACACTCCCTTCTTCCTCAGCACCCCAGCACCCCACCTCCCACCACCACCACCTGTTTTTATTTATTTTAATGTTTTAGCTTTTTTGTTGAAGTGCTAGAAATAGCATCCAAAGATGAGAATTTTGGATGGGGAAAGCCCTCTTGGGTGCATGGCGTGGATGCCGCTGCAAGCCCCGGTACTGTTACGCTCATGGACACTGAAGATGGTGGTGGAATTGAAGCAGCTCACTTCTTTTTCAACAAAATCTGGACGTTGCATTGACTGGAAACTAGCTAGGAACTGGTTCATTTGAAGATGGCAATTACTTGGCTTTAGACTTTTAGTTATCCAGTGCATTAATTGCAAGAAGTGTTTTTCAATTAAAAACACTTCAATAAAAAAATATTTTTATTAATGCATCAAAATCATAAAAGAAAACAGCTAAAAAATCATAAATTTGATGTTTTTTGAGACAAGAACACTTTGAAAAAGGGGTTGAACAACATTACTAAACAGAGCCATAATAAAATCATTAATTTTAATCCTGACTGAGCAGTGAGATATGCTAGTCGTGGGACGAGGTGACCTGTCGATTTAGATTAGAGTTAGATAGCTTGAAGTCACTCACTTTGACCAACAGACAGAAATTTTATGCTACTTGTTTCTTCTGAGAAATTCTGAGCTTTCTGCCTTCATGAACCTTAAGGTATCTGCACAGCTCTCTCCAGTGACGTAGAAATCTCTGCCCTTGTATTCAGGGAATTTGGCGAACCAGGCACTTGAATTATCAGAACAATGGTAGAAAACTTAAGTTCCTTAAAGGGTCAATATCATTGCGTAGGCATTCAAATTCCTTTCTCTGCCAAAGACATTGACAGTGGCATTGCTGATCAAGCAAATAAACACATGTATAAAAGTAAATCAGTTCTGTAAAGAACAAATAGCAACATTTTAATTAGGCAATGCCTCTGGAAGGGATTTTCCGGACAGAAATGCTGCAAATAGGGCCAAGGATCTCTTGGGGGATGTCAATGGTGCTAAATGTCCAGCTCCTCTGATGGTTGCAAATGTTAGGATATCGCCATAAACCTGTGTCCATCCACCAACCTGGGAAGAAATATTGAACCAATTTGAACAGAAATGAAGGCCAAGTTCAATTGTTGATGAAAGGCACTGCAGTTACAGCAACCAGAAGCCTAACCTGCTTATCATCAACCCAGGGTCTATAAGGAACAGTTGCATTCAATCCCAGCTCTTTCGCCAAACCATCAACCAAAATTCTGCTCCCTATAAATGGGATCACTGAATCTTGATCTCCACTGAAGAGGTTAGTTCAACTGATGTTATGAATAGTAGTAACATTTGCTAATTGTAAATAAGAGATAAAAGCTGCCTGTGTTACCTGAAGACTAGGACCCGAATGCCTGAACTCACCAGCGAGCCCACAATATTGACTGTAGGTATCTCTAAGTTTAGCATATCATAATTCACCACACTGCAAAGAAAATTAAATAACATAACTTGTTGAAACGCCCTATTGTCATTTCAAAACAGGAAAAAATATAGGTAAGATGGAACCTGCGAGATCAAGAAAGCTATCTGCCTCTGAGCAGAAAGAATTATTACCTGCTGCAATCTGTCCATCTGGTGACTCCTACAAGCTGAGCATGAAGAGCTTCTTGCACATCTTTCCTGTTCAAATATTGGGATGATTTTTCTTTCACGCAAACATCGATGTTATCAGAATCTTTCTGCATACACAGAGAACAAAAATAACCCAGCGGCAATGTTAAAACCAGAGGTAAAACTGCTAGCACATAGGGTCACACAGAGATCTTACAGTCTGATCGAGGGCCGCTTGTACTGATGGAGTGGATGATGAAACTTGAAACTTTGGTCTAAAGGGGTAACCAGGAACATCCAACTGTGATTCACCAAATGATGTGCAAATATCGCCAATGACGTTGTAAACATCAAATGCATTAGGAAATTCTACTGAAAGTCTCTTGTTCACAACCACACAGGCATCGAACCTGGAGCCTGTTATGCTCTCTCTCCATAGCTGTGAATTGTAACAAACTGAATTCATGAGTTCATAAGTAGCATCTGATATCAACCCATGAGCCCAATAGTAGTCTCCCTCAGAGTTAAAATCCGTATTGAACTCCAATAAAGCATTTCCTACCTGAAACATATCAAAAGTGAAATATGATTTGAGAATACGGACGGAAGAAAACTGGTAATATCAGAATTGTGTTCTATTATGTACTCACAGCTATGCCCTTCAGATTGAATTTCAGTCCTGACTGAGCAATCAGTTAGAGAGTTTGAAGATCACTCACTCAGTTTGACCAACAGACACAAATTTATAGTTGTTTCTTCCAAGAAAAAAATTGAAGTTTCCCACCATCACAGAAATTAAGATACCTGCATAGCTCTCTCCAGTAATATAAAAGTCTCTATCCTTGTATTCAGGGAATTTGACAAACCACTGCTGCAGGAATATGAAACTGTCTTGTGCTGAAGATAAGAAAGACTTAATATTTCAAGTTTCAAGAATAAAATTTCCATATACTACTTATGCACATAGCTGCAAAAAGATCCAGAAGAATAACAGTTATGCTGATAAATTGATAGAAATCAATGAGGATTTTATCAGAATAAACACAAGCCATTGACCTGGTTGTATTAGGTGTACTTTATCGAAAGACTAGGTAAGATGCTTTAAGCAATCAAGTAGTTAGAATAGAAAAAATTAACCTGTGATAGTGTCATTCACGAGGTCATAGAAAGATTGATTGGTGGAATAAGAGAAACCAACCCCGGCTGGTGACTCCAGGTAAAGCATGTTTGCTTCTGCAGCACAAAAAGGGAAAGGTTCAGAAATTCTTTGAAGGGACATAATTAGTTTTACTCAGGAAACCATTCCAGGTAAGTTAGGAACGCGTAATCTTGAATTGTGCGATGCTTAGAGATTCCCACACAAACGTTAAATCAGATTTTGAGGCACCTTTATTCCAACTATAATCATTTCTGGCCAGAAGCCCTCCGCCACGTGGTCTGAAGGGGCCATTTTCAGAGAAAGCTCCTATTCCAAAAGAAGAACAGCCAGGCCCTACAAGAGGAGCAGAAGAACACAACGGTATTTAAACCATACAACAAAACTTAAAATCTTCTGAATCATCCTGCTAGAGTGAGTCAGTGAGGATAGAATCTGAAGTGCGTACCCCCATTTAGCCAGAGAACTAGAGGTTTTGATGCTGGGTGTGATTCTGCTTCGACAAAGTAATAGAAAAGAGCTCTGTCTTGGTTTTCGTCAACGGTTACATATCCTGAATATTGCTGGAAACTGACTGGTGGTTGCCCTGGCAAACTCAGGATTTTATCATCCACAGAGGAGGAGTCTACAGATCTGCTTATCTGCATAAAAGTTGCACATATTACTACCATAACCATCCATGGCTGAGACCCCATGTTGATGACAGAGAGAGATAGAGTGCTGCAAGACTTCAAATTGTTTCTCAATTGTGTGTGTTTTATAAAGCAGATTGCAGTGAAGACAGCCTTTGCAACTTCTCTTCAACTTCTATCATGGTAATGATCCAAACAATTTCAAGAAATCATTTTCAAGGAAAACATCACACGAAGTAAAATATGCGAGAGTGACAATTAAAAAAAAACAAGATAAAAACCAGGTTATTGACTTACGTTTTCATTAGTTTGCCCAAAGACACAGTGCCTTCCTCGGAAAGACCTCCCAAAGACAAAATTCATGCTTTGACATGCAAGAATTTAATATTAAAAAATATCAAGGATCAAATTATCTTTAATATAAAATATGATGCCAAAAAAGTTTAGCTGAAGACTTTTTACAAGAATAACAAAATACAAGGATTAGAGTAAAATTAAATAAAATAAGGAGAGAAAAAACATATCCCATGTTGTAGGAACATGACACGTATCAATTTTTAACTTTACTATTAACACCAACAAAACAAAAGGATGAGGTGATAAAAAAAATGTAGAAAAATGATATTAAAAGAAAAAATAGCAAACACAACAAAAAGAGATTAAGCGGGGGGAAACACCGTTTAAACAAAAACAAAATCCTCAGTTTTGCAGCTACATTTCAACATGCAGCAGAAATCAGACCCTACCCAGCTTCAATTTTGTCTTTCTATCTTGTTGTTTATGTTTCTCATGATATATGTGCTTCATCTGCTAGCAACAAAGTAGCTAGCTTATGAATTGTGTTTTACCTGTTGTCGTGTCATTAAGAAACTCGTTGAAAGATTGATTGGCAGAACAAGAAAAAACAGCCCCTGCTGGTCATTCCAGGTATAGAATGCTTGGAGATCATGGAAAAATGTTCTTTCTTCTATCAAAAACATGTTCAGTCTGATAGTTTAAAGCGATGCTCTCTGTAGTCAGTGTCAGAATTGTCGAATTCGATCCATGTTCAGGTTCTGCGATAACCCCACATTCATTCTTAAGCAATTCTATGGATCTGTTAATGTGAAGCAAAATACAAACAATTTGAAATTGGATATCAGAAGATAATTATGAAATCTCATTTGGAAATTAATTTTCTTCCAAGCACGCAATATTGCTCGCTTGATAATGTCTTTCTAACTGTACAATGACAACTTTTTTTGTTACAGTTTCCACTCTCAAGTCCTAAATCTACAGATGAAAGATTGCAAAAAAAAGGTGCGTAATGAGACACTAGTTTTCAGGATGGACTTTCTACCGATTTTTCAGTGTTACTATTTGTATTGTCAGGATGAAGCAGAGCTCCATACACATAGCCCTTAAAATCTTCTCCATGACTCAGCTAGACAAGAAGCTTCCCAGATAGAAATTCTGTAAACAAAGTCAATGATCTTCCCATAAACTTTCCGTCCATCCACCAACCTCAGAACAACAATATAAGAACACGAGATCAAGCACCAGAATAATATTTGCTTCTTGATGATATGTAACTTGGTTTATCTTAAGCTGCAGCAACAGGCTACCCTGTTTGTCCTGATCAGACCAAGCGGTGTAGGGCACAGTTCCATTCAATCCCAGCTTTTTTGCCGAGCCTTCTACCACAGTCCTGCTCCCTGTAAATGGATACTGCATCCTGAATCAACAACGCTTTGATACTTTATTAAGAACCATCTTACATAAAAACTTAAATTTTTATATAAGATAGTTACTTAACAGAGTCCACGCATATCTTTCCTGTTCAAATACAGAAAAGTTTTATCTCCTACACGAAGATCAATATTCTCTCCGGATTTATGCACAAAATCCAATTGTAAGTCCCTACAATGACTTCAGACGAACTGTAATCTTCTAATGAGCTTGCAGGCTGACTGAGAGTATCCTTCAATTATTGATCAGATGTGAAAAACTGGAACCTCCGTGATAATGGGCGATTAGTAACTCCCAATTGTGAATCCCCAGATGATAAACAAACATTTGCAGTCACATCATAGAAATTAATAGCATTCGGAATCTCGGCATCAATTGTACAACTCTGTCGCCTGCGTTTTTGTAAATCTGAGGGGAATAATAGGTATCTCTTACATATTGTCAACTCTGTCAAATAAAATTATACGATAAATAATAATTTTATCATCAATAAAATCATTAAAAATCATATGAACGCATGTAACATAGTTTTTTAATACAATATCTATTTGTATTATGAGTTTTGTGTTCATCAATCTAATCTATGATTCTAATAATTTCAAGAAAATTTTATGGTGTTGAAAAAATAATTAATTTTATATTATTAATTGCTTTTTTAGCCCTTCTTGAAAAAAAACACAAAGCAAAGAGAGAAAATAAAACTTATATTCCACAAAAAATAACAAGAATATTCCCACCTTGTACTTGTAATTACTTTATAAGAATATTTTTTCTCAACAATTATTTTTAATACTTCTATTTATTTTATAAATGAATTTAAAAAATAATTAATAAAATATCAATATAAATTTTCTTTTCCTGGTAATATTAAAACAAAAAAAATAAGGCACAAGAACTGTGGGAGGAAATGAGATGTCAATAAAGCCTATTGGGCTATTATAAATCTCCTAGTAGCTTCATGGGCTTGTTAATAAAAGCACCTTCGCAAGGAATTTTTGAGATTTTTTATTTTTTTTGACAAGCTACTAGTAGAAAATTCTCACTCTACTCGCATTTCATTCTCTCAAATTCACTACGAGATCGAACCCGTTTGACGAAAAACGGAAAAGGGTATAACTTAAATTGAAGCGAGCGGGAGAATTATCCTCGAAGACTTGTCTTTCAGGTTCTTATCTTCGTTTCTTTTGTATAGTTTTAATCTTTTTGGCAGTTTAGTAAGTTTTGGACTTTCGGTAGAGCATTTTGCTTGATATTTAGTTTATAAATTATGGGTTGTGAATTTTATTAATTTATTTTGATTGAAATACTGGATTTTGGACAAAATGGTTGTTGAGATCACAAAGAGAAATTTCCCCTTTTCAGATATTGTGAAATTTGCTACTGTGATGGATCCAGAGGCTGCAAAGACTGCAAAAGAATCTTTGGATTTGGCATTTCATATGTCGAACCTTCTTGATACAGGACTTGATAGACACACCCTTTCGGTGCTTATTGCTCTTTGTGATTTGGGTTTGAACCCTGAAGCACTGGCTGCTGTTGTGAAAGAACTGCGAAGTGAACCTGTTTCATCCTCTAGTGCTCCGATACGTAAACCATAATTAGGTAATGGGTTTGTAATTATTTTGGTAGAATGCAATACGATGGGATTGTTTGCTTGCTTCATTTTTGTTACATTGTCTTACCGAATGTATTCTTGATTTATTGAAATTCAAAATGCAGCGAGCCACACGTGTTTTTGCCTTCTCTTCCTTGATGAAATGTAGAAACTAGGATCCATTTATAGATGAGTAATGAGATCTGACACAAACACATTTATGTGTGAACTGTGAAAGATGAAACTTGTTGTCTAACTATTCCCTGTGCTTTAGTGATTATTTTCCTCTTAGAACCTTTGATCATGATCAAGTTTTAGTAGCTGTTTGAGTTGTTTTTGTTATTTCACTCGTATTCTATCGTTAGCAAGAGCAAATTCATTTGTTGTTCTGCTGCCAACTGCTGGCTGATTTGTCCCTGCTTAACACCTCCACATTTTGTGCCAGCAGAAACTGTTGTGTGCAATCTGGCTTTCTACTCTTCTACTATAATTGGTGAGAGAGGGTAGGGGTCATACTTGTCAGCTTATTTAAAGAAACCTGCTGTTTTGATCTAGCCAATTAGTGTTCTAGCTCTTGTTTATTGCATGTGCTTCAATTTCAAATGCATTTTGGAAAATATTTTAGTAGTTATAGCCTTACCCAGCAGGATCATTGGGTTGCAGAAACTCAGATTTTCCTTCGAAGCAAAGTTGCAGCTTTTGCTTGGAACAAGAGCAGATCAAAGGCGGCGGTGCAGAAGAAGTGTGGTTGTTGATAGTTTACCTTCTTGTTGGAAGTTTCTTCCCCCCCCCCCCCTGTTTCAGTTTCAGAAGCTTTTCTAGGGCAATGCTTGAGATGTTTTTCTCTAGTAGATTTATAACTCTTGCTGTGTATGGAGCTCCTACCATTCCTTTATGTATGGATTGGATAACCTTTATGTGCTGAATTTTGTGTGCCAGCATACAAGCAAACCCTGTCGACAAATTTGAACTTAGATGCAAGGAGATGTAATGGATATGAACATAAATACAGTTCCTTCATGCAGCCATGTCGAGGTCAAGTGGTCCGTGGATCAAACCATTAACCACCCTGCTTGTTGCACCGAGGAAGAGTTGTAAATTGGTCCAATTCCGAAAGACTCGAATCGAATCCCATACTTTGGATCAATAATTGAATCCCACTTCAAATACAAGATAAAGTTGCAAAAAACTAAAATTTTGAAGATTTTGATGGAAGTAAACTCGTAGAGGACATTCAATGATTCAAAAACATTATCATTTGACATCGAATCCTTCCACTGCAAATCGGTAGAACAGATATTGAAATGTCCAGGCGGCCACAGAATATCCAATAGAAACGTGTCGTGTTCCGACCATGTAATGCCCCCTCGTCTTAGCCAGTTGTTACTACATTTCTTCCGTACTTGTTGGATTTTCTTCACCGAGGGTCCCCATGTGGCCAGGCACTAGCACCATGAGTAGCACACACAGGAGTCAAATCTCTTTATTTTCGGCAGCTGAGGATAAGAAAAGCAAAAGGCAATAAAAATAGGATTTGAAAAAACATTCTTATTTTTTACTTTTATCCATCGTCCAAGTAATCATAAGTTCCAAAATGATGTCCATCATTTCCATCACATTACAATATGGATTTGCATTTTTTTACGGTGCATTCAGTTACAGTACATTGTAGATTTCAATAGTGCATTTTCATCACATCACATTATAATAGGCGTGGGTTTTGCACTTTGCACTCGAGCACCGTACACTTGGATTTCAATAGTGTATTTTTTTGTTTTTCTTATTTTTTTACTTTTTTTCCCAAATTATTCTTTTTGTTATCTTTGTTTTTTGTATTTTTTCCTTATTTTTTTTTATTATATATTTTTTATTTTATACAAAACTTGCACTTTCTAAAAATTATATACATATTTATTATTTTTTCTAAATTTATGCTATGATAAAAAAAATCATACATAATAAATATTTTTTTTTTGTTGAAAAAAATATGAATCCACTGAGTGCTGAGTGCCATGGCTAGATGTTTTCTTTTATTTTTATTTGTTATTTGTATTAGATGATTTTTATAATTTTATTAATTGCACAATAATAATGATAATTTTAGTGATTATTTTTTAATAAAAATATTTTGATTTTTTTAAGATTTTCCTGAAATTTTAATTTATATCGGTGATCATTTTAAAAGTAATATTACTCTATTTTTCCCTTTATTCTTTTTTTTTTGTTTTTTGTTTCTTTATTTGTTCTTTAGATTATATGATTTTTATGATTTTATTATTTATGCAATAATAATGATAATTTTAGTTATTATTTTTTTATTGTTGTTTTATAAAAATCTTTTGCTTTTTAAAAAAAATAAAATTTCATGACAATTTAATTATTTTAATTGTTTTGGATGTAATGTTAGAAATAATTTTAGCTTTTATAGCAATGATAATGACAATAATGTCAGGATGATTCTTCAATCTATGTTTTCTTCTTTTTATTGATAGAAAATTAATAGCTTATTTTTTTATTTGATTATTGTGAGTATTTTCACAAATTATATTTTATTTTTGTTTGATTTAAATTGAATTATATAATAAACTAATCTTAATACAATGAACTTAATAATTCAGATATCTGAGTTTTCTTGAATTTTTAATGATGATGATAAATTTATGTCTGGTTATTTCGTTTGAAACTACTAAACGAGATAAATTTATATCAATTTTAAATTCATATATTTTATAGAAAACTTGCATTTGAGTCGACATGAATTCTGCACATATTTATTATTTTAACTAAATTTATATTATAATAAAAATACACACAATTAATATTTTTACATTGAAAAAATATTTTGCACTCGCTGATGAAGCGTGGGTATTGTCTAGTGGAGACTAAAATGAGTAACAACATAGACAAGCATATCTTTTGAACTAACTATAGAAACAATGATTTAATTATTTTCCTGAAATATTTCCTACAATCAAGAAGGATCATATAATATGTTGTTTTCCTTATTGGTATTCAAGTTTTAATGTCTAAAACATTATGAGTTTGAATTTCATTATGTTATTTTTATCTTAAAAATAAAGTTAGTGGAGTAAATTGTCAAGTAGCTTAACTTGTTTACCAATTATTATATTTTTTACAATGAAGTCACACTTGATTAACCATTTTAGTGTAATTTTGAACAAATGACTCTTATATGTGTAACCTATAAATTGGCCTAAATACAAATCAAAATCCTAAATAAAAAATAAAATTAAAAAATAATTTATTATTAATTCAAAAATTGCTTAATTTATATTTGAAGATCAAGCATCATATCTAGCAACTTATTATGATCCCCAAATATCAAGAAAGTTACAAGTGGTTTGACTTAACTTCTTAGTGATCTATTTTTTTAGTGTAATTATTATTATTTTATCATCAATGTTCCAGTATAAATATTATAACATAAAATATGTCTACTATATTAAATCTTGTTTGTTTTCAATATCATGGTCATTGATTTTTTGAATGAGATTTGAAACCTTGCATAAAGATTTACAATCAACATTATTTAAGAAAATATAAAATATTTTTTTCTAATTCATCAAAGGTAATGATTCCTCTCTTGATTACTCATATACCTTTGTATAGTTTATATTATACATGATGTATTCTCGTTTGTTTTTTCTTTATTAAGACAATATATAGCAGGATAAAAGCATGATAATCTCTATATAAGATAACTTGGTGACCAAAATTCTAAAAATCACTTACACAATCACAATATAAACCTTTACATAGACATATATGATCTCTCTATATGAAATTCTCATGGAGATCAATTCAATATATATGTCCTTTAAAAAGCTCCTATATATTAGCTCCATGTATTTTTTATACCCTAACTTCTAAAAATCTTGTAACTACTCCTTCATCTTATATCTCAATTTGCATAGGCGTTATTTTTTAACACTAATAACTCTCTAATCTAAACTAGTTTTCATCAAATGACTTTAACCACTACGCTTAACTCCATTACTCCATGTTAAATATTTTTTTAAAATAAAAATAATTTAAAATCAATATGTGTGCACTCTAAAAATGATATTCTAACATTCCCTTCAAACCCTATTTAAAGAAGAAAAAGAGATAGGGGAAACTTGACACATTATGTTGTTACAATAATATTTGTTTTCAGTAATAAATTTTTATTCATATTTTGTCATAAAAGTTGGTGACAACACTACATTCTCGGTTATATTATTTACCAATAAACTAAAATTTCATCTTTAATGTAGATATACTTGGATTTCTTGAGATTTATAATATAATAACGATAATATATATTTTTTTAAAATTTAAAATATCCAATAACCTTATATTTTAGGATCCATTATTGACAAGGATATCAAATTTTCAAATTCATCTTAGATACACTTGAATTTCTCGAAATTTATAATATATTAATGCAATATATCTTATTTTATAATAGTATGTAACTTGACATTATAGAATCAATCATTTACAAGGATACTAAAATTTCATTTTTAACACGCCCACACTTGAATTTCTTGAAATTTATAATGTAATAATAACATAATGTATCTTTTTAAAGTAATTCTATAATAGTGTATAGCGTAAATATACTTAGATTTCTCGAGATTTGTAATACGATAAAAACATAATATAATTTATTTTTTAAAATATAGAATATCCTACAACTTTACATTTTACAACCCATCATTGAATAAGATACTAAAATTTCATCTTCATCGTAGATATACTTGAATTTGTCAAGATTTATAATATAATGATAATGCAATATATCTTTTAAACTTTTTTATGACAGTCTATATATATATTTCTTAAGAAAGTAGAATATCCAATAACTTTACATTTTAAAATCTATCATTAAAACACAAAAAAATAGATATAATGTAATTTCTTGGAATTTATAATGTAATATTAAGACAATACATTTTCTTTTAAAAAAAATACCAAAACTTCATGTCTAATATAGATATGTTTGAATTTCTTGGGATTTGTAATACAATTACAACTCAGTATGTCTTGTCGAGGATTTAGAAAAATCTACCTACCGCCCCGTTTATAAAACCATTCCAAACAAAAAAAAAATTGCGAAGAACAAAACAAATCTCATTGCAGTTTCCAACGTCAATTATCAACAGTCAGTTACCACACCGTAGAAAAAGACCGACCGGCTCCTCTCTCTATATCCCTCTCTTTCTCTCTCAAGACCCGCCCTTTTAGACTCCAATTCAAACACAAACATTAAAACGGCACAACCTGCTACATGTCTTAATCTCATAGATTCTTGAACGCCACAAAACCTCCTTTTCTAACCCACCGTTCACCGACTCAAAAGACTCGAGCTTGCTTTGATTTTCTTACTCTGATGGAAGAATTTCAAGAGGATCAAGAAGACCCAGTGAGCCTTTACATGTCTCTTGATAATTGGCAAGATTGTTCTTATTTACAAGAAACCCCAAATGAGTCATTCATGGTTGGTTTTGTTATAGCCAATATAGTGGGTTTACAGTACTACTCAGGCACAATCACTGGCCGTGAATTGGTTGGTCTTGTGAGGGAACCACTTAACCCTTATGATCAGAATGCTTTAAAGGTGCTGAACACTAGGTGTCTTCAAGTGGGTCACATTGAAAGGTCAGCTGCTGCTGTTTTATCTCCTTTAATTGATTCTAATATGATTAATGTTGAAGGTATAGTGCCTAATTCTAGGAGTGGTGGTAACAAGTTTAAAATTCCTTGTCAAGTTCATGTCTTTGCTAGGGTAGAGGGTTTTGAGATTGTTAAAACTGCGATTTCGCGAGGTGGCTTGGTTTTATTTTCTCAAATGGAAGTAGGCTTCGGGTTATCTGAGGCTATGGTGGTTAAAGAGAAGAATAAGAAAAGTGGGCTTAAGAGTTTGGATGAGATATTTAAATTGGTTGATGAGAACGTGAACAAGAAAGGGAAACTGGGGGCTTTAGAGCCTCCTAAGGAAGTGATAAAGTCTCAACTTTTTGAGCATCAAAAAGAAGGGTTATGGTGGCTGGTAAATAGAGAGAATTCTGGTGAATTACCTCCTTTTTGGGAGGAGAAAGATGGGAAATTTGTGAATGTTTTGACAAATTATCATACGAATAGAAGACCGGAGCCTTTGCGAGGTGGGATTTTTGCTGATGATATGGGGTTGGGCAAGACTCTAACTTTACTCTCTTTGATTGCTTTTGATAAATGTGGTGATAATACTGGTGTTGTTCGAGGACACAAAGACAATGTTGCTGAAGAAATAGGTGGGGATGATGAGGATGCATCTGTTTCTGGTAGTAAGAAGTGTAGGAGGGGTAGAGTGAGTAAAAAGGTCATTGGAGGACGGAAAAAGTGTAGAGTTGAGGATACCCTTTCAGATGGAAATGTGAAGGGAAAGTCTGTCCTCATCGCTTCTGGTGTTCCAAGTGCAAAGACTACATTAATCGTGTGCCCTCCTGCTGTATTTTCGACATGGATAACTCAACTAGAGGAGCACACTCAGCGTGGGTCATTGCGTGTATATATGTATTATGGGGAAAGGACTAGAGAAGTTGAGGAGCTTAAGAAGCATGATATAGTATTGACAACGTATTCTACTTTGGCTGCTGAGGACCCATGGGAAGACGCCCCTGTGAAGAAGATTGACTGGTACCGAGTAATTTTGGATGAGGCGCATGTGATTAAGAATGCAAATTCTCAGCAAAGTCGAGCAGTTACCAATTTGAATGCTAAGCGGAGATGGGTTGTTACAGGAACACCTATCCAGAATGGATCACTTGATTTGTTTTCTCTGATGGCCTTTTTGAGGTTTGAGCCATTCTCTATCAAGAGCTACTGGCAAAGCCTATTACAGCGACCACTTGCTCAGGGTAACAAAAAAGGGCTTGCACGATTGCAGGTAAGTCATCCTACTGTTGATTTTTTTTTCTTCCGGTACTTGAAAATGTTGACTTCACATCTGCATGGTTGGCTATCGACAATTTCATTTTACAGTATTGGAGTTCTGATATCCAGGATTTCCACAGCATAATTCCATTGAAATCCTTCTTTATAATAAGTATTTTTGTCTCCCAATATGATACTGGAAAACTCAGAGCCGGGTGCCAATGAAATTCTGGTTAGTTTAGTGTTCAGATGATCAAATTGGGAAATATGGAGGATGCATAAATATAGCATAAATGGTGTTCAGCCTTTTAGAGAGACAAAAAATCACCACTCTAAGGAAATGAACAAGGATTAAACTCACTGTTCTGCTCTGTGATATAGGGTGTTTATTGTTTCTCTCTTGGATTCATATGCATATTTGCCTGTGACTTTAGGATTTGATGGTTACTGAATTTCCTTACTAGTCATGTTGTTTTTAGGTTATGATTGTGTCATGACTTCATATGATTTCAGGTTCTAATGGCTACCATTTCTTTACGGAGAACAAAAGATAAGGGTGTAGTTGGATTGCCATCAAAAACTGTAGAGACACATTACATTGAACTTTCTGGTGAAGAACGTGAACTATATGATCAGATGGAAGCAGAAGCCAAGGGTGTTGTCCAAAATTTTATCAATACTGACAATGTAATGCGCAACTTTTCGACTGTACTTTGTATAATTTTACGACTTCGCCAGATATGTAATGATTTGGCATTGTGTCCTTCTGATCTACGGTCACTCCTCCCCTCTAACAGTATTGAAGGTATTTTAACTTTAAATACTGCTGAATAGTTTTTTTTTTCATTTTGGGTATGGCTATTTCAATCACTTAGATTCTATCACAACTCTCCTAATATTATTTGGAAGGTGGATTTTTTTTGGACCTGCTACATTGATTTATACATTCCATTCCTTAAATTTACTTGCATGTTCCAAGTTTGGGGTATGGCTATATGATAATACATCATATTTCGAACAGCTCTATATTGAGTGTTATATGGATTATCTTGCATATGCATGTCTTAATTTAATCTCCACATTTGCATGCATCATTTTTTTAATTCTGGTTTTTTGTTGCTGAAAATCTCTGGTAATAAATTTGCGCATCTTCCAAGATTGCCTGTTTCTTGTATATGGTTCCAGTTATAAGCAATATCGATGCACAATGATGTGCAATAACAAATTGCCATGTTTTCATTCCTGTTTTATGCAGGAAAGAAATGAAATTAGTTTGTTCAAATTACAAAAGCTTTTGATACAATTTTTCGAAATGATATGGTTATGGTATGCTTACTGTTTGAAACTTGATTCTATGCAGATGTTTCCAATAACCCGGAATTGCTTATGAAGATGGTTGCGGTGCTACAAGATGGTGAAGATTTTGACTGTCCGATATGCATTTGTCCGCCAGCTGAAACTGTAATAACTCGCTGTGCTCACATATTTTGCCGAGCATGCATTTTGAAAACCCTGCAGCGCACCAAACAATGCTGTCCACTTTGTCGCCGTCCTCTATCCGTGTCTGACCTGTTCTCAGCCCCTCCTGAATCTTCTGGTGCTGACAACGCAAACACATCTTCAAGAACAACTACATCTTCTAAAGTCTCAGCTCTCATAAAACTCTTGATAGCATCGAGGGCTGAAAACCCTGCAAGAAAGTCAGTGGTTTTCTCACAATTCCAAAAGATGTTGTTATTACTTGAGGAGCCACTAAAAGAAGCTGGTTTCAAGATCCTGCGGTTAGATGGGTCAATGAATGCAAAAAAGAGGGCTCAAGTCATCAAGAAATTTGGAGTGCCAGGACCAGATGGACCCACGGTTCTGCTTGCAAGTCTGAAGGCTTCAGGAGCTGGTATAAACCTTGCAGCTGCTTCCAGAGTCTACTTGCTGGAGCCATGGTGGAATCCAGCAGTTGAGGAACAGGCTATGGACCGAGTCCACCGTATCGGACAGGAAGAGGATGTGACAGTTGTGCGGTTGATCGCTCAAAGCAGCATTGAAGAGAGGATATTAGAGATGCAGGAAAGGAAGAAGAAACTGGCAAAAGAAGCTTTTGGAAGGCGGGGAACAAAGAGCCAAAGAGAGGTTGGCATAGACGATCTCCGTGCACTCATGTCCTTGTGAGTTCTGGGGAGGGGGGGTGTTATATACAACTTACAGTGGCAGATAATGCACAGGAACATTAGATAAGGCTTGTAAGCATGCAAACCTTTTGGACAAGTTAGCCATCCATCTTTAATTTTTGAACAAAAAATATCCTTGATTAACGTTTTTTATACGTTTAAGGGCATGGTGATTATCAAGAAAATCTATATTTATTTTTCTCTTCTCCTTGCAACCGCGTGTGGGTATTGTGATGATTTTTGCGGTTGTTGTTTGAAAAATAGGTTCAAGGAAAAATACAAGCTGTAACTTTTTTGTAACCAAGGTAGGTTTCAAGAGATGATTTTGAGTGAAATTTATGTAAAATTATGTGTGAACACAAGCTTTTCTGCCTGCCAAAATTTACAGATCAGTCTGCAGATCCCTTAAATAGAACAGCAGCTTATCATCAACCTCGCGGTCGGCAAAATGCTGCTTCCAAACTAATGGCTGCCATCTGCTGTGGTGATTGGAAGATCTAAACCGATGATTATCTTCAATCTAAAGCAGATATAGGATTGGTAAATCCAGTAGGAGTTCATCAGAAATGTTGCTTTCATCTAGCCATCCCGTCATTTGGAACTAAACTTGAACTCCCTAGATTGATCATTCTGATTATCAATGGCAGTTTTTCTCCTTGTTTTCGAAAGTACTCGGCTTCAAATTCTACTGTTGGTAACCACATAGATACAACAGCAAGTGTTCATGCGACCGTACGATATTCCTTTATATTTCTAAAATAAGACAAAAAAAAAAAAGGAAATCCGAACCAGCAATTATGACGTGGACAATGATATCAGATGGTTTAGATTGAGCGAGGTCAACTGTTTGATGTTCAGAAAAAGAAATGGGCCGGTGTTTAGCATATGGATAGCTAGACTTGCCTGTTGAATTAATTTCATTGATAATTTAATTGATTTAGTTAAATCTAATTTAAACTTGACTTAGTTTGTTTTTCAAAGTATTTTTTATTTAAAAATATATTAAAATAATTTTTTTATTTTAAAAAATATATATTTAACATTATCATATAAGAACGATTTGAAAACATGAAGAAAATTAATTTAAAAAATAATATATATATATATATATATATAATTTTTTTTTAAAACACTTTTTAAATAATTTCCCAAACAGCTCTTTAATATTTAAGGAAAAATATTAAAAGTTGAGTTGAACAAAATATCAATTCCACAAATAATTTAATTGATTGAGTGAATATCCAAGGGAAAAAACGATCGATTCAATGATTTAATAACCTGATTTTTTTCTGGATAAACTTGTTTGATAATTATAATTGTCAATTAACATGGTTGACCTTTGACTATTGGGTTTTTTATATATATATAAAAAAAATGTGTTCAAGTTTTGGTGAGAAACAAACTCAAGCTAAAGCTCTTGACTATTCTCTCATTAAACTCAACAAGACTACCAGCAGCAGCAGCAGCACTACGTTGCCTTTATTATGCAGCATGCAGTCGAAGCTTATCCGCCGTCGGCCTTCCACCGAAAAGAATGACTCCATTGTTTTTCATCTAAGTTAGCCAAGTGTTTCTTCCGGTCTTCCTTGAAACTCACTCTACAATTTTCTTGCATTGCCACTTCCATTTTCTAAGTGCTCATCTACCCAGAAATGACAGCCTTGACAACGAAATTTGTTGGCAGAAATTCAAGGAAATTCCAAAGTCCAATGTGACCAAGAACATACAAATGGTGTTACTATGTGTTTCTAGTAGCACTTTGTTGTGGGTCGGATTCAATTACTCTTAATGTTAAATAAATCAATATAGGTGTTGTTGGTATTTTATAGCCTCGTATAAAATAAATCAAAATAAATTATAAAACTCAATTTTCAAAAACCTCAATTTTGAAGAATAAAACTTAAAACAAATCAAATAAAAAAGACGAAAAAAGCATGAGTCAATTCAAGCTAACTTGTCAAACTTGCGACCGAGATCATGAAACTAGAATAACTCGATAGAAAACAAATTGAAAATTATGAAACTCAATTCTCAATAAACTTATGTTCACAGATAAAATTGATTGAAAAAAAAACAAGAAAAAAAACAATTCAAGTCAAGTCAACCAAAGTTAACCCACTTAACTTGCAACCCAAGTCATAAGATAAGGGTAACCTTATAAAAAACAAAACAAAACAAATCAGAAAAAATATAATTCTCAATCAACTCAATATTAAAAAATAAAATTAAAAGATAACAAATTAATTTAAAAAATTGAGTGATCAAACTCGCAATTTATTACATGATTTTGGGATAATATCTTTTTTAAAAAAACGACAAATCTAGGTAGCAATAAATAGAAAGTTAAAGAAAAAAAATTGCTATGCGAAGAGAAAACTGCTCCTCCTCTAGGTTTTTTTCTTTTCTTATGGTTGATAAAATATTGAAGTCGCAGTGGAGGGCTAGAAATGGTCAACTGTTTTCGGGGTGGCTGCTTGGTATATTTGTAAGCAAAGGAATCACAGCATGAAGTTATCCAACTCTCTAACTGGTGTTTTGTCAAATTTTAATTTATTTTTTTTTGTATTTTATAATAAAAATTTTTTAGTGTGTTTAGATCATTTTGATGTGCTAATATCAAAAATGATTTTGAAAAAATAAAAAATATCATTTTGATATATTTCGGCACGAAAAACACTTTGAAAAATTAACGCAACCGCATTCCCAAACAGGTGATGGTTGCAGTAAAAGGTTTGGACGGAGCAGGAGGTTTAACCGGAGATGGCATGGGGTCTTGGGTGTTTGCTCGTCGGTCCGATCAGAGTTTCTGGGCAGTTATTACAGGGCTGGAGCTGAGTTCGGCGATTAATCTTTGGAGTCTAATTATAATTAGTGGCACAGCTCACCAGCCAACAACCTGTCAGTGTTAATCTTAATTATGCGTTGATCTTTGGGGATGGAGAGCTTTCGACATGAGATGGGCGGTCAAGGTTTCATCATGCATACAGAAAAGCTAATAATGCAGCAGACTGATTATTTAATTTTGGGATTACAGATATGATTGGATTCTCATGGACCCTCCAATGAATATGTATTATGATCTTATCCATACTCTTTACCCTCATTTTATTTTAAGTCTTTCCTGGAATCCACTCAGTTTTCTCATTCTTTGTTCTTCCTTTAATTAAATAATTATTAGGACATGTTAGTCTTTTTTTTAAATTCATGTTAATGTCTGAGTCTCACTCGAATCCTGAAATTAACGATCATGTAAATATTTAGTGATTGTTATATATTAGAAACCATAAAACTCAAATCTGAAATTAGCAATTTTTTTAGATAGTTGATAGAAGTTTTAATTACTATATTATTATAGTTGCAAGGCTTACCTTGATTTAACAAGTAAACTCAATAACTTGTCGATCAAAGAGTTATTTTTTATTTATTTTTTGAAGGTTATATTTTCTTGCTAAAATAAAGTTGTTTAAATGAAAAGAAATAAAAAATAACTTGGGTTAACGGATATAGCTGTGGATCAACCCGTCCATTGTAAGAATTAAATACCATCATGGTTATTTGACCGTATTATTTTTGTATCGATTACGATTGACCAAATAAATACAAATTAAAGACAGATTATCCATTTGTGATTAAAGAATTCAAAAGGTATAATTGAATTTCATTTATTGACTTTTCAAGTGCCCGCGAGGCCATCCGACTGCCTGCCCAATCACAACCCAGCCTTTGAGGGAAATATAGTCAATGCTACCCCTTGTTTAATACCATATAAAAACAGAATGCTGGTGTTATAATGAATAGCATTGTAGTACATTCTTACTTCCTAGTGATGTAAAATCTCAATTGGATTTTGAAAAAAAAAATGCGAGATAACTATATTTTATGAAAAACATATTTTATACGGTTAAATGAATGATAAAAATCTCGATCGTCTCGAGGTTCTTACAAGGATGCATGCCTCGATTCTCGAGACTTGTTGTGCAGATCACAAATCTTTTGTCATTACGTTACACTTGTTACTGAATTTTTAAATACATTATACTATACTATACTATAAGTTTATATGTTATAATTTGTTTTGCTTTATGTGTTTTCACATATAAATGTTTGAAAATATCCTGACATTTAATTAAAAATTGGACGATCATGTTCAATTTTGATATCAAGATATTAATTAATATCTTCTCTCTCATTTTTTTTTTAAATATTATCTATTCTAACTATTATTTACATTGTAATTTATCTTAAGATTTCTTGTAATTAAGTTTCTAGATAGATCAGTTGTATTACATTGTGTATTTATAAAACTATTTAGCAACCATACTAGAAACCCAAGATAAACAAGAAAAAATATATAAAATAAAATGACAATCAAGATTAAATATTTGCATCTCTACCCATCGTTCACTTTTTGTTAGAAAGATCAATTTTTCATCTTAGTTTTTAATCAGTGTTCACAATTTATTTTTTTATTTGCTAATTAATGTATTTAATAATTCACTATATTAACACACATATTCCATATTCCCATTCCCCGTTAAGAAATTTTATAATATAAAAAAAGCATCCATAATATTTATATATTATTCTCTTTAATTGTAAATGAAATTCAATTATGTCCGCAGACACACTAGCTAGTTTTTCTCTGAAAAGCAATCGTGGCTCGTGATTTGATTCACTTGACTTGTTACTATTGTGGGGCTTCCTGTTTGCTGGTGGATAGGTTTTGTTTTGTTAGACTTGTTAATTTTCTTTAATTATTTAATATAACAAAATGATCAGAAATATATATATAAATTATTTAAAATAAAATAAAATTTAAAAATATTTTTTAAATACAATATCAAACAAAATTATTTTCAAAGATCGATCAAATTGCATGACAAAAAATCAATCAACATCCCCTGAAATTCACGCTTATTGGTTAGACAACGTTTGGATGCATCCGGGGGCAAAAGTTATTGTTTCTGTAATTTTAATCAAACTTCAAACTGAGGTTTCTTTTAATTTTCTAACCTATATAATTTTAAAAATATGAAATCGAGAGGTCCAATTAATTCAAAATCATTTTTTATAAATATTTTTAATAAACTAGATAATTTTTTCATGGGGGTAATTAAGTGTTGGTCTTGTAGATGTAGGTGTCACGATAGAACCACCACCGCAACGTGTTGACCCATTAGAGAATTTTTCCCGCGTCATTCCGCGAGAGAGTGACAGGGATTCAACGTTATCCAGTCATGTTTAAGAGTTTCATCGATTAGACCACAAGGCAGGACATCATACGTACACGTGGATTACAAGCATTGGGTGTATTGAATTCGTATTCGATGTCGTACGCGCGCCCCGCCCTTGAATATCTGACTTTTTTTCGGTGTTGGATAGGATTGTGCGCGTCACAGGATAAAAATATTCATGATTTGACACGTGCTATAAGTTGCAAAGCCACATGTTTTTATTCTCTTTAGAATAGTCGCCACTCTTTTTTTTCGTTTTTCATGTTACCCACAATCCAAGAATTTAATTCAAGATATAAATAGATATATTTTTCACGTGATTAATATAGTTATAATTTCTTTTCAATTATTATAATTGAGATAACTTGTCTATGATTTTGGAATGAATCGTATCCTGAATAACAAATAAAATATATTTTAATTGATAAACTATTAGGAAAAAAGTCTATGATTTTGGAATGGATTTTACCTCGATTAACAAATAAAGTATATTTTAATTTATAAATTATAAATTAATATTTCTATTTTATTATTCTATGAAGAGAGAAAGGAACCTAAAAAAACATGAAAGAGGAATGAAGAAAAAAAGTAGAATTTTAAAAATCTAGGATGAGTGTAGAAGAAGAAGAAGAGAGAGAGGCTTGCTTTCTTATTTATTTTTAAATAACACAATAATTTCCTTGTATTCCAATAGATATTATAAAATAAATAAATAAATAAACAGGTGCACATAACAATACTCTTTTTTGTTAATATTAGAATGACGATGCAATGTTGTTCTTACAATAAAGGATGTGTAATTATAAAGTTTAATCCATTATAAGATTTGAATCGGGACAAATAGATTGATTATAGATTAGTTTGAGTTAATTCAATTTTTTTAATTAAAAATAATAACTTTTTCACTAATTCAACTCATTAAATTATATATTATCTAACAAAAACGTGAAAATATAATTTCTATCTTGTTGATTTAACATGTCAATTCAGGTTGAAATTAATTCAAGTTAAATATATGTATATAAAATTTTATTGATTTAATTACAAATTTAGATCGACTCCTGATACAAAAAGTTTTATTTTATTTTAAATTTATATAAGGAAAGGCAGAATACTTTATGCAATTTGTTTTATTTTGTCTTTGTAGCCCATGGTTTTGGGCTTCAAAGTCTCTCCTGTCTTTTTCTTTCACGGGTATTTATTTCTCTTGGTTTGATTTAAGTTATGCGAAGAGATTCAACATGTTCAATAGTATAGTTCATGTAATATTATAATTAAAAATATTAATTTTTCTGGTCATTTATTATTGTGTTATTCAAGCTAGAATGACTCTTGAGGATGTAATTTAGATTTAAGAATTAATTTATTTGAAAATGTATCTGATAAATCAAATTTAGAACATCACGTAGTTTTTTTTTTGTAGATAGGAATATTGTATAATTTTATTGATATATATTTAAAAAAATATAAAAAAATAACACGTTGCGTACCAAAGTTAATTTATTATTTCTTGTCTTGTAAATGAGAGAACAACATTCTATCTTAAAAAAAATATAATTTATCATTTTCTTAAAATAGAAGTTTGTATATTTTTAAGTAAAATTACCTTTTATACTTTCAAATTAAACAATAAAATATTAAAACTAGTACTTTTAATCACTTTGCTTTAAAGTAGAGCAAGTAAAAAATAAAATAAAAAGCAGCTGCTAAACAACTATTCATGGGTGTTATTTTTTTTATTCTTGACAGTAACACATTATAATTATAAAATATATCTAATAAAATATTAATTTAATATTTTTTCTCAGATAAAAAATAATGTGAAAAGCATGTTAAATCATGAAAATAAACACACCCTCCTCCTCCTCCTCCCTATTATTATTATTATTATTATTTGTTTTTTAAAGGTAAAAATATCGTTAGGTTAGATTTTGTATATCAAGAACTCTATTTTCAGTCTAATCAAACCACCTCGACTCTCGTATATATCCATATCCATATACAGTATTTATTATTATTATAAAAAAACTACGAGAATTTGGTGGGTGGGACTAAAATAAAATTGATCTAAGACTTAAAATTCAAGCAAATTAAATAAATATAATTTGTATTCCCTGCCAAAGTCAATAGCCAACCAATCAAAGCAAAGATGACGAGGCTCTATAACAGCCAATAAACACCGGACCCCCTTCATGGTTTTAAACCCGACCCACGGTACTGAATCACTGGTCGGATGGCTTTAAATCCGATCATGATCATGAATTACTGTTCAGATGATTTAAATCTGTTCAGAATGTGATTTAAGTAAATTTTCATTTAAAATATATTAAAATTATATATTTTATTTTTTAAAAATTATTTTTGATACTAATACATCAAATGATTTTACAAGTAGAAATTAATTTTTTTTTTAATATTTATACAATAGTAAACATGATTCTAATCGTTTGATGGTTGACTAAAGTAAAATTACAGTGTTTATTTTTTTGAAAAAATATTTTTAAAATGTAATATGAATTGAGCCGGTAGATGGTTAACTAAATTAAATCATTAAACTAATAATATTATTTTAACAAAAACCTATATTAAAAAGTAATTATTTTAATACATTTACAAATAAAAATAATTTCAAAAAACAAATTCAGTGTTTAATAAAACTGTTTCACAAACATGACAGCACTGTTCACTACCACAAAAACAGTCGCCGAGGTTTTTTAATCTACAGCAACTCTTACGGTAACGAAACAGAAACGAGTCGCCGAGTTTTTTAATTTATCAACTGTTATTGCAGTAACTAAATAGAAACGAGTCGCCGAGTTTTTTTAATTTACCAGCTCTTACGGAACCTAAAGACACGTTTTCGAACTAGACGATTAACGGCCGTGGTGACTCTGCAAGGAACCGAGTCAATAAGCTAAACTAACTTTATTCCAAAAAAGAAAGAGCTTTGAATGATAATCCTTTGTATATTTTTTAGCTGTGTTTGTCTGAAGGGTTGAGCTATTTCTTAAAAACAAAAACAAAATATATATATTTATAAAAAACATCATTAATATAATATATGATTCTTTTAAAATTTGTTTTTATTTTTAAATTTAAAAAATATCATAAAAAAATATGATTTTGGATTTAAAATAAATGATTTTTATGTAAATAATCCAGTAACAAACTTTATGTAAATCTCAATAGATGGATTGAATCCAATCAATTATCTGTTTGATTTTACATAAAGTGGAAAATTATATTTTTATTATTTCAGCTCAAATGAGAGAAGGTAAATTTGTGGATGACAGTGCTAACCAGCTCAAGAAATTTTTCATAGACATAAAAAGAAAAAACAATTCTCAATGTTTTTTTTTAATTACCATTTTATATTTTTTTATTCGATCTTTCAAGGAAAGTAGGTTTGCTTTTGTTTTGGTAGCTCTCTCTCTCTCTGCCTTGTACCACACAGCATCTGCTGGTATTTTGTGGAGGAAACCAAACAGAAGGAAAGAGAGAAAGGGAAAGAAACCAAATTTCGAAATTATTTTCTTTTATTTCTTACTGCATACAAAATTTCGAATTTTCCAGGACAAATTTTTTTTCCCAGGAAAAGTTTCCTCTCTCCTCGAAACAAGAAAGCAAAAAACCATAAAAAAACAAAAACCCACGATAGTTTCTGTTAAATACTTCGATTCTGTTTTGATCATCATCTTCAACTTGTCCACAAAATCCTATCTTTAACGTAACCGTGACAAAACAGAAACCAGGCGGAAAACAATATATTTATTTCCGTGGGCAATCAATTTTCAATCTTGTTTCGATCAGATTTGGAAAAAAGATTGTTTGTTTTTATTCCCGGGTTTATCTCAAAGATCGATTTTTGCTTTAATTTTTTTGTGGTTATGAAAGTCCAATGAATGTCTGTTTCTGAGAATTGCCAAATTTGTATAGAAAGTGATATATTCGGGTTCTTGATTCGGGTCATCGAGCTACGATGAAATCTTTGTCACTTGATTATTGGAGGGATTATTTCAGGACAGCAAGTTCTGATATTTTCGGTATCATTGACCATGCAATATTGGTTGCAGCATCTGATTGTCCTAAAGAGTTTAAATCGCGAAGAGATCGAATTGCAGAGTGTTTGTTTTCTTGTAGATTGATTAAGTGTTCGGGTTGTAACCGGGTTGAGTTGGCGGTTCCGGGTCATGATGAAGGCGTGAGTGATGATACAGGTTGCTGTAGCAAGAGAAGGGATGGTGATGATGATTCTGGTGGTCTTGGTGGTGGTGACGACGACGACGACGATGTTGAAATAGATATTGATGGTGGTGGGTTTGAGTACGAGGGAGGTGGTAGTAAAGGGAGCAAGGTGAATAGTAGTAATAGAGATAATGATATTGATAATGGAGAAGTGAATGTGAATGATCAGTTGGTTCGTAATTTTAGTTATGGAGATGCTGAAGCTTTAACTGACGAGATTGAAGAGGTTTCTCAGACTGTTGATGAGGTTTTGAGAATAAAAGACATTCTTTATAACAACCAAGATGAGGTATGTTATTATATCTAGACAGCATTTTAGTTTTTTAGCTCATTTTGGTGATTGGATTGTTAAATTATTTGGTTTTAGAGATCCTTTAAAATGGGGTTTGGAGATTTTTGAGAGATGTTTTTTTATTGAAATTTTGTTGTGTGTTTGAGTTTTCCGGCGTCTGATTGGCGGTGCTTTGATTATTCTTATGACAGTCTGATTCCGTGTTGCTTGAATCATTGAGGAAGCTACGATTGATGGCTTTGACTGTGGATACTCTTAAGGTTTGATTCATTCTATCTTTTAGTCTTTGATTTGGATTAATATTGTCTGGCAGTACAAATTCTTTTACTTGAGTTTATGTACTCATGGCGCTTGTCTTTCACCAGGCAACTGAGATTGGAAAGGCTGTCAATGTCCTCCGGAAACATGGATCAAAGCAGATTCGATATCTTGCTCGGACTCTAATAGAGTATGTGCCTGTTTCCTGTGCTGTACAACAGTTTCTTTGTGCCTTGATGGATAATAAAGTGGTAGTGGTGGTAGTTTGTTGCTATGTGCTATATAACTAGCAATTCCACCATCTCATAGTACTGCATCATATTCAACTTGGTTTATGAGGTGACTTCATTTCTGCTGGTTCTCCACCAGATTTTCTGAACCAAGAATGAACTGCTGAGTTATTGCCACTCTCCAAATATTGAATATCTATGGTTGCTAAGATCATGTATTCTAATGTCTGTTGGCAGAGGTTTGATATCCATTCCAGCATGAAATCTGTTAGCACTTTTATGAGGTGCTAGTTCTGCCTAAGCTACTTCATTTGTTAATCTGATGGATGAGTTTGCTAGCTGCCCTTTTGTTTCTTCACCTTACATATGCGTATGAATAACCTTGGTACAAGCATATATATTAGAAAATTAGTTTTCATCTTGTTGCTGGAGACATGGGTGTATAGGTGCCATAAATGATGACATTGGACTTCATTCATGCAAGTCATTTAGTTTCTGATCCTTGAATGCTCTACTGAATTTTGTTAGTTTATTTTCAATTATATAACATTTAAATTCTCTTATGTGGTTGCAGAGATTGGAAAGTTTTGGTAGATGAGTGGTATAGTACTGCAAATGCTATAAGAGGTACCCATTTGCTTGCAAGTATTATGTCATCAGTAGAGATGCTTTTACCATTCTTTCCAGCTCAATTAAAAACTCTCTCTGGCACCTGATTTTATGCTTTTGGATTTTTAGGTGATGAAGGTACTCCTGATTCTGTAAATCCCTCTGTTGTTGATGAAGAAGAAGGGCTTCCATCTCCTCCTTTGGATGAAGGAGCTTTCTTTGCTACTCAACCTACTTCAATGGAGCTTTCACAAGTATGTTTCCATTTCTTTTGATTTATGTTTAGATTATAATTCAGGGTATTCTGTTCGGGGACTAACTGTCTGTACATTTCATGTGTCCCTGTTGCTGTGCTACATCAAGTTCTTTGATGGAATGGATGATGATGGAAGTGAGTTGAATTTGCTATCCTTTTCTCTTTGATAGCTTTTGGTATTCGGTTCTTTATTTGAATTCCCCACCTCTTAGATTCATGATTATGAACGGGGAATATTGTTTCAGATCCTCGAAACAGTGGGGAATTCATCAAGAACCGTAAAAGTGGACAGAGAGCATCAGTAGAAAAACAAAATATTCCAAAACAGAAACAGCACACTCCCAATGGAGCAGATGTCCTTTCTAAGGACAACAAGAGTCAACAGATGAGGAGGCAAGAAGCTATTGTGAAGGCAAGCAAGCCTTTAAAAGCCAATTCTGGACCTGGAAGACCTCTCAAGCAAAATGTTGAGCAGAAGATGAACCAGGAACCAAAGTTAATTCGAAAAACAAATAATATTACCAGCCAGAGAAATCCTCCAACTGGCCAGCAAGATGTGAGTAGAATTGCTGCAGTTTTTAACCTACCGCTCTAGTTTAATCTGACATCCTATTGTTCATCTAGAAATTGAATAGTTCAACTGACCTAGTTTAATATTGTTCATCTAGAAATTGAAGAGTTCATATCAAGTTGATGTCCAGATGAAACTTGAAGCAACAAAAAGGAAACTCCAGGAGCGGTATCAACAAGCTGAGAATGGTTAGTGTCTTTGCATGGATTTTTTTTTTGTGTCTCTACTTAAACTCAAAGCTGCATCGTTGTTACTAATATTAATTTATTTAGATCGAATATTGGATATTCCAAACTAGTTGTCCAATATGACATGTGGCGATGCATGAAACTGGTTCCAAGTTATGTTTATGGAAATTATCAAGTAACTCAAAAGCATGCTCTTATATAAATTTCTGTACAAATTCGAAGACGCAGATGATCTCTAACAGCTGTTTTTTTTTTCTCCCCAGCCAAGAGGCAAAGAACGATACAGGTAATGGAGCTGCATGATCTCCCTAAGCAGGGACATGTTCTGAAAAACCAACCCATTAGACCAGGGAACCATAACCGGCATTGGCCACATGGAAGGAGGCAAACATTTTAAGTTTAGCAGAATGCACATTCATTGTCTTTCCAGGTATCTTCCATTCGGAAAGTCGGCGGAAGAGCACGAATAACTCAGACATGCTGTTGTTTGATCTACGAAGAGAAACAATAAGACATCCGTGTGTCAATCATTCTGAAGAGTGGCCATTCTTGATTGCAGGGAAACAAACTTTTGAAACTCTAATCCCATGCTCAACACATTCAGTTTTATAGACTGTAGGGGGTGGTTTGTAACGCAGTCTGGATTCTTGACTTTGCACCAGGATGCATATCTGTAGAGAAAACTTTGATTTGCTCCTGCCAACTTCAGTTGACTGCTTCTCAACATTATACTTGCCCCCCTTTAATTTTAACTCGCAATTAGACCTTAACGCCATTGAAATTGTATATGAGTATGCACAGAACTAGTGCATGTCATAAAAGACCACCTGTAAACTACTTGAGGTAGTTGTTCAAGCTCAAATTACCATGTTCTTGTAGGAATTGCACTAAATGTAATCTGACTCGAGCAAAAAACAATGAAACTACTTGATTTTTTCACCTTGATGATTCAAATTTCCTCTGTGATCAGCTCTACATAAGAAAGCCATGAAAACTGGGGGAAAAGGATTGAAAAAAGGGTCAAATCCTTGAGGTTGAATGTTGGTTTGCTGCCTGCTGACCAGAAATTTGGCACCAACTCCGAGAACACCAAAACTACTTACTATGATTATTACATCGCAGGGACAACATATAAAAACTGCTGCATGTTACATGTATGAATGATTCCTGTCCAGAATCACTAAGCGCATGTGACAAGAGAAACATTGTCGTCTTCCATGGTTTTCTTAATTTTTAAAGTATGATTGTTGTCTTGACACCTCAAACTTTTGAACAGAGAGGTTTCACCATTTCATCTTTGCAATTTTTGAAAGCTAAAGGTAATAAATGGTCGATTGCATAGAGAGAGAAAAGTATGATTGTTGATAGGTAAAAGATATCTTTTGAGGCAACCACGGGGTCCCCCATTTGAGCTCTCACATTATATCCCACAGCACAGCATCTTGCGGCTAGAGAATATCCCCACTTTCTTCTCATCATGAATTCCCTACCTTTCTTTTCTTTTTATATTCTATCTTTTTATTTACCAAGAATCTGAACTTTCCCACAATTTTGTCTGTAAAGAATATGTGATCTTTTAATCTTCGAAGTGTGTGTGTATATATATATAATTTATTGTTGATTTGTGCTCAAAAAAGGATTGTAATTTATTAAAGATATTAATTAAATATTTTCAAGTGTTTATATTAAATTTTGAAGAAAAGAAAAGGAAATGTTATGATTGATTAAAAGTATTAAATAACTCTTAGAGTGTTTTTTATAATGCATTCCAATGTATTTTAGTAAAAATGTTTTTCAATTGAAAATATATTGCAATATTTTTTTTTACATATTATATAAAATAAAGAATCAATTTAAAGAAAGTCCTTTTCACATAAAAAAAATAGTTTGAAAAACACTTTAAGAACAAATTAAATTGCATTGCCAAATACGTTCTTAATAACAGGTATTCTAAAAGCATCCCCACTTGAGACATGTAAATATAAAAAAGGTGTTTTTTTATACTCACTTAAGTGTGATCTCATCCTTTTTTAGATACAAAAAGAAAAGAAAAAAGATTCTAAAAGGAGTGGGTTTAATTTTGTACACGTCATTATATATATATAGCGAGAGAGAGAGAGAGAGAGAGTTTCAGTCATAGTCTATGCATGACAATTTAACCACTCAAATGCTTCATTGCCAATCCTTCCTAGTAAGCTTGAGGAGGAGGTTGTTAGGACAAAGATGATGACACCCACGAGAAAATACTAATGATCCTATTTTATGGACCGGTCCACCCTTTTGCACATAATAATAGTTTATAATTTTTTTTCAATTATGTTTTATAGGTCAATATAGTGTGTGTGTCCAATTGGTATACTATGAAAAAACTCCAATTACAATCTCAAAACAAATTGATGTAGTCTTCTATTTTTTATTTTAATAGAATAGTAAAATAAATAAAATTTACTCCTAAATAATTACACGAATAGCATAACGTATATATTTATATATTAATGGGACAAGTGTAGGTACAACACGAGTTCTGATCGTGTTATATTAGAATTATGACTCAAAATAACCATAATTTCTTATTCGGTCGTTAGATTACACTAAATTTTTTCAGGGATTTCTGGAAGCTGTTTTTTAAAAATAATTATATTATCGCTAATCCAATAATCTTGATTTCAAAAAATCTCATCTTGGGGGCTTGGTTGTGGCGATTTTATGATTTTTTTTTATGGTTTCATTCATTGTTTTGGATTCTATAATTGTTATTTGTTATTTTTGAATTTTTTATTTATTGAATTAGAGTTTCTGGTCTATTTAAGATTTTATAAACCTAGATATAAACCATTATTATTATTTTAAAGAGAATAAACATGTAAATTTAGAGCTCATATCTACAACTCTTTTCTCTAATAAAAAATTATATGTTCTTTGTTTAGTGTTGTTTTTAGCTTCCAGCTACAACATTCAATAGGCTGACCAATCGAAACGATAGTTGCAATCCATCAATTCATTCTTAAATTTAATTGATATTCGCACTTGTGAACCATGATATCAATCATGATTTTATCTTGATTCTCGAATATAATGTTAATTTTAAAAAATATAATATTTAATTAAATATCGCAAATTTGTAATTAATAACCTTAATATATATATATATATATATATAAAGAAAATGGACGCAAGTTAAATTTATTTTGTCCAATTTATCCCCCTTTTCCCCCTATCATTTTCTGTTTGTCTCGAACTTTTAGGGGTATGGGTGGATGATGAAATAGGGGCGTGCTAAGCTGACATGAGACACGGCATCCTCCTCCGAAGCCCCCGCATTCTGACAGTTGTCTGAGAAGTGTGGGGTCCATACTTCTGGATGGGCCCCACACGAACAGTTATAACTATGAAGGAAAAGAAATAGATGCCTGCCACGAAGGTACCTTCTGTTCTGACATTTCCTTTATCCTTCTGTCTGCCTCTCCCTCCTCCCTCCATTGCCCTTTCCTACCCGATTTGCTAATCATTTTATAAATCCAGTATGCTTTTTTTTATCGAATATATTTTTTTCAAATTTACTTGTCAAAAAAACATCAGCATAACAATTCAATGATTATTTTTTATATAAATTAAGTAATTATTATAAACTTTTGAAAATATTTTGCATTCAAAAATATATTAAAATAGTATATTTTATATTTTTTAATATTAACACATTTAAAATAATGTAGAACCATTGATTTTTTTTAATTTAATGTAAAAAATCAATTTTTAAAAATAATTTTAAAACACCATACCAAACACATCACAGTCTTCTGAAGCATTAACAACACCTGTCGTTCCATGTTTTTAAGGGAGTCCTAGCGAATCACTGCTCACCTACCCGAAAGGGTTAGCTCTATCCCACTTTCCACACGAAAAATCCACTCGCAAGGTAATATTCATTTGACATTATTTTTTAAAAAAGAAAATTCACACACAAGGTAATATTCACTTGAAAATATTTTTTTTAAAAAAAACAGGTTTTTTTCTTGAATTTATTTATTTTAATCTTACTTGGATTACTTGGATTTCGAGTTTAGAAAGTTAGCTAGAAGTTTTTCTTTTGTATTTTTTAGTTATTTGTTTTAATCTTATCATTTAACATTTTTTTGTTTTGTTACACAATTATTATGATCTTGTTACCTTTGTTAAGGAACCATCTCACCTAAAAGCTTAAGCTTGTAAGTGTGGTTCCATAATATGATTTATATTATTCTCTAGCACACCCCCTCAAGTGAAAGGCCTTCGGGCTTGAAACTTGCACAGACCCACATCATCTTGTGCTTGGTTTTTTATCAAATAGAATGGAGGTGGTGAGATTCGAACTCGTGACCGCTGGGTCATCAAGGTTCTGATACCATGTTAAAGAACCATATTAAAGAATCATCTCACCTAAAAATTTAAGTTTGTAAGTGAAGAACCATAATATGATTTATATTATTCTCTAACAACCTTGATCACTAGTTTAGTAGGTTATCTCATATTAAATTAGTTTTTTTTTTTAATTTTATCATTTAGTATTATATTTTTTTTTATCCTGGTCTCATAATATGTGTCATATATTTTGATGATTATCTAAATTGCAGTGAATTTTTTTAATGCTGTAATAATTATTAAAATAGGTGTACAAAACCCCAATAATTTCATCTTGATCTCCCCAACAACTGAATGGCAGCCACGTGCACGAGCATGGCTGGTACCTTTTTTTTTTATCTTCCTTTTCCCATTAAGAAAAAAAAAGAGAAATTAATCCAAAAATAAAAATAATGGCCTTGCAATGCATGCCATTGTCCCCGTGGAGAAAGAAAGAAAGTCTCTTTCCAATCCATTTTGATAATGATGAGGGCATCCGATTTCAGTAGCTTGACCTTTCTATTTCAAATTAGGTGTGTGATAGTTTCTCACGTTTCTTCTTGAACCCTATATTGCAAATTAGGAGTTTGATTGTGTTCTAACAAACTCAACTGTGGAGAATGGTTGGTAGGCAATCACTCATGATTCTTTCCATCATGTAACCCCAAGGATGATGATTTCCCTGTTGTTATTATTAAAATCAATTTTGTTTCTTCTGATTGATATGAAATCTGACTCAATCTAGATCGAGTTTTAAATGGTATTTAAAAATTAATATAATATAACTTATTATAAATATAATTTCAACCGATCAACCTCATTAAAATCTGTTGAGTTTCTCAAAAAAAAAAATTAAAACAATATCGCTTTAAACTCATTAAAAAAATTATAAACCTGTATCAATTCAAGTTAATATGCTCCATCCATGATTTGATCTTTGAATAAAATCAACATTTGAATCAAATTTACTAAACTCAAAAAGAAAGGAATTGTGCTTGTTTTTTTTGTCTAAGAACTTCTAAATAAAAGAAGCAAGGGAGAAGAGGAGGAAACACGTTGAGATAAAAGCACGCGCGAGCACACGCACACACATACACACAAAGCATTGAATACCTAATTTATCTCTCACATTTATGATACCCATAGGGAAATGGATGCTTAAAAGAAAGCAAAGGCTTTCATGATCCATTGTTTAGGACATTGTCATTATCAAGACGCTCCACTTCCTTCAAATTCCATGAGCTACAACAAAAACTAGTTTCCATCTTAAACATTAATTGTTCCCTAGTATTTCTTGCCTTTGGTGATCCATAAATGGTGTTGATTTGTGACCAAGCAAGATATTAAAATGTGTGGTTATATAGTTTTGATTGGAGAACAAGTAATCCCACGATTTTATGGAGCTCATTTCGTGGCTCTTCTATGTTCTTGGGTTAATGAGTCACGTAAGATTTATTTGATTATTTGATGTTGTGTTTTAAAAATATTTTTAATTTTTTTTTGATGTTCTCATATTATTTTTATGAACAATTAACCTAATCAAACCCATTAAATTAATGTTCCGGTAAAATTAATCAGATTTTATTAAATTAATATCTTCTTTAGTTCAACTAAAAATATAATTCCAGTGAAAATATAAATCTCGGATTTCTCAATCCCTCGTGGCAGGTTTAATAAATATTATTAAAGTAAATAAATAATAGCTTATCGAGACCAGAGGAAAAGAAAAAAACCCGAAGGGAATATTTATAGCAGGAGAGTTGCGTGTTTAGTATTATAATAGAAAGTATTTTTAAAAAGTATTATTTTATTTTATTTTATCATATTAAAATTATAACACTTAAAAAACATATATTTTTTTTTTAATACGAAAAACCACACCGAACGGCTCCAAGTCAAACTTCATCAATTATTCCAAGTACTTGCTTTTTTTTGGGTCCGTGTAGTCCACTTTACTCCACAAAACACCAAGTAGAAGAAGTCATTTTCGTTTCAAAAAGGAGAAATTGAGGTGGCGATATGATCATTGATGTGGCAGCCAAATCTAAGGTCTTGACTTGTGCCACAGGCAGCTGCTATCAGATTGAGGGTGCCAAGATGATGAAAGCAAGGTGGGTGGGTGAATTCATGCATCAAATCAATCAAATTTATGAAATAAAAATAAATAAATTATATTGAACGCGTGGTAAAACTGTAGATGACACCCAAAAAGGATAGAATTTGTACTTGTTTATAAGAAAAATGGACAAAAAATAACAATAATACATTCCATGTTGTATATGCTACTTGTAATTACATCATGTGACTTTGTGCTTCCTTGTATCATAACGTTACGCATTAAAAAACACTCGGATTTCTTTATCCAACTTCATTGTTTACGTGAATGTCGAGCAATGTTAATTCTTCTTTTTTTTCCTCACCATTTGTTTTCAATTTTATTCTTCAATATCTATAAATAAATCACTTCAATTTATTTTTATAAGATTACCATAATCTTAAATAAATATCTTAAAATTTAATACTACTTTATTTATACTCAACTATACCAGTAACTATTTTTGTTATTGTATAATTAAATAATAATATAATTTTAAATTCAGATAAGAAAAAAAGTTAATTTTAGAGATTTAACTTTTACTCAAATGTAATCGAAATATCAAATGATTTCCTGACACATCTTTTTAGATTCATAAGCTGGCATATTTTTTTATATTAGGAAATAGTACCGCAGCCTGTAAACTAAGTTTAATCCTACACCAATAGCTTATAGTAGAATGTGTTCCATTAACTGGTGAATGCTCAAGGAAACCTTTTGTCATGGGGGAACTGAAATCACGAGCCCACAGAAAATAAATAAATAAATAAATAAATAAATGGACCTAGTGTAACCAGATGAGACTCCTGGCGAAGATAACCCAGGCCATAATTTCGAGAGGTCAAGAAGCCGGTGGCCGAAGCTCCGGTCCAAGATACAGTGTAACACGTCCAAATTAACTCTCAAAATTTCACCAGGCCAAAGCAATTTTTCTCATTGTTGTCAATATCGTTCCGGATACCGTTCTGGTTTTTAGATTGGAATGGAACATTCCAATTTCGGAATGTTCCGGTGTTCCGTTTCGGTGTTGTACTGTTTATATATAATTAATTATATATATATATAGAAAATAAAATATTAATTTAATACACATAATTAAAATTTGAATTCTTTTTTATTTAAAATATTTTGGTGTTTTTAAATTATTTTGATATATAGATGTCAAAAATATTTTTTTTAAAAAAAAATTTAAACCCGGAACGGAACCGGGACGTTCCGGCCGGAATTTCCGGAACGGACTGGAATTAAAACCGGGACAAAAACAACACTGTTTTGTCCCAATTTTGTAAATGAAACGGAACGTTCCGACCGGAACAGAACGGATTTGATAACTATGATTTTTCTGACTAGCCAAGAACAACCAGAAAAATTCGTTTGCGGATTAAACAGGACTGCTTGAGCGGAGAGATGGAGAGAGAATTGAAATTAATATGAAGATAGTAAAATCAAATGAAATATGCAACAATGATTACAATATATTACAGTGAAATGGAAACAATTCCACAACGCAAACAGATTTTTAACTACATAACTACAAGCAAACATTTTGACTAGAAGAAAGAAAATGGGTGGTTTTCTTAGTCTCCTAGTTAAGTTCATGCAGCACCCAAAATACTAAAAAAATGAATGTAGCAATTATAAGACTCCTCAATAATATATATAATGGATCAAACATATACTTGTTGACATTACCGTGCAGAGTTAAGCATTTCACATCTCTTCTGCGTACTGGCCATCTTCCTCGTCTTCATACTCGCCCTCCTCATCAGCAGTGGCATCTTGGTACTGCTGATACTCGGACACGAGATCATTCATGTTACTCTCAGCTTCTGTGAATTCCATTTCGTCCATTCCTTCACCAGTGTACCAATGCAAGAAAGCTTTTCTCCTGAACATAGCAGTGAATTGCTCGCTGACTCTCCTGAACATTTCCTGGATAGAGGTGGAGTTTCCAATGAAGGTGGATGCCATGGCAAGTCCCCTTGGTGGGATGTCACAGACACTGGATTTCACATTGTGTGGAATCCACTCAACAAAGTATGATGAGTTCTTGTTTTGGACATTGATCATCTGTTCATCCACTTCCTTGGTGCTCATCTTGCCACGGAACATGGCAGAGGCAGTGAGGTAGCGACCATGCCTTGGGTCAGCGGCGCACATCATGTTCTTGGCATCCCACATTTGCTGGGTCAGTTCAGGAACAGTGAGGGCACGGTATTGCTGGGATCCACGGGAGGTCAGAGGAGCAAAACCAACCATGAAGAAGTGGAGTCGAGGGAAGGGGATGAGATTCACAGCAAGCTTTCGGAGGTCAGAGTTGAGCTGGCCAGGGAACCTCAGGCAGCAAGTGACACCACTCATGGTTGCAGAAATCAAGTGGTTAAGATCACCAACTGTAAAGGAATAATGAACCAAATGAGCTTATGTTTAACACAGACATCGAACAACAAAACAGCAGTTGCAACACTGCAGAATGGTCACTAATGATGGAGATAAAAGAAATCCAAATTAAGAAATTCAGAATCTACTTGCTGTTTTACATTTATAAAGTTCAACATGTAAGAGATTGCAACAAGCTAACTTACCAACAAATTGCATTTCAAACTGTCATTATACAATGCTCTAAACGATGACTAGCCAGCAATTGTATTTCAAATCGCTCTAACCTATTTATATTATCAGAATTGCTACTCAACATAACGATAAAAAGTGAATATCTAGCAGAACTAAAGCAACGTTAATTCATTAGCAACAAACAAGTTATTCAAAGTAAGGATGCCTCTGGCAGACATATTCCACTTAAATCACAGAATGCTCCATTATTTGCATACTGTTAAGCTATCTCCATAACCTAAATGACAATTTTACATTGCAAAAAAAACAACCAGCCAGATTAAGTACCACATGATCAATTGAACAAAAGAAAAGTAATAAGGAATGTGTCAAATCAAGCAAATCCACAATCACGAAACCATATTTAGGATGCAAGCAAAGGGAATCTAAACCAATCAACTTGAACAACAGCTAACGTAAAAAAAGATGCACACAGAGCTTGAAGTGATTGGAGATGCAACTTAAGACATTTCATCTTTACTTACAGCTGGGGGTAGTCAGTTTAAGAGTTCTGAAGCAAATATCATATAAAGCCTCATTATCCAGAACCATGCACTCATCAGCATTCTCAACAAGCTGATGTACAGAAAGTGTGGCATTGTATGGCTCGACCACTGTATCCGAAACCTTTGGGGAGGGAAACACAGAAAATGTCAACATCATTCTATCAGGGTACTCCTCACGGATTTTTGAGATGAGCAAGGTACCCATTCCTGATCCAGTTCCACCACCCAGTGAGTGGCAAACTTGGAAACCTGCATAAATAACAAAAGGGCATCAATACAAGATATAGAGAAGCAAATGAAAATAAAAAATAGGAGTTGCGGTGAACCTTGAAGACAGTCACAGTTCTCTGCCTCCTTTCTTACAACATCAAGAACAGAATCGATAAGCTCCGCTCCCTCAGTATAATGCCCTTTTGCCCAGTTGTTTCCAGCACCAGATTGTCCAAAAACAAAGTTGTCAGGCCTGAAAATCTGCCCATACGGACCAGTACGAACACTGTCCATAGTACCAGGCTCCAAGTCCATGAGCACTGCACGAGGAACAAACCTCCCGCATGAAGCCTCATTGTAGTACACATTCACACGCTCCAACTGCAGATCTGATGAACCAATGTACCTTCCAGTTGGATCTATTCCATGCTCATCACAAACAACTTCCCAGAACTTTGAACCAATCTGGTTACCGCACTGACCACCTTGCACGTGAAGGATCTCTCTCATTTTTGCTGCTTCAGCAAAAAATAGGATCCCAATTAATCAAAACCCCAAAATTTCACAAAGAACAAATCATTTAATAAGCAATTGACAACTACAGCAAGTAATTTAAACTTCGAACAAATCGAGCTTTACCAAGAGTGATTATCAAACAAATCTATCAAAATTATCCACCAAGATTTAAGCAAACAGAATTCACAATAATACTAACTTCACATGATAACAAAAAAAAATCTAACAGATATAATACTCCAGTAGATTCTCATTTAATAAAAAAACGCAAGAATTAGCAGTAATTTAACAAATCACACTATCAACTAAAATATTGCGCGGGAATGATAAGATGTAATAGAATTGCAATTAGAAATAAATTTAGTGAGGAAAATAATGAAATCTAACTAAATTAACTAGAAACAATTTAATTTCAAAAATTGAATAAAATCGTCACTATAAACTCAATTCAGCAACTATAATAAACTTTAAAAAATCAGAAAAATCAATGAAATCGCTAGCTGGTGAGAGTGTTGCAGAAAATGCAGTGATAGCATAACAAACAAACAGCGAATTATACATATTTTTGAAGATTCAAAGATGGAATCGATTAAGAGCATACATGATCTACAATTTTACCAGATAAATCGAAAAAATTCAAAAAAAAACATCGCAATAAAATTAAGCAGAAACAATACACAATTGATAGATCTATCGAGTAATAATTAACGACAATGTCAATCATAAAAGCATGTAATCTAGAGATAAAACCTTAAAGTTTTAAGAGAGTGAGGGATAAAATTTGATTCTGAGAGAGAGAGTGAGGAGATATGAGAGCTCTACAGAGAAGATTTATGGTTATTTGAAGCGAGGGAGTGAGACAGAGGGTGAATTCGGTTGGTATATATTGGTTCCCTCCTTTTTTTCGAAGATTAGTTTGGAGCCGTCAGATGGTGTAGATGGACTGTTTAGATTGGGTTTTTTGGGCGTGATTATTTAAGTTTGTATTTTAAAAATTTTGCGTGTTTCTTGGACGAACTTGTCCTTGACCGAAATGACGGGAGTGGCCATTGACGGATGTTCTTGGTGATAGGGATATAATAAATACATCCATCATCTTAATTTTATAAACTATCAAATATATAAAATCATTCATTATCAAATTCATGTTTCATCTCAATATAAAGTTTATTATCAATAAATAATCAAAACCAGTGCACTAGACAGAAAACAAAACTATTAGTGACCCCTGATTTTAACTTGATTTTTTTAATTCATGCAAGCTTATTTAAAAGTGTATTTAAAATTAGTTAGGATACTTTGTAAAAGTATGTTTGACATGAAAAAATATTAAATTATAATTCTAATTTACATATATAAAATAAAATAAATATATTTTAATAATTTATTTTAAATTATTTTTATAAACACTTCCCAGTAGAATCGCGAACACGTGCTTAAAGATAATTGTAATGCTGTTGTTCGGGATTTTATATATATAAACTTGAAAATGGCATCATGTTGTGGGCATATGGGTCATTCCACAAGAAACTAGATGCAGGCGTCAGTCATGTATACAGACAAAATGGTCAATGCAAGAAAAAGACATTTTTGTAAATCAGGAATAAAATTCAGCTGATATTTTATTGCAATCAATGCTATCGACCCACTCTAATAAAATAAATAAAATAATGAAAAATACCGGCACCTGAAGCGCGTGTAGGAAACTGTCAACTGTATATGTTGAAAGATTGATTACATTCAAGTTATTTGCGGGCTGAGCAGAATTTTTATTAGAAAATATATTTTAAGTGGATTTTGACTTCTTAATCCATTATTTGTTATATTTTTTTAATGAATATTCATACATTTAAATCTATATTGATTCTATAAGTTTATATCATTATGTTTATTTTATCTTCCTTTTAATTTATTTAATTAACATCGATGAAAATAATAAATTAACATAAAATAACTTGAAATTTTAATAAATGTTATATTTTTAATCATCATAGAATTACTATATAATAAAGCAGATCAGTCAATCAATGTACATCTTGTGGAATGACCATTTTATTTTACTCACATGTAGCTTTTTTTCCACAAAGATTCCTTTTATATGATTTATGGTGGAGAAGATTAACAAAACTTCTTGTACATCTTAAGAGGAAAAAAAATCACTTGCTCCTAGCTACAATCTAGTGTTAAAACATATTAAACACAGTTTGAAAATTATTAAGAATTTTATATTTAGAACAGTCATTTATTAAATTATTATAGAAAACATATTTGTTTAATTTATAGTCTAGAAATCTTTTCTTAAATTTTTTTTAATATTAATAAATACATTTAAACTATCATAATATATATGTATTTATGTGAATACATGGTTCATTGATTTCATCAATTTATACGAATAAGTAATTTATTGGCTAACAATCTTTTCCAAGATACTCAAAGCATTTCGTATAGATTATGAGTAAATCTCATTTTTTTCAAGCATACTTGTTTTATAGTCATCAAGTTATAAATATAAATAATCACTTGATATATATATATATATATCATATTAAGTACCAAAAATTATAAAAATATTTTTACATACTCATTTTTTTAATTAGTACTCTGGTATTTATTTTTCCTACTAAATAAATAGTAGTTATAAATTAAGCACCTTAAATGTTTTCATTTTCAATTATTTTATTTTTTTGTTCAAAAAAGGAAGAAAAAGAAAATGATATTTTCCTAGCCCCACAACGACACCTTGAAAAGGCGCGTGTGGCTATTGTTCGAATGAAAGAGACAAGACTGTCGCAGGAATTAGCCAGAAAGCCACGTGAGATAAGGCTCGAGGACGTAGGACCCGGCTATTCTGCCACCCAATCAATCACCAAAGGGCTGCTTGCAATATTAACTATAGTTAAAAACCAACCACGCCCTCTAGTTAAAAATGGAGACCCGATCTATGGTGCCATGTGACACTGATTGGTGTATGTCAATTTGACTTCAAGAATAAAAAATGCCCCGAGACAAAGAGTTAAAATTTTTATATATTAAGGCCAAAATAATAATTATAATATTATAATTACAGTAATCTATATAGTAAAACAAAATCAACAAAAAACCAACAACAATTACAAAAGTAGGCTACATCATACATGTATTGTCCGAAAACGACTCATAATATATCACAAGCGTGTAAATTAATATATTTCTATTTTTTTTTATCAAAATAAATATTCAAATTTGTATGTATCTTAATTAATCCTATATAAACACTAAAATTAATAATTATATAAGCTTTCATGGATTATTTATTAAGGGTGACTATGCATTTTCATGGACTCTTGGTTCACCGTGTTTGATAATATTTTTTTTAAAAAAATATTTTTTTTAAATAATTTTTTAATATTTTTTAATATTATTTTATTATATTTTTAAATAAATAAAAAAAACCCTTATCCACACTCTCATCCAATCACTAACTCGAGCACGAGCAGGAGTAACGTTACCATCTGCTAGTCAATTAAAAATCTTATTGCAAATGTCTGACAAATATTCCATACCTAAATCCGACGTGACTCGAAGCTTCGTCATGAAAATACATACAAAATAATTAAAGCAACCTTTAATTAACTCAACTTTATGCTAACTGTTATCATTGCCATATACTATCTACATTAAATTTCTATTATTACGTAGGGTCTATTTACTTTTTTTATATATACATCTTATAATTTTAAATAAATCTATAATAAAAAATGCAATTGGACCCCCTGCTAATTACATGGGCCGCGGAATTTCTAGGCAAAGACTCTTGGAAACCTGAAATTATCTACCACTGGGCTTCCTAGCTGCCCATAAAACGTGAGCCTGGAAACTTTCAATACAAAACATGGGTTTCATCTCCACGCTAAGCTGTAATGGGCTTTGAAGAAGACTGGATCGAATGAGGGGCCCATCTTTGAACCATCTTCATGCTAAGAAATCGGATTTTTAGTGATTTTTATTTTCAGCCTTGCAAATACTCCATTGATTGAGGAAAAGGTGATTTAGTTTTTTGGCTTGAAAAAACAATAAATTAATGTAAATTTCTACTGTTTTTTTCTTGAATAAATCAATGTAATCCCTAACTAAATGGAGATATTATTAAAAAAATCATATTATTTAAAGTAAAAAAAAACAGTCGGGAGAGAAAAGGGTTAGAAGCTTTTAGATCTAGTTGTTCATAGCCTGGACGGTCCCATTAGTTTGTGAGATATTTTAATGGCTAGATCATGATTGTTTTAAGCGACATTATGCATCAGAGTTAAACTTTCTGACATCATGCATCAAACTTTCTAAAGTAGCTAAAGAAGTAAAGATTAATCTAAGATCAAATTCATCACATCTATATTTGTTGCTTAATCATCGGGATAGAAAAGAAAGGTAGTGGTCAATAACAATGGCTGGTGGAGCGAGCATCGGACATGGAGTGTTTGAGATAATGATATAGAATGTTTTTTTTATTTATATAATAAATTTCTATGAGAAAAAAAACTAAAAACAATTTAATATCTACAGAAGGGGGCTAATTTAAAGTCCTGAAAATATAAAGGGAAAGGGCCCCCCATCTCCTGCATGCAAGAACAAAGTCCTACCAGGGATATGATTGCCGCAACAAGTTCTTCGAAATATGAAGATACACATATGGTTTACTTCAAAATGAAAGATCTCTAATGCAGGTGTTATCGGCAAGCTCAAGCTTCCATGGACGTGACACAGAGGCATGGGGAGCTTGATTTTCTTTGAAAATCATCCACTTTTACAGAGCTTACAACTTTTTGCATGATAAATATTTCTTCTTCACGAACTTTAGATGGGAATCATTGACAGATTGTCAGGAAATCTGGAGCCAATATCACCATGAGGGCCTGGCCTATGTGAGTTTAATTTCGTTTTGGGACTACCCCATGCAAGCTGGGGCTTGGACCCTACCATGTGAAGGTGTTGAGGATGCTTACAAACATCTTGATGGCTTCGCCATAAGATAAAGGAAGAAAAAGGCTAGCTACCACCCCACCAAAAAATAAAAAAAAAGTGAAAGAGGAAGACAGGAATACCCTAAGGGTTTTAATAGCTGGCAAGTTTGATTTCGTTGAAGGTGGGACTTGCTTTTGGTGAGGTTCATTCTTCTTCTTTTCTAGCATAAACCCAAATCCTTACATGAAAATATGAAATCTTTTAAATTGAATCTACTGAATCATTTTAAGTGTTGCATTTAAGTACAGTTTAATCCTTTGATTCATTATACTAAATACAAGAAGCTAATATTGAAACTAGTTTCTTCAAAATAGTTATATACCTCTTTTTTATTGGAACATTTGAAGGGATATTAAAATTAAGGTGATCAGAGTAGTGTATATATATATATACACACACACACATAAATTGAATTATATATTTTTTAAAATTTATATAATTGAATTCAATTATAGTAAATAATTTTTTCTAAAACTTTCCATGGATGCTGTTTTTCTATAATGATAATTTGCCAAAAAATTAAGAAAGTCTATCAGGGGAAAACGTTTTCGATAACAATAATGTTTCTGAAATTAATTAGCAAAACTACACTACTTTCTCTCAAGATTGTTCTCCAATAAAAATAAGATTAATCCAACAACGTAGACTTACATGGAAATTGATAAAAACATCTAACGTTTCGAGAAATCTAAAAGGATAGCGAATGATGGACAAGGAGAAGCTAAAAAGCCAAAGCCCCACAAGACCACCAAAGCTGGGAAGTTAGGGCACAATTCCAGGGATTCTTGGGGCATGGTTTGTTAAACCCTAATCATACTTTCAACCCTCCACTGCTATATACATGATTAGAGACAACTGAGTTTCTCCTACCAAAGCTGATCAGAGGGCTTAGAATCAAACTAACCCTAGTTAGACATCATACCCTAATGCTCTGTTTAATTATATTACGCCACAGCCTGCTGGCGGTATACCTTGAGATGATCATTCGGCGCAGAGTAGTATACGTTCTTGCAGAAGCTGCCTAAAGTGATGATAAGGTGGTCGTTCAGGATTTGTTTAACAAAATAAATGGCTCTTTTCCAGCTAATTAATGATGATTAAGACTTGTTTAACAAAATTACTAAAGCAACAGTACCAGCACGTATGCATACAGACAGCTTTAGTTTGATTTTTGTTTCTGTAATAAACTGTTGTGGCCATGTTTGGATTGATGGCAGTGGAGCCTGCCATAAAGCGAAGAAGTTAAGGAAAGAAATGAATGGAAACACTGAAATCCTTCCTCTCGAGTCTCTTTCGGGTGTTATTTTTCATGCTCTTTAATTTGTTTCTTTTCGGCAATCAATTTTGAGCACTGCATGGCGTGTTTGGACTCTGTCTTTCACATGCAAGGCTTGCATTTCCCCCCCATTTAAAATCAATTTACGTATCAGTGAAGCTAATTAAATCTACCTGTTAAACAATCTTAAAAACCCTCTGGTGTTTTTTTTTTGTTCTTGAAAGTATATTAATTTGAATAGTGAAAAAAACATTAACGTGGAGGCATTTTAGAAAAATCTGATACAGAAACCACGAGATTTGATTCTTAATTTCAAGTGTATTTGATTTTCAAACATACACACACACATATATATATGTTACGATGAAGTGAAAATGCAATCTTGCATTCTTAATTAGTATTGTCTATGATGCTCATTTCTCAATGCAAATGATGGTGGTATGGACCTTGTGGAGTTGGAAATGTGAATTTGCTGTATTGTTTTGGGATGGAGATAGATTATGTTCTAGCCAAAATCCAAAAGACGTTGACAGTTGACAACCTTCTCTCGATCGGCCACACTCTCATGCACCAAATCTCCATGCATTAATATTGCCCCAACCTCTATTGCGGTATTTGATTAAAGACATTTTTTATTATTGTGTTTTAAAAGTTTTTTTAAAAAATATTTTTTATTTATTTTTTAATTTTTTTAGATCATTTTAATATTAAAAATAATTTTTGAAAACTAAAAAAAAATATTATTTTAATATAATTCTAAACAAAAAAACCTCTTAAAAATAACATTAACAATACTTCTAAACCATAAATATTACAACGCATCCTATCCACGTTTTATTACGACTGTTTGCCTCCACCTAAGACTTAATTTTCGATGGGGGCCTCCAATCAATCCACGGGATCATGCACTCGATATATATATATATATATATATTCATTTATGGTATCGCACAAATCAATGGCAATCAATATATATTAAGTTATTAGTTTTATCTTTTTTCATATACAAAAGTATAACAACAATGAATTTGTTTAGGCTGCTTTTACATTTGAAATTGAGTTTATCTATGTTTTTTTTTTTTAAAATCAAATTAATGTTTTTTAGTTATTTTTAATGATTATGATATGTTAATATTAAAGAAATAGATAATTTGTTTTTTAAAAACTAGTTTACACTATAATATTAAACAAACACTTAGACCTAGCTAGCGAGTATGTTCTTTAACCAGCCTAACAACTTGCTAAATATGGAAGACAAAATGAAAAAGTTGTTCATGGAAGATGTAAAATGCATTGCGAAAACAAAGCCGATAATATTCTAATAGCTATTGTTTTAAAATATTTTTTAAATAAATAAATACAAGTAAAAAAAATCGTATGTGGATGTATCTTAAAAAATTAACTGGGAAAGTATCATGACAAGAAAGTGGGACCAAGCATGAAGAGAGTTGCAGGCTTTGGCTTTTACTTTCAACAATTTGACCAGACACATTTTTATAACACAAAAATTACACTAACATGACACGTTCATTGTTGATGCTGTTGAGAGAGAAGGAGACAACAGACACAGAGCAAAAAAAGAAAGTTGGGCAGCCAGGCTACCCCAACAAAGTCTTTTCCTTTTACTAAAGTAATTCTCCTCATTTAAGATTCTTCACCTTCTCTTCTTACTTCACATTCCCCTCCCCTACCCTCTCTATTTCTCTGTAATCTTGCAGTGTCAACTTGCTACAAGAATCCTTCTTGCATGAACTGTTGTTAAGCTATTTTGTTGTGCTGATATCTCTGTAAGTTTTTTTTTCTTTTTGCCTTGTCTTTTTTATATATATAACATATAAATTAAGGTTTGGATCTCAAGTTTTGCTTTTTAGTAGTGAAGTTTTGATCTTGGCTGTGATTCCGAGAGTTGCTTGAGAATTTGCAATGTGATTTTATGTTGTGTGTTTAACTTCTCAGAAGAAAGTTTATGGCTTGGTTGGTGAAGAATTTGTTCTGTAGAGATATTTGGTAATGAGGGTTGGAGCTGTTGAAATGTAGTTGAAGACATATACTTGTTAACTGCAACTCCAAGTAAAGAACATACTTTTATGGACTAATTTGTCTCCCCCCTTTTTTTCCATGGATGTATTATTGAGCTGGCTCATGTCCTTTTGCAATATTAGAGTAGTTTGGAAAAAAATTATGTTGGAAATTGGAGAACAATTTTGCTGCAGATCGATGAACATTCTGTTCTTTAATTGAAGTTCATCATTTGGTTTGAAGTAGGAAGTTATTTGAAGTTTGATGCACTGCGAGATTCGTTACTTGTTGGCATTAGCAAGTTGAGTTTCCATTTTATTCGTAAACTCAACCATCAATTTCTTTCATACCTTTACTCAATGTGATATATGGCCCTTCAATGACTTCAAATCCTCTCTGCCTCTGTGCATTTCAATATTAATTTCCCTGGTTGGATTGTGTTCTTTTCAATACAACTAAATATGAACGATCAATACTCCAGGTTTGTTAATCTGCACAAAATCTGATGTTGTTTTTTGGGATTGGCTTATGGAGAGCAGGAACCTATTCTGAATAAATGACGAAGATAAGCCCAGAAATTGAGGAAAATATGCAGGGAGAAGTAATTTTTCCTGTTTCAGCTGATGTGAGCTTTGCTTCTGATGGGTTTCCGAAATACAAATTAGGACCTGATAATCAGATTTTGGAAGAGCCGAAGGAGGAGAACAAGGGTCCATCTTTAAAGGAGGTTGTTGAACAGGAAACTATGCAGTTGTCGGATCAGCACAAGCGACTCTCAGTTCGTGACCTTGCTTGTAAATTTGACAAGAACTTGACTGCTGCTGCTAAGTTGGCTGAAGAGGTTCTCTAAATTTCCCACCTTTTCCAATGTGGTTTTATTTGTTTTTTACACGTGACACACACAGATGCGTGTGCACAATTGAGGAGTACTCATTTAACATTGAACACAGCCTTCTTCTTGCAATTGAAATCTATATCCTTTATTTCCTTAGCTTAATCAAAGGACATCTGCCCTTTCCCTGTCAGCCGGTCTTTTCTTAAAAGAGTGTTCTTTTGACGAGGATGGATGACAAAATTACTCACTCTTGTTTCTCTGGACGTTCAGGCAAAGCTTAGAGAGGTGGCTTCTTTGGAAGGACATGTTCTTTTAAAGAAGCTTAGAGATGCCCTGGAATCTTTAAGAGGATGTATGGCCGGGCGAAACAAGGAGGATGTGGAGAAAGCCATATCTATGGTCAGTCTTTTTCCCAGCTTTTCCATTTCCTTTTCTGTATAAAAGCCATTGATAGGCAGACAGTCTTCTATATGTTTCAAGTAGTAACATGTAGTTGATATTTTCAATATGCATTTAACACTTTCGTATAATTTAGCTACCACTTTCAGTTTCTAATTGTATTTTGTTGTTTTTGCATCCAGTAACTTCCATCTTTATTTAAAATTTACTGAAGAAGCCTTCTTTCTGCATTTATAATTTTGTTTCTACATTTGCAATATGATAATTATTGTCAACTATAAATTTTTATGCAGGTGGAGGCATTAGCAGTTAAACTGACTCAAAACGAAGGGGAATTAATTCAAGAAAAATTTGAAGTGAAAAGGCTGGCCAACTTTCTTAAACAGGTTGGTCGACAGTGTTATAAATTTGCATATAGATTTAAAGAACTACTTCCTGGAAAAAATATCAAATGGTGCCCTTTTGTAACTTCAATGTGACATTTCCCCTTACTTTCTTATGCTGCTTGGTAAATCAAACATAGGATAGGATTGACTTTGAGGTTTTGTATCACTTAGGATACCATGTGATTCTCTCATCCTAATGGCATAACCGTTGGTGATCCTAGAACAATGCCTCGGAGCCGTGCTCCTGATGCTCTCCTTTTGATTGCTGATGCTCTCCTTTTGATTGCTGAAGTTTCTGTAATTTGTGCCTGTGAAAACCTTACGTGAATGCATTTCTTATTTAGCCTTTTCTTTTCCACCCTCTAAAATCCTTAGCAATATTAATTTTTATTTTATTTTTTGTCTCCAGGCTTCAGAAGATGCTAAGAAGTTAGTGAACCAAGAAAAGTCTTTTGCTTGTGCTGAAATTGAAAGTGCCAGAGCAGTTGTGCAAAGGATCGGAGAAGCCCTAGATGAAGAAGAAAGGGATGCTCAAAATTCAAAAAACCAGGCTGCTGTGAGTTTCTCATCTTTGAATGTCTTCTATTAAATCATTTGTTATCACTCAGTTAATTCTATCAAACACCATTTTTTCCCAGTCTTCTTGCTAAAATTGCCTGTTCTTTCATAAACATGATTTTGCATAATTTTGTTCACTGTATTGCTGGAGATTTGGCCTGGATATGGCATAATGTAATATACCTCTCCTTTAGAAACTTTGCTATATTATCTTTATACTATTACTACAATAGCATTTTGCATAAAACAATACAAGTACAAGGTCTGTGATATCAATTGGAGCATGAGATGGCTATCAAATATGCCATGACAATATCTGTTGACGTTGTTGTTACTGCAGGATGTGGAGGAACTAGTCCAGGAGGTTCAAGAGGCTAGAAGAATAAAATTATTACATCAGCCAAGCAAGGTATACTGATACTGTTCCTTCTCATTTGTTATAGAAGATAAGATATTTATGGTTCCATCTTATTTTTGATTCATAAATTGGTAAATCAATTGAGAGAGATCGGTTCTTTGAAATTGGTTTGTGTTCCTCTGTTTATGTACTGTTCCATTTACATCAATTACACTTGCACAAATGCTTTATTTGCCTGCTCTTTTGCATTTTTCTTGGGCACAAATATTCAGGCCCAGGAACGAAACAGTGACGTGAAGAATGTATATCTCCATTATATAATTGTTCAACTTGCAGAGTGAGTGATTAGAGTTGCTTATCATTCTTCACATAACCTTAAAACGATCTGTTGGTGGTAATTTAATATTAGCCTCGTTCATTTTTTTAAAAAACATTTTATGTGCAAGGCTCATTTATCCAGTTGTGAGTGTTATGGGTTCATTTAACAGTTTTTATTGACCGTAAGAATACAACACTTTCACAGGTTATGGACATGGAACATGAGCTCCGTGCACTACGGAATCAAATTCGGGATAAGTCTATAGTTTCAGTGAAACTCCAGAAAGAGGTTTGTTTAACGTTGTTATAATTTTCTAATTTCTCTCATGCAAACGACCTCTATTATAATATTTCTCTTTGGCTGACATGATCTAAGTTTTCTCTTAATACATGTCAGAACAGTTGTACTGATGATCTCCTTTTCTTTTCTAGCTGGCAAAGAGCAAGAGAGCTGAGCAGAATAAATCTGCTCCATATGTCCTAGATGGTTCCGAAACTCTAGGTTCATCTCTACAACTCAAGCCTCGTTCTGATAGTTCTCTACCCCTTTCGAAGTGTTCAGTTCAGTGGTTCCGTGTATCATCTGAAGGCAGCCAACATGAAGTTATTTCAGGTATTCAGTTGGATTTTGTAGCACATTTAGGAAAAATATCTCTTTGATCAATTTGTAATATATTTTGTGTTTTGCTTTGCTTCCTCCCTATTAATGGAGGTTCAAGTTCTTCCAGAAGCAGAATTCTCTATTGGTATTAATAATGACTTTGTATCTCACGGTGCTTCGTCTGGAATTTGCTTTAAAACAATTAGGTTTCCACTGTCCAGTTTAGTCTCAAGCCTCCTTAAGCACAATCCTGGATTGTGTCATCAGAGATGAAATTCACTAGGCATTTTAAGCTTTGACATTCTTCTCCGTGTCCTAACTCTTAATGCTTCCCGCGTATCTTAAAGATGGCAGTTGGGATGATTCAGGAGCCTTTACATTTGTTTTCATCTTGCATAATTCAATGCTTTTATTCTACAGGTGCCAGTGAAATATTTTACGCTCCGGAACCCTTTGATGTTGGCCGGGTATTGCAAGTGGACATTGTTTCAAATGGCCAGAGAGCCAGTGTAACAACTTCTGGCCCCATTGAACCTGGTTGGTGTTACTTATGAGATACCGTGTAGATAACAATTTCATTCTTGTGATTCTGTATTATCCCACATGTGAGGTTTGTAAGGAATTTGATTTAGAAAAAAGGAATGGCCAATGGACCTATGTGCAGCAAGGAATTTCTTTTGGGTAGTGAGGACAAATAGGCCCAACTCAATTTTGCACTTGTACGTCCAGAGGTAGTTTAGTTGCACACATTGCTTAGGGCAGTTCTGCGGTTGTCCAATCCTTCCCTTTCCGTGCTATTCTTATCATTTTTGTGTAATCTCTATCAGATTGCTAGACAGGGTCCTCTTTTATTAGCGGTGCTCAAGAATTATACTAATGCATCAAATTACTCATAACAGCTGCAGGATTGGCAAGCCATGTAGAGAATCTCCTGAGAAAATCTAGCTTTGAATTTAGCGTAAGTGACCTTGTTCTTTCCCTTTCGTTTCTGCTTAACGCTTCTTATTGTATCGCAATAATATGTGTTTTCGTCATCTTCCAAAAACAAACACACACATGCAAGAATAAACACGTACAAACATGATGATATTACATGTATTTCACTTATTTTTACTTGGTTCTGACAGTTCATGTAATGCAGGTGGTTATTTCCCAGATGAATGGACAGGATCATGCATCACATTCTGTTCATGCGTTTAATGTGGGGAAAATGAGGATAAAGCTTTGCAGAGGGTGGATTACAAAGGCTAGAGAAATTTATTCGATGTCAATGCTGGTAAAACAACACGACCAGCTACACTGTGAGCGAGTTTGTTGTATCACTCTGACCATTGCCCTTTTCTACCTGCAGTTATGTGGAGTTAGAACCAGCAGCAGCACTGCTGCCAAGTCATTGTTTTGGCAACCAAGGAAGGGCCTTTCATTCGTATTAACATTCAACTCTGAGCGAGATAGGAACGCAGCGATAATGCTCGCCAGGAAATACGCTTATGATTGCAACGGGGTACCTTCTTTATTCTTTCTGTATATACACCAACACAATCATTTCAGCACTACAAGTTCCGTCCATCTCCCTGACATTTTTCCAAAAAACTTTATCGTCCCTCATCGTAAACCCTGGTAATTGCAGGTCATACTTGCCGGACCAGAAGATCAAGCATAGAAGAAAATGTGACTGACCAAGTTTTTTCTTAACAAGATGCGAGTATAATCAAGTTTTCATAGCTTGAGTGATTGTATTTGTACGCGTGTATGTGTGTGTTTGCCATGGTGAAGAAGAATACATACACCTTTCTGATTGTTTTTGGATTTCAGCTAATTTGGTTGCTGTCGTTTTAGGCATAGTTTTTTGTTTGCCTAATCGTCTGTTGTAACAAATTCACCATTTTTGATTGATTGGTTCTTTTGTGCCTTCTTGTATATCCTTAACAACAAGATTTGGGTTCGAACCATTTGTGGTTTTCGACACAGCAGAGGTAGAGTGAGTCTTGAAGTATGTGTTTGGCAATGCGGCGAGCATGCATTGTTTTGATGTTTTATAATGAAAAATCTGTTGAGTCAATAGTTTAATGACATTACAAACCAATGGATTATACAATAATCAGTAAGGTTTGATTTAGGCAAGTTAGGGTTCATGATGAGAAGAAGATAAGATCACCTTGGATGTATAGCAGAACATTGGGAAGATTCATGAACTAGCACTCAACCAGAATTGTCCGTTAAAGTAACTCGATTAAAAAAGTGACACCTCAAGTTTTACAAAAATGATTAAACTCTACTTTACAAAATAAAAAATAATATTAAATTGGTTTTTATATTATTATATTAAACTAATTCAAAAATAAAAAATAATAATTTCATATTAAAAAGATAATTTTTCTATGAAACGTGTTCTTAAATGAGGCTTGGTATCAATTTGGTTTGGAGGGTAATCTAATTAAACTTGAGTTTATGAAGCTTAATATGAAGATTTTGTTTATTTTAAATTATATTATTTTAAGGTTAACTCAATAAACCTATAACCCGGTCTTGGAATAAGTTATACCTATCCCGGATTTCATAAATATGATTCGATAATTAAAGGAAAAATATAAGACATGAAGATATTCTTATTATTTTTGGTGAATTATAAATTTTATATTCTTTATTATTATTTTCTTTTTTTTCTTAAAGTAAATTCTACTAAATTATTAATAGAATTACTATTGTATAATTTTCCGAGGTAGAACATGCTTGTGTGATGTGATGGGCTTTGCTGATTTGTCATTTATTTAACTATTTACATATGCTTTTGTAGTTTCTACTCTCTTTTATTCTAATTAAATTACATTAATGTTAGATGAAAGCATATATCATATTAAACATTAAAAAAAGCTCAGGTTGATGATATTTTGAAATTTATAATTAAGATTTTTTTTTGTATTAATAGGAATTATATTTTCTTATAAAAAATAAACACTACGACTAATTAGATACTTAAATATTGCTGAGTTATTTGTATATTAACTTTAAAGTTTAAAAGTAAAAGTAAATTTAATTTAAAATTAAGACTATATTTATTTCATGTAAAATAGTTTGTTATTGAAAAACTTTATATATGAAAAATGTCTTTATTACAAAATATATTATTTTTCCTTATTTACTTATTTTAACAAAATGTATTTAGAAACAATTGTTTGATATATATAAGAATAAGTCTGCTAATTAACTATATATAATAAAATAGTTAATTAGCAGACTTATTCTTTAATGGAAAAACCTCATAAAATATTTCCATCTTAGAGAATAAAGCAATAATAGCAATAGTAATAGTAATTATTATTATTATTATTATTATTATTATTTATTATTATTATTTTTCTATAACACAAAAATTTGCATTAACAAAGAAAATGAGAAAAATATACCATGAAAATATAATTTACATGAAAAAAATAAAGGCTAAATTTTAGAATAAAATTATTTTATCATTGATGTAAAAATATTTCTGATAAATTAAAAATTATTTTTAAAATAAAATAAAATATATGGTTTTATGGATTTTGTTTCATTATAGTTTTTTTATTTAATAGTCTAAAAGGGAAAGCAGAAGAAGAAACGACTCATTCTCCAATTAAAAAAAGCCAAAACAAAAGTATTTGTCTAAAATAACTCACCCCGATACTTATGTCACCAAAGCTCCATCAAACCATCGTCATAACAGGACACGCGTCAGGGTCCATGGAAAGCGGCAGGGTAAAATAACTCGTAGCACGTAAACGTAACTAAACTTGTAGTGGAGTTAGCATATCCAGACTTTCTTACCTTGGATGCAATATTTTAGTACAACGGTAACTTTTAGCCCACTGACTCTAATCTCACCAACGGCTATAAGGCTCTGGCGCTTTCTAGGCCAAAGGATTAGAAACAGATCGGACGGACAAGAATTAAAAATAAACTCGACCGTTTGAAGTGAAGCGGTGGCTCCTCAGCTTCAAAAGGAGGGGTTTCTCTCATTTTTTATTTCCCTATCCCTGAAATTTTCTCAGATATCATTTGAAAGGTTCAGGAGAAGAAGAAGAAGAGAAGAAGAACTAGAAGAAAAGCCTGGAGAGAGAAGTAGGGGGAGATTTAGTTGCATTCAAAAGTGATACATCATAACAAGGGTTTTCTTTAACCAATCTAAAATGGCTTCAAGGGTTCAACAACATCAACAAGAAGTCAGAGGTATTTTGATCTTCTTTCTTTGTATTTTGTTCTTTTCCTTTGTTTTTTTCCGTCGTTAATTAATTGGTTCTTTTCTGGTTTTTAATCTAATATTGGTATCTTAAGATATTTTTTTATTTCAAGGGTTTCTTTTAGGTTTTTTGATTAATCAATCTGATGATATGATTGAAACCCAAATGCGACTACATGTAAATTGGTTGTTTTAGGTGTTTGATTTACCTTCTAGGTGTAGTTTGATTAAAAAAATTAGATCTCGAGTTAGATTTTGCTGCTTTCCCTCTTTGATATGTTTTCTCTGTAGTTTCTGTTTGGTTGCTGAGAAAAATAAAGGAATCCTACCAGAGAGGAAACGAAAGGCTGACTAAAGTTACCTACTTTTCTTTTTAATTTCCGTTTTAGGTTTCACTATCTCATTATTTTATTGCTCATGTTGATGGGCTTCTAATGAATAATAAATCTGTCACAGGTGAAGCAGTTGTAGGCGTAAACAAGAATGTGAAGAAAAATGCAGCAGCGGGTGAAGGAATAAACCGTCGTGTTCTTGGCGATATCGGTAATCTTGTTACTGTTAGAGGAATGGAAGGCAAACCTCAGCCAAGTCGCCCCATTACTAGGTAGGTTTATCTCTTTCTTTCAGTTATTTGTGTTTTTTTAGTGAAAATTGATTCAGTTTTGCTGATATATGTGTTCTTTGATAGGAGTTTCTGTGCTCAATTGCTTGCCAATGCTCAAGCGGCAGCAGCTACAGAGAACAACAAGGTTCAATCTTTTTAAACCAGTTATCGGCGTTAAAATTTATAGACTGCAGATTTTGGGTTCTGCGTGTGTGATTTCTGTACTGAGCTAGGATTCCGGGTTTTCCTTTAATGCAGAAACAAGTATGTGTCAATGTGGAAAAGGTGCCTGCTGCTGGTGTTGATGGAGTTGCTCCAGCGGGTAGGAAGGTTGCAGTGAAAAAGCCAGCGCAGAAGAAAGTTACCGTGAAGCCAAAGCCTGAAGAGGTGGCTGTAATAAGCCCCGATAGTAAAGAGGTTGTTAAGCAAGAGAAGCCAGTGAAGACGAAAAAGGAAGGAGAAGGATCTACAAAGAAGAACAAGCCAACTCTTACCTCAGTCCTCACTGCTAGAAGCAAGGTGATTGATTATATTGACATCTTCTTTCGAAACTTTTTGTTAGCATATGGAGTTTTCTTGTGTTAATTCGGTCCTTATTTCAGGCTGCTTGTGGTATTGCAAAGAAAATAAAGGAGCAGATCATTGATATTGATGCTGCTGATGTTAACAATGATTTGGCTGGGGTTGAATACGTTGAGGACATCTACAAGTTCTACAAGCTAGTTGAGGTATGTATATTTAAAGAGGAAATGAAATCTACAAGCTTGTTGAGGGATGTCTAAAGTGTACATCTTTGCCTGATGTTCTGGTGTTTGTTGATTTTTTGATGCAGAATGAGAGTCGGCCTAATAATTACATGGAGATGCAGCCTGAGATAAATGAGAAAATGAGAGCCATTCTTGTGGATTGGTTGATTGATGTGCATCAGAAATTTGAGCTTTCACCCGAGACTTTTTACCTCACAATCAATATTATTGATAGGTTCCTTTCAGTAAAGACAGTTCCAAGAAAGGAATTGCAACTTGTGGGCATCGGTGCTACACTTATGGCCTCCAAGTACGAAGAGATATGGGCTCCTGAGGTAATTAAAACCTTTCCCCTTCTGTGAATGGATCAAGTAGATTATTTTCCAGGTTTGATGAATTGGATTTTTCAGGTAAATGACTTGGTGTGCATTTCAGACAGAGCTTACAGTCATGAACAGATTTTAGTTATGGAGAAGACAATATTGGCAAACCTGGAATGGACACTGACAGTGCCTACACACTATGTATTCCTTGCTCGTTTCATCAAGGCATCAATTCCTGAGAAGGAAGTGAGTTAGAAAAACTCATGATATAATAATATTGATGATATATACTGTACTCTCTCTTGATCCATATAATATTCCATGTACTATTTACTTATCTAGCAGTTTTTATTTATTTAGGTGGAGAACATGGTCAATTACATAGCTGAGCTGGGCATGATGCATTTTGACACTATAATGTTTTGCCCATCAATGGTTGCCGCCTCAGCAGTCTATGTGGCCCGATGCACACTAAACAAAACCCCTTTCTGGACCGACACACTTAAGAAACACACTGGTTTCTCGGAACCACAACTAAAGTAAGTCTTCATAATGTTATTCACTGGCAAGGTTCCAGTTTGAATGATTTCATTTGACTGATGATATTGTTTTGTCTTTTTTTCAACAGGGATTGTGCTGGTTTGCTAGTGTATTACCACTCTAAAGCTGCAGAACATAGACTTCAGACTATTTACAGGAAGTACTCAAAGCCTGAGCGAGGAGCTGTTGCACTACTACCACCTGCCAAAAGTCTCTTGCCTGGTGGATTGAGTAAATGAAGAACACCAAGTTTTTTTATTTCGAAATTCACATTTGCTTATGTGAGAGCAGAAAATGAAGATCACCAAGTTTTTTTATTTCGAAATTCACATTTTGTGAGCAGAAAAATATGTCTGGACCAGATTGTTGGATTATATTAATTTGTTTTTTTGCCTTTTGAGCAATAAATTCTCTTTTCTTTTCTTAAATTTAGTACTCTAAAAGTTCAAGGACCCATACGGTTTTTATCACACAGATTAGCCATTATTTCTGCAACAGATAAAAATAATAATAATTAAAACCTCATTGTTATATATTTTTTTAAAATCCTATCTTTTGGTTAAAAGAAAATTGAAGAATCCAATTTTTAAATCCTATCTTCAAAAGTTTTTTTTTTTTTACAATATGGTTAATTTCAATTATTCCCCAAATTATCCATCAAAATTAGCCTCCGTTTGCAAGTGACATAAATTGTCTTGGATCAATTTTTAGCCCCAAATTCATCAAATTCTTTTTTTCTTGTCTCACATACATATTACTAAAGAAACTAAAACAGATCGCTGAATCCCGTTCATTTACTGTTCATGCTCATTCATTTGTACTTGTATCTTGGGGTGTATGTTCAGCTACGTCTCACAATTAAATTTCACGAGTGCGCTTACCTTTTAAAATATAACCGACACGCCTACTTTTAAGAAATCAAAGATGCACATAACTTAAAAGAAGCCACGTAGATATAGATGTGTTGGAGAAGAGGGTAATGAAATTTGGTGTGGAAGTAGACAAAAAAGAGTCCATTGATTGCAAATCAAAAGGAGCCACGTAGATATAAATGTGCTGGAGAATAGGGTAATGAAATTTGGTGAGGAAGTGGACAAAAAGAGGTAATTACATGGCATTCAATGTATGGCCCACCAACGGTCAAGAGCTTTTATCAGACTTCTTTTTCTTTGTTTATTTTTCTAATAATGGTGATATCCGGGTAGTTTATGCATGCTATAATTTTTTCATTAACAAAACACTAAAACACACTAAAACACATCGTTGTTTCATCTGTAGAATCACTGTTCATTGACAATTTGATTCGGTGTGTCAAGCGAGTTCGTTTGACTTTTTTTTTTCTATTCATAAACAGTGTATTAGTGATTTTACCCTCAAAAACGACAAAAACGCCGTTGGTTTCGAGGGCTCCTCGGTAATTGACCATTTCCGGTCCAATCCGCCCGGTACTTCCGACCGATTTTTAATTTTTTAATATTTCATTAAACGGTGCATTAACGATTTTGTCCCTCAAAAAGAACAAAAAACACGCCTGCGTGGGAGGGCTTCACAATAATTAGCCAGTATTTTTTTTATCTGATTATTGTGGGCGCATCGTCTGATGCGTCGTCCATTTCCGCGCTCACGCGTGATTCGGGAGGCGCGTGCTGATTCATACAGCGTCCAAAAATGCACAATCGGCGTCTAGAATGGTTTTCCGGCATGTTCCCTTTCACATGGTGCGCGCGCGCGTGTCACTACGATTTCCCAAAACGTGTCAATGGTCGTTTGAATTTTCCCACCACTTCTTCTCTCCTGATTGCGCTAGATGACGTCAATGAAGCTGTCTTTTTGTCAAATTTCATATCAGTCCCTATACTTTATACTTTGTTTTCCAGGCCCTTATTGCTATTATATAGGTTTTGATTTGTTTCAATTTCGTTCTTCAATTGAAATTAATTATATATTGAAGTTTCAATTCGGTCCTCATACTTTTAATTTTCCAGGTTAGGCTGGAATTCATAAATATTTTTGGTATCAAAGTTTTGATTGATTTCAATTTCATCTTTCCATGCAAATTTATTATAAATCCTTAATATTTTCGGTATCAAAGTTTGATTTTTTTTCAATTTTATCCTTCTATGCAAGTTAATTATGGATTTCAGTTTCATTTCGATCCCAAATCTTTTAATTCCAGGTTTTGTTTTAAATGATTTAATTTCAATTTTTGGATTTACTTCAATTTTATATTTTAAATTAAATATATTATTTAAAATATGTCAAATTAATTATATATTTATATATTTATGTCAAATTAAAATATGTGAAACCATTCTAGACGCTCGATTGTGCATTTTTGGTAGTTTATTTTAAAATATGTCAAATTAAATTTATAGAGTTGTTTTAATATTTATTGAATATTATCACCTAAAAATGTATAGAGAGATAAAATTATGATCTAAGATTGTCCTTTAAATTAAATATATTATTGAAAGTATGTCAAATTAATTATATATTTGTATATTTATGCCAAATTAAAGTATGTCATACTAATTATATATTTTAATATTTATTGAATATTATCGCCTAAATATATATAAAGATAGAGAGAGAGAGATATGATCTAAATTTTTTTTTCAAAAAAATAATATCAATATTCTTAAATACATTTAATATAATAATATGATTAATAAATATTATATAAAACAAAATTGTCTTTGAATTTAAATTTGATACTCTTTTGTTTAAGTTTATTTCTTACAAAAATATTTACAATATTTTCATTTTTAATATTTGAAATCTAATATTGCTGGGAAAAAGAAACAACTCAAAAAAATATTATAAATTTACTTAGGTTATCTACAATTAAACAATATGCGAGTCACTTCCCGTTTTGATTACGTTGTTCTTTTTATACGGCAAATAAGTCATTATAGCACACAAAATATTTAAGTTTATTTTTTTAGAAATTTACAATATTTTTATTTTTAATGTATCGGATGTAATATTACTGAGGAAAAAAACAACTAAAAAAATTTAAAAAATATACAAGTCACTTCCCGTTTTGATTACACTGTTCCTTTTATAAGGCATATAAGTCATTATAGCACGCAAAAAAATTAAATTTATTTCTTCATAAATTTACAATTTTTTTATTTTTAATGTGTCAGATGTAATATTACTAGGGAAAAAACAATTTTTTTGAGAAATTTACCTATGCTATCTACAATTAAAAAATATACGGACCCTTCCCATTTCGATCACACTATTCCTTTTAGACGGGGAAAAAATTAATTTGTTATATATTTTATCTATGATAATTTTACTAATTAAATATTTAAACAACTAATTACAGCATGTAAGAAATCAATTAGTTTTGTACCTAGAAAAACCCTAACACAATGAGCGGACAAACATACCAATTATACCACACAAAAACTCATCTTTAACATATTTGATCTATTACAATTTTAGTAATTAAACATTAAAATAATTAATTAAAGCACGCAAAAAATATAAGTTTATTTGTGATTTTTTTTATAATGTATCAAATCTAATATTACTGGAAAAAAAAACTTAGAAAAAAATTACCTATATTATCTGTAATTACAAAATATACTGAAGCACTTTTCATTTCAATTATATAGATTTTATCAATTATAATTTTACTAATTAAATATTAAAATAACAAAATACAATACATATAAAAACAATTAATTTTCTACATTGATAAAAAACCCGAGTAACGCGGTCTATTTGAACTTTTGAAGCTCATGCTCAAAGAGAGGGAGTAGTGGGGTGGCTGGTTTCCACCTTGTCTCACATAATTTTTAGCCCCGAATTCATAAAATTCTTTTGTCTCGCATTATATTCTATTTGAAGCATGCTCAAAGAGGGAGTGGTGGGGTAGCAGGCTGGTCTCCCACTTTGCAACCATTGCACGAATTACGTTTTTTTATCACACACAAGTGAGATTAATAAGTTAATCTCAATTATTCCCAAAATTTTCTCCAGCAAATTAACCTCTTTTGCAAATTCATAATATTATTTTTGACCTATTTTTGAAAAGCAGGCTGGTAAATAGAGGGATTTTGTAACATATATTGATTGTATTTACTCTGGCTAAGGCTTCTCCCACCTCTTTCCTCAATGTTTGCCCACTAACAACAAGAAGATTTTTGGAAGGATGGCGAGGATGAGACGCCCTATATTAATGGAGAATGGAAAAACTGTCAATATGTCCAAATCAAAGGCCTTGAAATTTTACATTTCTGCAATTTCTTCTGAATTTTGGAAGAAGGAAGCAGTGGAATAGAGTACGTGTAGCGGCATGTAGTAGAACGAGATTTTTGTGAATTCCATGCTATAATTCCCAGATACTTATAATATAAGAAAGAAAGAAAATCATAACTGATCCTGTATCCAATAATTATAGCGAGTCAAATTTAGTATGAAAAATTTAAAGAAAGCTGAAAACCGAATTTTACTACAAGCTTCGGCTTCTAAAGAGCTATAGGTGACAAAACATGTTCATGAACTTGATTTTTGCTTACCTGGATTTGCAACTCTTTAAGCTCTACTAAATTATCCGTCTTGCTGGCATTTGAAAGCAGCTACTTGAATATCCTATCATTTTCAAAAACAGCGAAGAAATGTAATAAGGTATATCCCATGTTAAAATCAGATGCCCCTCTCATCATATGTTAAGCTTTGTAATTTGAAGCTGACATCAACCTGACTAACTGTGTCTTGGCCTCATATATCTGCAGATTACTTCGAAACGGACATGAAAAACTATATGAACATGATGGATACCTATCTTGGCAGCTCTGATGACGTGAGTATTATCTCTTCATGCTTTTAAGGAATCCATATCCGTGGAATCGAATTTCTATGTTCTGGACCCTTGTAATATAATTTGTTGATATGCAATTGCAGGAAATCAAGCTCATGGTAAGGGTTGAAAAAACATTCATTAAACATTTCTCCAATTCAAACCGGAGCAAAGCTATGGTCACATTACGAGCAAAAACTAGGAAAGAAAGACATAGGATATCATTTTTCATTAAACATTTTCAGGCCTAATTGTTGGCTGCACACTGGCTCTCATTCTTCATCTCGTGGTAATCATACATGCTCGAGATCTTCTGAATAAGGAAGGGAATACCTTTGCAAATTAAGGCTCTATTTGTTTCCGAAATTCACTTTCCAAACTTTCTTGTGTTTGTTTGTCTTTCGGAAAGTTAGTCAACGGAAAACACTTTCCGGTCAACGGAAAACACTTTTCAGTCAAAGAAAATTTGGCTTGGTTTTCGGAAAGTGTTTTCCTGAAAATTTGGACGGAAAACACTTTCCGGAAGTTGTGAAAAATTAGAAATGTCATTATTTGCTGATTATATCAAATTTGATCCTCAAACTTTTGATTGCTATATATAATTTGTTTTGAATATTTATTTTTCAATTCCACCTCCTAAAATTTAATTTTTATATTAATTTTGGTCCTTATTTTTATAATTGCTATTTGCTTTTTCTTATCATTTTTTTATTGAAATTTTTATCTATCAAATTTGAGCCTCATTTTTTTAATTTTATTTGACATAATTTATGAAATGTTAATTATTATTATTTTAATTTATTCACCTTTCATTTTTTTAATTTTTTGATTTGATCTCTATTATTTTGATTATTATTTATTTTATTTGAGATAATTTATGAATTTTTTAATTTCATTCTCATTCAACTTTTTAATTTGTAAGATTTGTTCCTCATTATTTTAATAAACTTGAAAAAAATTTTTATTAATAAATTATTTTCCAGTTCATTTTCCATAACACAAACAAACACTAGAGAGTGTTTTCAGTTCATTTTCCATAACATCGTCAAACATCGAATTCAATTTCGAGAATTCACTTTCTCCGAATTCACTTTCCAAAAGAAACCACTTTCCAAAGCAAACAAACGGGCCTAAGGGTATCAAGAATTAACCTGCCAGGATATTTTTCTATTAGTTACCATCTTTCCCATTAGTAAAATCACATTTCTGAAACTGAGTGATTCAGCTGGCCTAACGATCCCATGTTGTCGTTCTCATGAGAAACCTTTGCAGTTCATCTAACTAGTCATTTCATACTTGTTTGCAACCTGTTTGCATTTGCTGTTCTACATATGCTTATGTATGCTGAAATCTACACTTCTGGAGGCGGTGCCGTCAATTATACCTTCATATTTGGCTTCAAAACAAGGAACAGAACTGGGTTACCGAGATGCATGTTCTGATGTTAGGCTTTGGTCTGGCTGTTTTGTCACTAGCCAGCGTGCTTGCAAGCCTTGACATGGAACTGGATCCCAGAACAAAAGATTACAAAGCATTGCCTGAACTTTGTACCTCTAAGTTTGGTTGTGGTAAGAATAGTGAAGCAACCCAACACACCTGCTAGTTATTTATAAACGCCTGCATGAGGAGTGTGCTCAATCTTTTCCTGATTTTTGCAGCTTGTAATCATCATATCCTTCTTCCCATTGAACATCGAGACCTTTTGATGGAAGGGGATACGAATGCTAGTTGTTGAGCTATAGCTCATCGGAAACAATGTCTTCTCCTTGTTGGCCCTAAAAAAAGTTATTTGCAATGTGTTTGTGTTCAAGGGTGAAAATATAGTGTTTGTTTTGGACAGAATTAGAGCTTGTTTGGCAATCTGCGATAAACCGGTTTTTGGTTTAAATTCTTTTTTATTTTAAATGAATATTTTTCGGTTTCTTAGATTATTTTAATCCGTTGATGTCAAAAATAATTTTTAAAAATAAAATAAAATATTTCTAAATAAAAAACACTTAAAAATAAATGTAACTGCCCCTCTCAAACAGGCACTTAATGTTGTAAAATTGATTGGAGGCGAGAATAGTAATTTGTATTTGAATTGTATGGTGAATTTACAACGCAGCCTTAAAAGAAATCTATTTCCCCATTTTTTACTCGGCGTTTAGAATTTATAACGCTTCCTAGGTATTTATGTCTTACCACATAATTTTTCAAGTCCGTCATAACCATTTTCTTATTTAGTTCTTGTTATTTTTATTATAATTTGTTCTTTTGATTTATTTATTTATTGCTTTGAAAAATTTCAAAAGTGGTATTTATTTTGTACCTAGTCTAATTCTTTAATATTTAATTAGTTCAAGTTTGAGATTGGTTAAGCTTGTGTCTAAGACTTCACATGTTGCAAACTTTGGAGATTTAATTCTTCATGAGGTTTGCCTATGCTTTATTTTTTTAATATTTTTTATTTCATCCTTCAAGATTTATTTAATTGGAGATTAACCTTTTTTAATGTTTTTTATGTCGTTTGATTTTATTAATATTTTATTTAACTAGGTCACCTCACATCTTTTTATTTACTACTCTCTGCTAAGTTTATTCTTTAAATAAATTGTATTCTCGAATTAAATAAAACTGATTTATTGACCAAGGTGTAAACTTGTCATGTGTTGTAGCTAACCTGTTCTGCTGCTTCCTCGATGGCTCCACTTTCTGAGGGAAAAATTAAAAGGCTTTTCCTTAAGGCCCAACAAATGGAAAAGTAAAAAAAGGTAGGGCCTTGCTTTTGTAGCCCAATATACCTAAAAGGGCCTAAAACCCTGGTCCCCATTGACAAGGGTTTTAACCTTCATATCTCTCTCTCTCTCTCTCTCTCTCTCTCTCCCCGCTTGTGTAACCGGTGAAACACCGAGCGCCTGGTTGCCGAGCTGGTGAACTCAACCTCCCATCTCTCAAGTCCGACTTTTTCCCTTTTTGATTTTCAAGTAAATAGAAAACCCATAAATCAGGTTCCCTTTTTATCTCTTTTTTTTTTTTTTCTCAATGCACAATTTTTTTCTTATATTCGTGTGTGTGAAGAGCTAAAGAGTGCAAACATGTTGTTTTACAGGAATTCTAGTGAGAAAGTGAAGATGTTTTGTTTTTCTTCCTTTTTAAGCTAAAATGTTTAATCTTTAGTAATTTGGAAGACCCCATTAATCCATTAAGAGAATAAATGATGGTGAATACTTATCTTTTTCTTCTTTTCTAAGGATTTTTAGGTACAAGATGCCATCAAAGACAAAGAAAAATTCAAGGACACCATCGAGGCTGTCAAATTCTGAACAGTCTGCTTCATCTCCTAGAACACCATCATTGGCATCCAGTATAGACTTAGAAGCTTGTCAACAAGAAGATATTGCGTTGTGCTTAGAAGAAGCATCGAGTAAATATCCGTCTTTGATTGGTACATCTGCTTTCATTGGTCGAATCACTGATGTTGAGGCGGAGTCTAGTACTACTGCAAGAGGTTGTAAAATTTGGCTTTCAGAATCTTCTATGGTTTCTTCTTCACTTGCCCCTGGTTCCATTGTATCGGTAACTATTTTTAGCATTCTTATTTTTATTATAGTTTTTGAAGTTAATTAAGGTTTAATATTTGTTGCTGAAGCTGTCTTTATGATTAAATTGGCAGGTTTCACTTGCTGCTGTGGAGAGGAGAATTTCTGGTAGTAGTTGTCCTCTCATCTCGTTTATCCATGAATGGACTAGACAGTGTGAGGTGGAGTCTGTGGATGAAATAAATAATGTAGCTGGGAATTACTTTGCACTTGCGACGGTTTTTCCTTCTTGTAAGGTTTGAAAATAAACAAACAAAAACTTGGTATGAGAGTATTTAAGCAGTGTGCTTGAACATTATGTGAATATATGCAAGAATTTATTTTGTTTTACATATCTGTCTTGGATGACCTAGGATATGAATCCTTTTTCACTGGTCTGGAGCATCTAGATGGCTGGGATTTTGGGCATTTAAACTTGCAACAGGAAAGGCATCGTTGAAAATGAATTTCTAAATGACTTTAAGAAGGCAGGAGAAATTTTCTTGAATTTGGGTACCAACATGGTAACTATAGGTAGAGCTAACCATAAATCACTCTTAATAGAATTTGTTAAGTTCTAACGACTGTTCAGGCTAACAGTTTCACACGTCAATTCAGTCTGTTACTGAGAGAAAAACTATAGTTTTTAACCCTCTCCCTCTCTGAAGTCGTTAGATGTTGTGTAATGTGATATTTGATGTTGCAAATTTACAGAAATACTAAAATTTTGCTCTTTTATGCTTTCTTTTCTCCAGGTTTCCAAGAATGGAGTGCGTTTGTCTTCAAACCTTGCCTACACGATGGGATGTCCTACTTCAGGCAAGGTTATATTTGTTCACGCTTTGAGTAAGAAACTCCTGACTGATATTGTAAATGGGAATGACAAGTCACAAGGTGCAAATGCTGATGATCTTTCACTTCATAACTGCAACGAGATGTATCTAGAGCTAGTTCCTTTTATGGACAGAGTACAAATGAAGAGTGATACTATGTCTTCAAGGAAATTATCTGTAGAAAAAAGACAGGACCGATCTGAAAATGGTACAATTTCATCCCCTAAGACACCGTTGTGTCAGCCAAACCGTAGCTCTCCTAGTCCCATTCAGTTAGCTTCACCAATATGTGAAGAAGCAGCTTCCAATACCTCCAATTCAAATGGCACAGATGTTGCTTTACTGAATATTAAAGAGGTATTAGAGGATGAGAGTGCCAATAAACTTCTACAGGCCTGTGCTACTTCATGGTTGTATTCTCGTGTTCTAATATGTGGAAATCTTGTGGCCATCCCAATGCTTTCAAATCTTTGCATTTTCCGTGTCATAAGTGCGAATAAATTACCTGCGGATGGTAGTGATCAAGATTTGATGAAGGATAGAACTCATGGAATGCAACCTCAAAATTCTGAAGAATTGGGCCATATGAAAGATGCTTTTTCCATAAACCGTCAGACAAAAGTATATTTACATCGACAGATGAATTCAACGGTTGAAGGACCACAAAAACAAGGTTTGCCTTTAATGCAAAGTGAATGTAGTGATGGTAAAACAATTATTGGACATGATAGATCAAAATTGGGTGGTCTACATGAAGAATATGCAGTTTTGAAGGACATAATTGTATCATCCATGAAGAACACTTTGTCAAGGTATGTTGTTTATTTTATTTTGTTTGAAATATTTTTGAACTTGCTGAGTTAAAAATGTTTCATTTGGTAGCATGATACTATCTGTGGGAGTTTTTTGTTGTTTTGATGTCGTTGAATGACATAAATGCTGACACTGGAACACCCATAAGAGATGAAGAGTCTGGATGCTAAAATGTTGGGACCATGCATGATGGTACCCTGCTTTTCAATAGGATATCCTAGGGATTACGAGATCTTTTACATAGTGTCTATTGTCTAATATAGTTATAATGCTCTAAAATCTTGTATCTTTATTTCTATCCAGGAATGCTTTTCAAAATTGTGCAATCTTCAAATCACTTCACTGCACTGCACTGCATCACAGACAATCATTTACTGCATTGCAGACAATTCATAAACTATTTTACAAATCACTTCTCTGCATTGCAGACAATCATTGTCTTTCACATCTTTGACTTCAAAGTCCATGATCACTCTGTTGATATTGGGGATGCTTTTGTCATCATCACAAAGTTCCTTCTGTATCAGATTGCTGTGTTGTTGGTGCTTGTCCCTAATTCTGTGGTTTGGTCGTGTTGAGTTCCACTATTTTCTTATTGAAGTATATTGTTTGCTCTAAATAAACATTATTTCATGAATCTTAATCTAGAGTTCTATTGTAAACTAGCACTACATTAGATCTTAGATACTGGTGCATTTAGGTGGAAGGCTAAACATTAGGCATCTTGGTTAAAAATATATGACAAAATTAATCAATATTTTGAAGTGGGCTTGATTATTCAACACTTCTCGTGGAAGGAGAGAACTATCCTTTTCACATTGTAATTTATTTTCTTTTGCCTGTTTCTAGATTTATATTCTTGTTTGTACTTCTGGATACATACTACCAAATTTTATGTGGACATCTTATCAATATATGATAAGATACAAGTTTATGTTTTACTGCTTTGGGAACTTTTAGTTTTGATCATTGATGCAAGTGTTTTAGTTTTGGCTTACGTACCACAAAGGGAGTGCTTCTTCATGGCCCACCTGGAACAGGAAAGACTTCTTTGGCTCGATTATGTGCTGTTGATGCTGGTGTCAACCTTTTCTCAATAAACGGACCTGAGATAATAAGTCAGAATTATGGAGAAAGTGAACAAGCAATGCATAAAATTTTTGATTCAGCCTGTCAATCTGCACCTGCCGTGGTTAGTTTTTTTTTCTTTATTCATCTCCAATCTTCTAGGGTTTCCCCGTGGTTCAAACCTAGCAATCATCGAATACATTGGTTTTGTAGTGAAACAAGTTGATTATGACTGCTTGAGGCACTGTTGTTAGAAAGTGGCATTTTTTGGATAGGTATAAAAAATATATTTCCAATGTAGTATTTTAAGACCAATTGCAATTGTATGACTTGTGGACTTTAATGATTGGGGACCAAGATCATTAAAAAAAATGAAAAGGTGTTGGCCGTTACAATCAGCCTTCCTCTTGATTTGTCTACAATTGTTTGGAATTATAAAGTTGTGAAGGTTATGCCTCTCTGAGCCTCGGTTTATTGTACCTTCTATTCCTAGGTGGCTAACTAATTATTGTGCTTTTAAAGGTGTTCATTGATGAGTTGGATGCAATTGCACCTGCACGGAAAGATGGAGGTGAAGAACTGTCTCAAAGAATGGTAGCTACATTATTGAATTTGATGGATGGGATTGGTAGGACTGATGGACTGCTTATTATTGCTGCTACAAACAGGCCTGATAGTATCGAGCCTGCACTGAGGCGGCCTGGAAGACTAGACAGAGAAATTGAGATAGGTAAATAGTAACACTAATTTTCTTTTCCTTTTCCTTATTTTAATCCTAATTATTTGATAGGCATTCCATCCCTATGCCCTCCAAGTGTTCGATTTCTGCTTCTGAATGATACCTGTGCATGAGATTTCTTTCTTCACTTTGTCATTTTTTTTCCCAGTTTTGCTATATTGGTCTGATGAGCACCTCAATGAAAGGAAAGAAAAGAGGGAAAAAACCAAACATAACATCACCTTTATCCTGCCATACCTTTTTATTTAATTTCTTTTTTCATGCAGGTGTGCCTTCTCCTGGCCAACGATTGGACATACTCCATACTCTTCTAAGTGAAATGAAGCACTCGGTTTCAGATACGCAACTTAAACAACTTGCCATGGCTACTCATGGATTTGTGGGTGCTGATTTAGCAGCCCTCTGTAATGAGGCAGCTTTGGTTTGTCTCAAGCGTTATGTTAGGTCCAAAAAATCTGATTATAGTTCTCATCCCAAGGGATCATCTGCTGCATATGAAGACCATTCTGACAGCATGGTGAAAGGATCTGATTGCTCAACAGGGGCAAGAGACATGTCGAGGGATAGTGCAGATTCTGCATCTTCAAGCACCTCACATTTGCCTGTTTCCCTGGAGAACCTCTCATCTTCTTGCTTGGATGGAGATGTCTCAGAGATCACAGATAATATAGAGAATGGAATTTTTGCTTGTCCTAAAGAGGATTTTTTTATGGAAGAAGCCCTGTTGAACATTGTTTCTGAAGATTTTGAAATGGCCAGGATGAAAGTGAGGCCTAGTGCCATGCGTGAGGTATGATTGATATTTCCATATTGCTTAAGAACATGAGTTTTGATCAAACTACATTATCTCATTACCTGAATATGAAAAAGTTACTTTATGGTTGGGCATTACTCCAGATAGTCAGCGAATGTTAGGGTCCAGCATGATTGTCATGCTTAATGTGCTCTAGATTTGAGAATTGACTTTTGAAGCATAGGGGACTGGAAACTTTCTTAAGATTACTTGCAATACAGGAAGAGTCCCACTGCTTCCCTAGACCTTCCCTCTTTGTTGTACTCAATCTATGGTTACATATACTAAATAAGTTGAAGGGACTGTTACATCATACCATATGATTCATCTTCTATTTTTGTAGTGCATACATTTCCTCGTTTTGATTCATGGAGAATCTCATATATGGAGTATACTATTCTTGAGTTCCACAATCATGTAATGGTTGGAGACATGTAAGAATCACGGTACCTTATCAAACATCTGCCTTTTTGACCTGGAATTAGGTCATGTTCTGCCACATTTTTTTGATTAAGACTATTGGATTTTATATCTTTCAACAATAAACTCCACTACCTAAATCAGCTGTACTGCCTGAACTTTGGCATATCACACTCATAGCAATATTAGATTTTGGTACTAAAGCCAATTTAATATCACTCTAGATTCTAGGAGGATTTTATATTAACATGTAAAGCAAAAGTATAATGTAAAGCTGCTTGTTACTCTACTTGATTTTCTAAACTTGTTCTGTATATAGGTAATCCTTGAGGTTCCAAAAGTTAATTGGGAAGATGTGGGTGGCCAGAGGGAAATAAAAACCCAATTAATGGAAGCAGTGTTATGGCCTCAAACACACCAGGATGCATTCAAGCGCATTGGTACCCGTCCCCCAACAGGGATATTGATGTTTGGCCCCCCTGGTTGTAGCAAAACTCTCATGGCCCGTGCAGTGGCTTCTAAAGCAGGATTGAATTTCCTTGCAGTGAAGGGTCCAGAACTTTTTAGCAAATGGGTTGGTGAATCCGAGAAGGCTGTAAGATCCCTCTTTGCAAAGGCAAGGGCAAATGCTCCATCAATCATATTTTTTGATGAAATTGATGGTCTTGCTGTCATTCGTGGGAAGGAAAGTGATGGGGTTTCAGTTTCAGATAGGGTTATGAGTCAACTCCTTATTGAATTGGATGGTCAGTAAGTTTTATTAGTATCAAACTTCGTTAAACATTTTGCTTGTAGGATTTTGTCAGTGCATGTTATAGATTGTTTAGCATCTGCACAGCCCATAGATTTTGGATCTGGATTTATCTTGCATGTGATGACTTTCCTAGTGACGTGTTACCCATTTTAACTACGGAAGTTATTAGCATCTAATTTGTTTTTTTGGATAGTCCAAATCTCGAGTCTTATATCTTTGAGATTGATTAATATTTCAATGGTTGTAGGTTTGCAACAAAGAGTTAATGTTACTGTGATTGCTGCTACAAATCGGCCAGACAAGATTGATCCTGCCCTTTTGAGACCAGGTGCAACTCTCTCTCACCCTCTCTATCCAAGCACCCACAGAAATGGACTGTTGTACTGTTGCAGCCTGCAATCATGGTTCCTTCTTAATTGATAAACAATTTGAGCAGGGCGCTTTGATCGACTGTTGTATGTGGGACCACCAAATCAGAATGACAGGGAAGACATATTTCACATCCATTTGCGCAAAGTTCCATGCAGTTCTGATGTCAACGTGAAAAAACTAGCCTGTCTCACTGATGGGTGCACTGGTGCTGATATAGCATTAATCTGCCGGGAGGCAGCTGTTGCAGCCATTGAGGTTCTCCCAAGTTCTTTCCTCATCTTCTTGTATACTTCGCTTGGGAGTTTTTTTATCTAATATTTTCCTTGTTAGCAGGAGAATATCGATGCTTCGGAAGTATCCATGCAACATTTAAAGATGGCAGTTCAACAAGTCCAGCCAATGGAGATTAATTCTTATCAAGATTTATCAGCAAAATTTCAGAGACTCGTTCGCTCCAGTGACAAAGATGAATTAGGAAACCAAGAGTGCGTGAGTAGGTCAAACTCGTTTTCAGTCAGGTACACATATCTTCTCTGAAATTGTTTTTTCTTTTGCTTGGTCTGCGAACTGGGACAGGAACGATCCTCTTGGCTTGGATGCACTTAATAAACTACAACCCTCTCTCTGAAATCTTAACGGTGTATTCTAGAAGCATGAAATTCCGTGCTTATCAATTTTCTTTTCAACGAAAAGCTATTGAAAGGTTCCTATCTTTTTCTGTCAAAAAACTTCACTCTAGCACCGTGCAAAAATTCTCTTCCAAGGTGACTTAATTTTTTTCCTGTCTCGTTGATATGGCAGGACCATGATAAAATCCGTGGCGCATATCTTGAATCGTTCCTCTGCCTCAGGCTCTGGAGAATAGCAATTATGCTGCACGTTTTCACACATCTCTTTCATAAGCAGCAGTGGACCACTTTCTGGTCTGCATGGTCGCAATCGAGTGGAAAATGCTTGCCTGATTCAAGCGTGGTTATTAGCTGAGTTTTGGATTTCACTGGGGTGCATGGGGCCATTACCACCGACAGTTTCTTACGAGACATACTCATTGGTGAAATGTAGCTGAAAATTGCTGATGTGGTGAAATTATGTAATCATAACGTCAAGATTGTTGTAGATTTGCCTTGTTAATTTATGAAAGAATCAAGTTTTTACTGCACTGATCTTCAATTCATGGATAAAGTCAGGGCACTAAAGAAATATAGTGCTTGTACCTTTTTACCTGAAGCCAATACTGTAAAGTGGGTCAGGAATTGTATAAATTTTCTTATAAAAGCAAAAAATCATAACAAGGTTTTGAACCTGTTGCGGGGTGATTCGTCGAGTTGGTCGGGTTTGACTAGTTCAATTTCTACACGGTTTAAGTTAAAACCTGGTCTAAATCAAATGAGTAGACGAGTTACCTAGCTGACCGGTCTGGTCGAATTACTTTGTCGAGTGATCAGATTAGATTTGATGACAGCAGTGCAGTATTGTTTTCATGCCACAGATAAGCTTGCTGGGCGAATGCCCATAGAAATACTTGGATATGGAATCTTAGGTTTTGTATTTTATTTGTACCTTTCAGCTGGGCCAAGGTCACAAAAACGAATTGCCTCCTAATCACGTGTTTTAATATTGTTTGATGATCCTGTTTTTATTTTTAATATTGTTTCGACGACCTAGGAGATTTGTATGATTGGGTCTTGAAATCTTTAAAGTGTGAGTTTTGTTAGGGTTTCTGAATGGAGATGGAGACAGGTCAAAAATACCAGCTGGTACTGCCGATGGCAATGATGTTGAATCTCAACCACCTGTTGGTTTGATTTAATGACTGGATTAACAACAAACATTATTTAATGTTAAAAAAGAGACGTGAAAGTCATCTGGTGTTGCTTGAGATGGAAGGAATTCTGAAAATAAAACTTCATCAAAACATTCTTAATTGTTATCAGACATTTTCAAGTGCCAACACCATTTTGCCTGAAATTGTTTTGCCAGGTTGAATCTGATGACCGTCAACTCGAAATCTTATATGGCATTGATAGTTACTTGTCTTCAAAATAACACTATTTTTAACAGATTTTTTTGTTCTTTCTAAAATGATCAACCCTACAACACAGGCTCTGACCAGCAGAGTCTACCAGCTGCTGCCAAAACAAAAACGACGATAATTAGGTTAGAAACCATTGCACAACATCATCTATCAAGTCTTTTCAAGATGAAATTCATAATTGAATGCCAAAACAAAGCACAATTATTTGAGCCAATTCCTTGGCTCAAAATAGGAACACGTTCGTGCATTTTTTAAAAGCAACCCTCTGGAATATAACATAGAAATTGGCATTGCTGACGTGAATGTGCTTAGCCCCATCAAATTATTTTTTCATATATCAGGAAATCTCACTTTCCAGAAAATATATTTTATGGATATAGATGAGTAAGTAAAATCTCTGTTATTTTAAATTATTACAAAAAATACATACTTGATTCGAACTCGAAATTTACTGTATAATACACAAGTTTTTTGTAATCTTATCACGGGTTTTGTCGAGGTAATTTGTGGTTTTGTTTCCATCCCAAAAAGATGCTTTCTGCGTTCCTTTTCTCTTGCAATTTTGTCCATTTCTCACCTAAAATGCTCCAAGAACAGCACAAGACACTGTCTGTAAATCTTTCTGTCCAAAGTCAAATCTACAGCATTTATAATCACCCTTCAATAAAATCATGATAGAACCTTTTGTATCTAACTCTAATGCCAAATGAGTCTACCCTCTGTCTTAATAATATCTTCGATTCCATCCAATAAAAACAAAATATTAATAGTTTTGTGAAATTTTATATGAAAATGACTTCATTGCTGAGAAAAAAAGAAGAAGAAAAGGGATGCATTTAACAGTGTTCAACTACAAGTATGAGCAGTTAATATATTTTGAAGTAATACCAGATTATCAAAGAAAAAAAAATCATATTTGAGACTTGTTTTTTGTTTTCTTGTTTGTTTTTCTTTCCTGTTATGTTCATCTCATCTCTCTTTTGAAAATAAATATAAATAGTTATTATCTAAACTGTATTTTTATAAATTAAAAAACGAGTTTATTATTTTTTATCAAAATAATCATTTAGATGAATTTCTTTTATCCATGATTTAGATTTTATGACTGTTTGTAAGTATTTTTAAAATTGATTTTAAAAATATTTTTCAGAAATATTAAAATAATATTTTTTATACAATATTAAACATTTTCATAGCAGAGAAACAGTCTAGCAACTGTGGCCCATTAAAAATTGAGCCATCATCACAGCTGAAAAACACCAACTGATTAAAAGTTGATTGATTCCCTCATCATCAAACCCCCAAGAAATCTATGGCTCACAAAAGTATCCAAACTTTGCTCTCTCTCTCTCTATATATATATATATATGTATCTGTATATATATATAATCCTTTCCTAATCCCCACTCTATGCCAGTACAAGTATCTTTGCAGTCCTGAAACCTTATCTCCACTCTCTCACAGGAGCAAGTGAACCCCACTCTCACGTACCACCTGATCTACCGAAGTACAAAAACCTTGCCATTGCAGACACCATAAAAGGATAAAAATGAAGCCATGAATGATTCTCTGCAGCAACTACCCAAACTACCTCCTGAAACAGTGGCGCGTGAGGGACACTTGGCTGTACCAAAACGTTTGTAAAAAGGTTCAAGGATGAAAAAAATCATTAAAAATCCAACCTTTGTAACACTCACTCTCAAAAAGTATCATAAAGAAAAGGGAAGTTAAGAAATAAAGACCATCAATCCTTGGAAAAACAAAAATCAAAACATGGAGGCTATTTTTTAATAAATCGATTTTTAATGTTATCAAGAAAAAATAAATATATGTATGTATGTATATAATAAAATAAATATATAACTTTGGGTTTCTGTTCTTAATGCTACAAGATAAAAATAACATATATATATGTGTATATATTGGATAAAAAGAATGGAAATAAGCTTATAGAAAAAATAATTATTTTCTATCAATGAATTTGTTTGAGAACTGCAGTAATGTTTGTAATTTCAAATATTTTTTATTTAAAAATATATTAAGATAATATTTTTAAATTTTATATTTTTATGTTGATACATAAAAAACAATAAAAAGTTTTTTCTTAAAAACGGAATACATCGTTCAACCAAACAGATCCTATATCAAAATAATAAATATCATAATAGTATCTCTTGTAAGTTGTAACAACCTTACATGCTATAACTACATTGAAATCATGAAAGACTTGTAAGAGAAAAACAAAAATATCAAAGCATCAGCAACAGTACTCATAAAAAAAAAGCTGAAAAAAAAGCAAACAAGATCCACCTCGAACCTCTCTCCACTCCATCATCCCCTTCTCCTCCTCCTCCCCACCACCACCACCAGCAGCAGCAGCCACCACCATCTTTCTCTCTTTCATCAAAACAATTTTTCTGGAGGGAGAAATAGCGGTGCCCATATCTTAAAAATCCAATCTTTTTGTACTGTAACAAATAAAAATCTCATCTCTGTATGGTTTCTTACTCTGTTCCTTTCTTACAGAAGTTCTCCCACGTCCTTTTTTCTTCTTTTTTTTCTTGTTGTTCTTGGTAGTGTTACATTTAGTACCCCGTGTCTTGGTATCCACGAGAAAGTTTCAATCTTTGGGAAAAAGCTCAATTTTTTTGTACTGTTTCTTAGGCAAGAAGGATAAAGGAGATAATAGTGAATTGGGTTTTTTGAGAAAATGAGAGAGGATGATTCAAATTGGTTTTCAAGATGGGAAGAAGAGCTTCCATCACTTGAAGAACTGATGCCTTTATCACAAACCCTAATCACTCCTGATCTTGCTCTTGCTTTTGATATTGCAAACCCCAGTAATACCACCACCACTAATAACCATAACTCTTCTCTCCATCAAAATCAGCCTTTACCACCTCCCCCCCCACCACCGGCTGCGGTTTCTCCAACCCCAACTAATCCATTGGCCTCGCCACAGCCTAATTCAGGGGACTTTGGAGTGGATTCTAGTGAATTAGGCTCCGGTGCTGCAGGAGATGAGCCAAGAACCCTTAAAAGGCCAAGGCTTGTTTGGACTCCACAGCTTCATAAGAGATTTGTGGATGCTGTGGCACATTTGGGGATCAAGAATGCCGTCCCCAAGACAATAATGCAGTTAATGAATGTAGATGGGTTGACTAGAGAGAATGTTGCAAGTCATTTGCAAAAATATAGGCTTTATTTGAAAAGAATGCAGGGTTTGTCTTCTGGTGGTGGTGGTGGTACTGGTGGTGGAGGTGGACTGACTGGTGGTACTGATGCTGCTACGGATCATTTGTTTGCAAGTTCTCCCGTGCCAGCGCATTTTTTGCATCCAGGGAGGTCTAATTCGGATCATTTCTTGCCGTTTGTACCTGTAGCAGCATTGCAACACCATCATCACCAACAGCAGATGGCTGCAGTGGGACATCCCCAATTGCCAGGTCAGTATCATAGGCAGATGGGGCACTTCGGGTCGCCGACAAATGGTCAGTTTGAACATCCATTTTTGCCTAGGCAAACACAGCAGCCTGTGCATAGGATGGGGGCACCGGTGCCCAATACAGTTCCTGGTTATGTGGAAGATTTGGAATCAGTGAATGGGAATGGAGGAAGGAAAGTTCTCACTTTATTTCCAACAGGGGACGATTGAATTTGGGTGATCGTTGACTCCTTCATTGATCTTTCTCTTTTATGGCTGATTTGGTTCCTGGGTCTTACTTTAATTGGTATTTGTTGGTAGTTTGCTTGAGTTCAATTTAGAAACTTTGTTATCGTTTTTGCATTAGCTGCTGCTGTTGTCATTGACAGCAATCTTATGGTAAATATTGGTTTCGGGCTTCCATCCACAGATCCCAAAAATTCCTTCTTAGCTTCTAATATCGGTATCTCTTGGGAGTAACTGGAAGTGATGGATAGTATCGTATATGGTGTCCTTCAAATCTACGGGCTTCTACATGTGTAAGTAAGATATTGGTAGCATTCTGTATGTCCTGTCAGCTCCTGGTGACAGATTGAGATATCATTCCTGGTGGCAAGTAATATGAGCTTAATCCATATCAACAGATGTTACAGTCTTGAGATATCGTGTCAATCTGGTTTTCAGCTTGATTTATCCCAAGGTTGTATGGGAATCGGCTCGGTGTTGTTATATTTACCATCTTGTCAGTGAGGCTTTAGTGTCATTATTCATCATGGGCAGCTGGAGCGTTCGTGCTTGCTGATGAGGATGATTAATGGTGGCAAGTGCATTTTGTGCTCTTCAGAAATCTAAGCATGGGATCGATATCCTTCGCTGGCACATTGGTAGCTCAGTTTCTCAGCGAATCTTTCAGAGCCTTCAGCCTTTTTCTGTTTAGTAATCCTGTGTTGTGTAGAGGTGAGCGGCACTTGTTGTACATTGTGTGACTTCATAGAAGACTCAAGGCCCTAAAGGGTTCTCTTAAAATCTTATGTTTTTAGAATGCTTAATTTAATTTAATGTCCCAGTTGAAGTAGCTGAAGTTTATTTGTGCCCGTGACAGTCTCTCTGTTTCTTGTGTTCACAAATTTTTGTTTCAAATATTTTTGCGATACACCTTCTCACTCTTGTTGCTCTTGTTTACAACTGAAAGATGATCTTTCTGGATTTATTTTTAAAAATAAAAATTAAACGGGATCCTTTTTCCTTATTCCCCACAGAATTTAAAGAAATTAGAGAATAAATTAATTGAGGATATTGGTGCTGAGATTGTGGATATTAAGGTATGGATCATCATTCAGTTTATAATTTGTCAAGAATCTTCATGGATACTCTTTTTATTCAGTTTAAAATTTGTTAAGAATCTTCAGGGATGCTCTTTCTGCTGTGTGTGTACCTTGCATCTCCATGTCATGGTTCTTTGCAGTTTCAAAGTTTTTGAATTAAATGCCAATGTTTCTTTCTAGGAACTTTCAGTAGCTGAAAGTCAATTTCCCATGGATTCTGATGTTCAGAATATGGATCAAAATCTAGATCTGCACTCCAGTTTGAACCATTAGCATGATAGTCCCGGGTTTGAGACACTGCCTTTGACTGAAAGTTTTATCTGGACGCTATATGAATTTTTTCTCATTCTTACCAACCATCTCTAAACTTTTTTGTTGGAGCTATTTCACCATTTCTTGTGAAATGCTGAAATCGTGTGCAACATCAACAAGGTTTTATAAACTGTTCTTGGTGACCCTCGGTTGGCTTGTCTAGGTTGTACAATCTTCATATGTTCATGCATATTGTACCTTCAGGGTTTCGTTTGCTCTTCTTTTGTAAAGTCAACTCATGTTCTTCGGAGCTGTTCAAATTTGAAACAAAGCTATTATCATTTTCTGCTTTTTGACAAACCATGAAAGAACTTTTCTTTTAAATCAATTAGTCCACTTTACAGGAAACTTCGCATCATATTGTCAAAAGTTTACTTGCTAACTGATTGGAAATGTTGCGGATACTTGGAATGTAAAGAAGGTTCTCGGTTGAAGTGAATGGTTAACATTTCAGATTGTCAGAACAATCTTCTATGTTCCTTAATTATTCTCATGATCTTTGACAGGAATAGCCCATCAGGTTTTCAAAGGTTTTTGAATGATACTTTTCTTGTATCAGATACCTGCTTCTCTCTATCAAATTGGTTCTTCATTTCACAAAGATTGTTCTGTTCTACTTAAACATCACATTAAGAGATCCAAACCGAGATCCCTTAATTAGCTCTTCTGCTGCTGATTGATCTGTTGGAGGATCTTATCTTCATTGTTTATCATATCTTTGTCATTCTTCTTTATTCCCAGATGTATATTATTTCATCCAAGTTGCCAGTTCATTTCTCCACTTTGTTGGTGCATGTACTAGCATGTCTAGAGCTAGATCTATGCAGCTCACTAAGCCGCACCACCCGTTTCCTCCCATTTTCCTTGTAACAGATGCCATGGAATCTTATTTGTGTTGGAAAACTTGATGGATATTTTTCTATTGCTGAGAATGGGAGCTGATGGCAGGAATAAAAGATTCATTTTGCACACCATCGTTGAATTCTTTAATCGTAGCCGGTGTGGTCTCCCTTTTTATATTACTGCTGCATTCAATGTTTCTATCCGCAGCTAAGCATGCTCTTAGTTACCACATTTTTTTATGCGGCACGTTGAGGTTCGGCATAAGCACTTTGAAAGAAAAGGAAACCCTAAAGTATCATGGGAGCTCATAAGCTTTAAGGAAAAAACAAGAGCACATGGACAAGCTGGTAAGAGGTGTCATGCGTATACTAACCTCTTAAATGACCTGGGTTTGTCACTCCTTAATCATAATTTTATTTGGTTTTTGTTCTAATTACAGGATTAATGGGAAATATATATAATAGAAAAAAGAAAAAAGAAAAAAACTTTTTCCCCTACATCTTAACTTGTCCAAGAAGTGCATGATCAGAGATGAGCCCACCAGATCATATTTACTCCCAATTAGACTTAACCCATCAAATATATTTGATTTAAAATAAGTTTTAATTTAAATTATTTTGATATTATTGACTTTAACGTACTTGATTGCCTGCAAGCTGACTTGTAATTCATTTAATATGGCTAAACTTGATTAAAATAAAACATATATATAATTAAAACGATGTTGTTTGTGTTTATTATTAGCCTAATAACCCAAATCTTTCATGGGACTAGACGTCGGCCGATTTCGACAGCTATGCTCCAAAAAAAAAAAACGAAGCTTATATGCATGTTTCCTACCACTACTGATCGAACGACAAGCTGGATCCCACAAGATGATTAGATCTTATCAGAAATCTGTCCCAAGGCATTATTGGGTATCAAATTCTGATCAGAAAAGTATGCCAAAGACATGCTCTGTCCCCATTCTCAGTACATTTTAGATCGGTCTTCCCTTACCTCGCTCCCTGTTTCCTGGCCATGTTTTTTTTTTTTTTTGAATGAATAAAACGATTGCATTCTAGGACCCTCTCATTTCATTACTCTGGTACTTTCAGCTTGGGTAACCAGGAAAAAATAATGATTAAAGTTCTGTAAATTAGTCCTCAAAGCTGGAATCATTTCGTGATGATTTTGCATTTAGACCTTGTTTGTTTGTTTGTGCATCTCGACCAGAAAAGCAGGTTGAGAATTAAAGTTCTATAGTTTTCTTTTATTATACTCTTAAAAGTCTAGTTCCATGGCTGTCTGAAACATTTGATCTAGTGGCTAATATAATATTGAGGTTGGCAGGTATTTCACTTTGATTTTGGATTAGTGGCAAATGAAAGGCTAGTTTAGATAACCCCGCCAACTTTTTATAAATAAATATTAGGAAAATCTGATCTGGTCTGATTGCAGCTACAGATCACTAAATACTATTTCTTATATTGTATTTTTGTCAGGCAGAAAGAGAACACCAACACTGACAGTTCAGAGTTCAAAGACTTTAGTTTAAGGTAACTAACAACGCATTATCTACAAGGACAGCACACGGGAGTTGTTTAAGACGGCTAGCAAGTAATTGAACGGTAGAGATTGAAGCGTGATGAGATCAGAGCTGGCCATGATGTCTCTGCCCATTTTTATAGATAAATCCTCCCAGTATGATTATTCTTTATTACCCTTATTTCACTGGTCAACTTAATGGGGGTATTTGGATTCCATTATAAAGCTGTCAGTCATTACTTTAGAGATAAGCAAATCACCTTATTGGGTCATTTACTAGTGCTTAATAGCCTAACCAGTTATTGTTTGATAAGCATATTGCCGGCTTTTAGGTTTGATACTTGAGAGGAGAATTTGAGCAAACAAAATAGTCTCATCATTACACTCCTTACTCATGTTAAGATCCACAGAAATACGCAGAAATGAACTAAAGCTGGAATAAAAAAAAGAGAGAGAGACAGAGAGGTTTATAGCAGATAGTCTTTGAAAAATCCTAACAGAGAGTTTTCTAGTATGGAAAAATCTGAGCGAATCACTGACATAACTTCCATCTGTCTGGCATTAATGGTTTTGGGAGTAATCAAAACTAAGAGGTTGCTGACAGAATGGCGCCTGCAAAAAGAAAAAGGAGAAATTTTAGATGTCAAAATTGAGAATAATTGCAAGCAAGAAAATGAGGTTGGTTCACAAAACAAGAATCACACTGTTTCAAAGAGCCGACATCAAGAAAGAGCCAAATATTTGGACTGTAATGAAGCAATTTTTGGGGTCCCATGCCACGAAAAAACTACACTAAGGCTTAAAGATAATCTTTCTTTTTCTTCCCTTTTATGATCAGATAAAGATGGTCAAATTCGAGGTTCTACCCCTGCCCCACCTCTAAGGGGTAAAGAAAAAAGAAAAGCAAGAGACAAATTAAGGAACTCTAACAAGACATGTTCAAATTCAAGGTTGTAAAATGAACAATAGCCCTACCTGGAAAGCAGCATGTCTATATTGCTCATATGAATGTGCATACATCATTGCAGCGCTTGGCCATTGTACATAGGCGGCATCTCTTGATGTCTGATTTGATCCCAATGCACAGAAGGGGCTCATAACTGGGCCTGCAGCAGGTTGGTAGCCAAGGGAAGCCTGTGTCCTTGGCATCTGACCCATCTGAGGAAAACCAGTATCATACTGCATGAAAGGATGCGGGATCTTCTGCATATTGAATGGTGTCAAGCTAAAACTCTGATCAGCTGGAAGGCTCCTAACATACCTGCATCATTCAAAAGCAATTTAGTTTGTTCTCAATAAAAAAACAATCTTCTGTAACATAGAAAATGAAAATTAGGGCAACAAGGGATTCATCTGTTTCTAAAAATTCATGAATATCTAATCTTGAGAATCAATCGATATCTAATCATGCTGTGCAGGGATACACCTTTTTTTTTTAATGTTTTGGGGTACTCATTTTGGAGGAAATCTTGTTCTCCAACAAGTGACTTTTCAATTTATTTTGAACAAGTTTTCTAAAAGGCAATTAGGGTAACAGGCCGAAAATGCATTGTGGCCTCGAATCATCACAAGTTAGCAATCCATCATAGAACATCCCTATAGAGTAAACAATGTATCATCAACAAGTTGATGTTCAACACCATATTCTGACAATATGTTCATCACATGGAAGAATTACCAGCCAAAAACCCATGATATGAAGTAACAAATCTTTCATAGCAGTCAACACCCAAATATAATGAATATTCCTTACCTATCGTAACTCCGATCATAATCTGGGTCAGTGCGATCCTTCTCCCTGTCTCTGAAGATGGCAACACGAGATGACATATTGTCCCTGATGAAGACATTTTTTTCTGGATCAACTACAGAATTCTGACTCTCTTCGTTCTCATCCTTACTTGAACTTAAATTTTTGCTCTCAGTAATTAGCTCAGGCACAGTTTCTTCTGCAGTTGGGCTGCTGGGGCTACTAAAGATGCGAGCTCGTGCCCTATCATAGTCCTCCTTCCTCTCTTCCACACTTCTCACAGGACTCCGTTTGACCCCAAACCCATTCGGGTCATTTATAGACCCTTTGTTGGGCCTGGGTCTTATGGCAAGCTTAATCTTCTCAGGTTTATCACTTTCCAACTGTTTGGCAGGAATTTCAGATAGGCGTACTGCAGGATATCTGCTTTGAGCTGTTTTCTGCACCAAAATCTTATTTGTCAGACCATCCATGCCACTATCCTGTACCATGGTTATCAGCCCATAGTGTTGAGCAGCACGATGCGCTGCAAGCCTAAGGTATGAGGTAGGGAAATGCTGGAATTCAAATAGTTGTTGATCAGGGTTTTGCAAGAACCTCTGGATATCAAGTTCCATCCGCAAAACTGATCCAGCAAATTGAGAAACAAAATAAATCTTGGTGGTCCAGAAAGAAAAAACAGAAAAGAATTATAATTGTATAATAATTGAGACACCATAACACAAAGCAAACACAGCCAAAAAGTCACTGTGGCCATATCAAGTCAATGCTAATTGTATAATAATTTTCATCAGAAGAAAATAAAATGGCTACAAAATACTAAAAAGCCAAATCTCACTACCATCAAGGCCCCCAGAAGACTACATTCAGTCATGATGCCTAGAACTTTCAATATAAAAAAATAATTCCACATCATCTAAAATTTTAGGTTTCCATGCCAATACATCACTGCAATAGTCATGTCAGTGTCTTGATTAGAAAATGGTTGGACATCCAACATAAATAAATGCACTCAACAAACACGTGGTCAATGTATAAAAGGTCTTGATCCTGAAACTATCTTGTTTGAAACCCTGTAACTGTCTTGGTTAATTTTGAAGTGAATATTCTCTAGCCTTGTGCCTTTCTTTTTTCCCTCCAGAGTTGGATCCTGGAACACCACCTTGGTGCAACAGGTGCCCTACCACCCAAATATGGTGAGGGAGGACCATTGAAACATAGGGATGCTCTTCATTCATGACAGTTTCTCTGTTATGCCAGTATCACCCAAAACTAGCAGTGGAACTACATGAGGCTTGAGGAGGCCATGCATTTTGAGAAATTTAAGATTTGGGACATTACAATTTTAATGAATTTCTACAATGTAGTAATTTAAGAATTGTACCTTGGGACTATTCTACAATGTCAACCCACTACTAAATTTCTAGTTCAACCTTGTCCAACACTAAAATTGTGTTCACACAGCAGCAACATCTAATTTTACTTAATAACCCAGAAAATAAAAACTGTAAGGTTTTCATTTTCTGTGGTCTTTCTTCCAATAGATATAAAATTTCTCACCTTTTTACTAACAATTTTGAAATATTTAAGACTTAGGTTATTGCAGTTTCAAATGTACCTTGGGACTCTTCTACACCAGCACCCCACTACTAATTTCTAGTTCCACCTTGTCCAAGAACAAACCATGTTCACACAGCAGCAACGTCTAACCCTAACCCATAAAAACTGCAAGGTTTTCACTTTCCATGGTCTTTCTTACAACAGATATAAAATATTCTCACCTTGTTAATAACAATTTTGAACTATTTCAGACATGGGTTATTATAGTTCAAATGTACCTTGGGACTATTCTGCACCAGCACCCCACCAAAACTGTGCACACAGCAGCAACATTTACTTTTACTTACCCTAAGCCATAAGAACTGCAAGGTTTTCACTTTCCCTGGTCTTTCTTCCAATAGATATAAAATATTCTCTCCTTGTTACTAACAAATATGAAAATGTTCACATTTAGGTTATTACAGTTTCAAGTGTGCCTTGGGACTATTCTACACTGGCACCCCACTAAATTTCCATTTCCACCCTATTCAAGACCAAAACAGTGTTCACACAGCAGCAACTTCTGCTTTTACCGAGGAGTGTTTGGGAACAACCACTCTTTTCAAGAAATTTAAAATACTTCAATTTTAATTGTGTTTTTTTAATCATTATGATGTGTTGATATTAAAAATAAATTTTAAAAAATAAAGCAAAACTACTTTGATGCATTTCCAAATGAAGAGCTACCTTTACCGCTGTCCCAAGCACCCCCTTAAAGTGTGTTTGGCATTGTGGTAGTTTTTGCAATTGCAGTTTTAAAAAATAGGTTTAAGAAAAACACTTTTAGTTGCAGTTTTAAAAAAGTAGGTTTAAGAAAATGTGTTTCATTAAACTGTTGTAAGATGGGTTTTGCATGCAAAATAAATGAAAAGCAGCACTTCAAGAATGAAAAAATATATAATTTAACTTCCATATAAGACTTTGCATCTGTTATAAGAGCATCTTCCCAATGTCCTTGGAGATGCAATATTATACCGCCTTGTTTATTCTTTCAAAGCAAAAGAAAATAATCTTATGACAAGGATAGACATTACCATACCCCTATGCAACTTCAGAAGTAACAAGACAAGAAAAGGAGCCTTAAGAGCTATTATTCTGTCACCAAGCATTAATTACCTTAACATGTCCACACACGAAAGAGTGCAGTCAATAGAAATCCAAGTAACAGTCCATACACAGCAGAATTAGAGCGTATTACAGTGACAATCAAATCACACATATATTTGGAAGACTAGAACCATAATCTATTTACTCCTACAACATCAGTTACCCCAAGAGAGTGAAAAGCAGGTGTTATCAGGGGGCATTGAAACACTCAAGTTAGTACCTGGTTCATAAAAAAATAGCAAGCCTATTGTGACTAATTAAATGACTATTAAAGAAGTCAGCATCAGATCTAAGCTATCAATCAATTTCCCGCAACAGCGCTCAAGGAAAAGAAATTAGACAATTGAATTCATTTTTCCCATTATTTTCCTATCTGTGACTTCGAGGCAACTAGTTTGTAGATGACAAGGCTAAACTAAAGTTATAAATTCTGCTCCTGTTACATTATTCTTTCCTTAGCAATCACACGAACCTATAATTCACATAAATCAAAACCCGAATCTAATATGTCTAAGATCTCCAAGATAAATCAATTTCCAAATCAACGAAACCCCAATTCCCAAATTCAAACATAAATCACAAAACCTAAAAAACTCATCATAAAAACACGAAATCCCTCGAGCAAATCCACAAAATCAATAAAAAAGCAAGAGCCCAGGCACCCATATAGCCAAACACATCCAAATAACCTAAAAAACTATAATTTCGAACAAAACCAGAAAAAAATCCTAAAAAACAAAAAAATAAAATTGCAAAAAAATGCAAGCACTAACTGGTAAGACGGTGACGCGGGTTCTGTAGAGCCTCAACTAAGAAAGGATCCACCATTGACTCCTTGTCATTAACGGCCGCCACTGCTTGTTGTGTTGTTGAGTCCATGATAATAAAATATCACCACTTTCTCTGTTTCTCTCTCTAAAAAAGTCCTCTTTTATCCAAGCTTCTTCTGCTTCTGCTTCCCTGTGCGTAGAGAGAGAGGAAGGGAAGGGAGAAGTCAGAGAGGATAGAGGCGTATGTTAAAAAGCATAGGGTTTCATTGTTAGAATTTAGAGAGATGAGCTATGGGTCCTATCTCTCTCTCTCTCTCTCTCTCTCTCTCTTCAGAGAGAAGGCTGCGGGCAGGGTTTTTCTTTTTCTTAGCACAAAAAATAATATGTTCGCTTTTTATCATGTTTTTTAATATAAAAAATAATTGTAAATTAAAGATTATACATAATAATAGTTAAAAAAAAAATAGAAAATAATGAAAGATTAAACTGGAGATCATAGGATAACTATAAATCAAGATAATTCATGTAATAATACAGCTAGTGACTAGTGTACATGTTTAATAAGTTTATTAATTATAATTAAAGTTTTATTTAATCTATAATAAAAGATATAGAGAAACATGTGAAAAAAAAAAAATCAAATGAAAAAAATATTATGTGAGGTTATGTATATTAGAAGAAAAAATATATATGATTATTTAATATGAAAATCAAGTAAAAACTAAATGATAATAAATCAAACGGATTGGAAGATAAATATTAATCTAGATTTTTTTTTATCTCGAATTATAAACTTGATTTATTTACAAAGTAAATAAAATTAAATCACAATCTATTTAAAAATATCATAAATATTTGTTTAAATTGAGAAATTGAAGAAAAAAACTCAATATTTAATAATTAAATTGAAGAAAAAAACTTGTGCATTATAAAAAATTAACTTTCAACATGTAAGCCTGAACTAGGGACCAAGCGTGTCTACATTTTTGGGTTTTCTAGACCTCTCGTTCTTAGCAGAACCACCAATCTGTCTATACTCTATATATCTCTTTCTGGACCAATAGATCATCAATCAGATAATCAATCGATTAGCAGGACACCATCAACGGTGGAGAGCTAATGAAAGCTATACTCACACCTTTATTAAGTGTCCACCAGACTACACCCACACCATGTTATGATACCTTTCCTCCCACCTTGACGCCACTGCTCCCAGTTGCCAAGCATCGCTTCCGGCTCACCGAAAACCTCACATTCCAAACAAAAGCCCTGGCTCTTATGAACCTCCATTTCATCTCCGATCAATGGCTTCTTCCCCCATGCTGTCTTTAACCAGAGTTATATCCTCAAAATCCCAACTTTCCAAACTCCTCCTCCCCCCCTCCCGCTCCTTCTCCTCCACCCGCTTCCCCTCTACAACCGGACCTGATACTGACTTCTCCTCCACAGGTGACTAATATTCTGTTAGCTTTTTCATATTTTCGCGTTTTGACTGATTCTTGCGAGTATATATAAAAAGTAGTCTCGTAAATACCCTTCAGATGAGGATGATGTCGCTGCTGATGCTGAGATTTACGGCCGGCCGCACCCTTTTGTCAAGGAAGGGCCAGAGTTGCTGTATGATATGAAAGACGAGTTTGATGCCATTTATGCGAGAGTGGACTTGCCTGGGGTTAGCAAAGAAGGGGTGAAGATGTGGGTCAAAGATGATTCTATTCATGTCAGGGGTCAAGAAGTCAAGAAAGTGAGTCTTTATTCTAAAGAAGAGGAACCCAGGAAGTATTCTTTTGAGATCGACCTGCCTGAGAATGAGTACAGGGCGGAGGACATTCGAGCTGTGATGGAGTCCGGTGTCCTTAGGGTTCTTGTGCCTAAAATTAAGCCCGAGGAGATTGACGATGCTTTCGTGATCAATATTGAATGATTTTGTGAAGAAAAATTGTGGGTCTTTGCCCTCCGATGTCGACGATCAGCATCATAGATAGCACTTCGTTGTTTTGGGTTTGTTTAGAAGACGGATATATATATCTATGTACTCTCTTTTTCTGTGTATAGTTTTAATTTTGGGGTTGATTTCCTTCATGAAGGTCGAATTTGTCTTTAAGGTGTGAATTTTTTTTGTAATTATTATTTCTTTGTGTTTACTTTAATATTCTATATCAAAATAAATTTAAAAAGATAAAAAATATATATTATTTTAATACATAAAAACATTTAAAATAATAATTACTACCACAATATCAAACACGGCTAAACTATATAAAAACTATCATCATTTTTATATATTTATTTAATATGCTAGAGTATTAAAAACAACAGCTAATATTTACTTTAATTGTTTTTTTTTGTTAATATCAATCTGAATTAACTCTCCTTACCCATTGCCCAAAACTTTACCTGTACCAACTTTAAAAACTATGATTCTAAGGGGTTGGGGGCAGGGAAACTCAATCTTTGGCTAAAAAAGAGCTATAACATATAATGTTTTACCATTTGATGCCTGAGTATGGTTACAATTATTTTAAAAAATATATTTATAAATACATAAAAAAAATTTATTTTTTTATGTATTAGCATATGAAAATTATTTAAAATTATTAAAAAAATAATTTAATATAAAAAAATATTTTTTTCAAAATCACTTTTGAAATGTAATGCCAAATAAAGTATTTATATTTCAAATATTGCGGTTAAAATAACATATGAATATGTTTTAAGAGTATATTCATCTTGGAAAAAAATTATTAATATATTTTTTTGTGTGTTTTTCAATTATTTTGATACATTTATATAGAAAATAAAATTCAAATAATTTTAATGTGATTTTTTTTAGAGCATGGGAACTATTACACTCCTAAACTAACACATATAAATCTTGGATCATAAAAAAAATGACCACGACTAGTGAAATCAAATGCAAACGCTTGGATAATTTGTTTAGAACCTTTGTGCGAAAAACCTGTTTAGAAATGCAGTTAAAGTTATTTTTGAAAGTATTTTTTGTTTAAAAATAAATTAAAATAATTTTTTATTTTGTAAAAATTATTTTTTACATCAATACATGAAAATAATTTAAAAACACTAAAAATATTTAATTTAACGTGAAAAAATCTTAATTTTTTAAAATATTTTTAAAACACAATATCAAACAAAATTTAAGCATGGTGAATGGTTTTATTGAACAATGCCAATAATTAGTTTGCCCATGGAGAATTATTGAAGGTATGATGAAAAAGTTTTTTTATTTGAGGTGAGAAAAAAAAAACAGAGAGAAAGAAATAGAGCAAGCCTTTTCATATACTTTGCTTACACTCTATGTCATGTACTTTCACTTTTTTCATTCTTTTTGCTTCCTCGTAACATATACGAGAATAAAATATAAGTTAGTCCTTTGGTTTATAAAATAAACTAAATATATATTTTTTTATCTTCTTACAAAAGCAATAAAAATAGGACACGTTAGAGCAAGTCCAATGGTAGAAGACATTTTTAAGAGACAAATGATAGAAATGACTCTTTGAATAGTGTATAAATGGCTCTTGAGTTGATATGGTCTTCAATGGTAAAAGCCATTTTTAAAAGCCATTTTTTTAAAACTTATTTTAAATAAAATTCAATTATTTTGTATATAGTGTAATTATACAATTCATTATACAATTAATATGAGTAAGTTATATAATTAAATAACTGTTTTTGAGAAACCCGCTAACAATAAAATTATTTTTTAAAAAAATAAATTTAATTCTAATTAAAAGATCCAAAATATTTGAAATTTGAGTTGTATGAACATTAGGATCACTTTATTGAGAAACAATCTGTTCAGACTCACTTATAACATTGTATTAGTTAAGCTAATTGATCAAAAAATTCATAATTTTTCAATTTCGCATAATTATTTTTTTACTAAATATTATTATTAATTACCCTTTTTCCCTAGATATTATTATTAATTACCTCCACAACAATTCTAAAAACTAAATTTACACAGCTCTTAAATCTAACTGGAAATTTAAAACATGTAATTAAAATTAATTGATGTTACTTATTGTCTTTGAATGTTAGAAAAACTTAAAAAATCAAAATGAATACATTAAAATACATTAGTTCAAACATAATTAATTAAAATACATTCTATTACAAATAATTCAATCAAATTAATTACAAATTAATACCTTTATTTTTTATGCTAATAATAATAATAATGATTATTATTATTATTATTATTATTATTATTATAATTAATAATGATAATAATTATTATAATTAATATAAAACCCACCCACCCCACCCCGTTCCCCTTCATTTATCACTCTCAAAAACCCTAACCTTATCTTCCTTTTCTCTCCATCTATTTTGCGTCGCTAGCCAGCCAAATCCATCCATCACCCACATCATTTTTTATCAACAACCATTTGTCTGTCCGT